>RJVU01042551.1:7212402-7403162 GCA_003731715.1 Anabarilius grahami
TATGTCCTTCATAAACCTTCATTCAAAGTCACATAAAGCCATCTTACCTATTGAAAAGACTTTTATTATGTTGCCTTTGACATTTTTAAACCTGTAAGTTGGTTACCTGGGGCCTCATGTACAAAGACTTGCGTTGAATTCATTCTAAAACATTGCGTACGGACAAAGCTGAAAATGTGCGTACGCACAAAAAAACCCAGATGTATGAATCTCTGCGTACGAAGGATCCCACGCATATTCTCTTTGTACATCCCAATTAACGTAAAATTGAGCGCACATGCACGAGCACAACACCCCACCCAGTCTCCTCCCTTAATTAAATCTATTTAAATATGTTAATGAGTCCACTTGGGCAAAAGAAAGCAGTAAGAAAATGGCTAAAGCAAGCGGCAAGAAACGAAACTTTACAGAAAGTGAATTGGAGGTGCTACTATCAGAGGTAGAAACGAGAAAAAATATTTTATTTGGAACTTTGTCCTCCGGAATTAATAAAAGGAAAAAATATGAGTGGGAGAGTTTGGCTGATGCCGTCAATGCGGTGGGATCTGAAAGTCGCACTGTAAATGATCTTAAAAAGAAATGGTCTGATATAAAGGTGGACGTTAAACGGAGAATTGCTGCGCACCGACAAAGTGTGGGCAGAACAGGCGGTGGTAAAGGGATCGATGAACTTGCACCCTTTGAGCAGAGAGTTGCCTCTATTATAGGTGACACTTTACTCTCTGGAGTAGTATCTGCTGCTGTGGGAGACTCGGATTTACTGCAGGACTGCCACGAAGGTAACGAATTTCTCATTTGTTTTTACTTTTGGTACACATAGCTTACCTATTTAATTTTCAAATGCATGCAATGTAGCGGACCAAAAGTACACCAGAGATTTTACATATCCATTGCATTTATGGCAAATGCGTGTACCCATTAATAAGGAACAGACTCAAATCACAGTTAACATGTGCCTGTGTTTATTTAGACTCATATGGTGCAACAGCCGGAACATCCACTGGCACGCACTCGGAATCCGCCCCTCCTGAGCAGCCAGCGCCCACTGTGCCCAGCGTCTCCAGTGTTTCTGGAGTTTCCAGTGCACCCCCCAGTGCTGAGGCCCGTCCGTCTGGCCGCGTCTTGACGCATGCAGTTCTGGAGTCACAACAGCAAATCGTTATGGCCATTGGAGAAATTAACAGTCACCTGAAAAATATCACTGACGCACTCACAGACATAAGCCACTCATTAAAGGAATTGGTCAAAAAATGAACTTCGTCTCCAGTTACCATTTATATTGTCGCAATCACATGTTGACGGGCCTGAATGGCTTGTTGGTTGGGCTGCACATACATTGGTCCTGGGTCAGGGTCATCTGGCGGTGCTGCCACCTCTCCAAGTGGTATGCCATGCCTGTGCGCAACATTGTGCAACACCACAGGCCAGCACAATGTGGCATACCTTGTCAGGTCGGTATAACAGCATCCCCCCAGTCCTGTCAAGGCTGCGCCACCGACATTTCAGCTGCCCAATCGCCCGCTCTACAACTGACCGAGTGCGAGAATGGGCATCATTGTATCTGCGCTCTCGGTCAGTTTGTGGGTTGGTGAGGGGGGTTAACAGCCACGTCTTTAGTGGATAACCGCGGTCTCCTGAAGGGTTGTTGAATAATTAAATGCAAAAAAATAAAAATAAAAAAGTACTATTAGATAGAACCATAACTTTAAATGCATCACTCACCAAGAAGCCACCCATCGCGCACCCTGCCAGCTTGGAGCCTCATTCCAACCATGCTGTTTGTTAGGATGTATGAATCATGGGTTGACCCAGGCCACCTTGCCACAATATTTGTTAGGCGCATTTGTGCATCACATATTATCTGCACATTTATTGAATGGAAATGTTTCCGATTCACATATGCAAATTCATCTTCAGATGGCGCCTTTATAGCAATGTGTGTGCAGTCGATCGCTCCGATTACATTAGGGAAACCGGCTATCGCTGCAAATTGCGTTTTAATGTTTGGCTGGTCAACTGCGTCATATGGGAACCTTATATACCTGGTAGACATGCGGATGATCCCGTCCCATACAGCTGGCATTGCGCGGCTCAAAGACGACTGGCTTATTCCTGAGCGGTCTGCCAGTTCCCTTTGGAAAGAACCAGTTGCAAGGAAACCAAGTGTTGTCAGCACCTGTAAGGGAACGGGTATTGCGTGGCTCCTCGCTGTCTCTCTCTCTAGATTCGGACCCAACTCAGCACAGAGTTCCAAGAGGATAGCCCTTGGAAATCTGAAACGGCTGATAAGCCAGTCATCATCCTGGGCCAGAAAATCATTGTGGTCCCTAAAAACTCGTTCTCTTCGGATTCTGCCATTAGCAATATCCTCTAATAAAGCCAAAGCTGCCATTGCCATAGACTAAGGGTTGTATCAATTTGCACATGCTTTTATATGTTCTTACTTAATTCTATAATTGATAGAATATTCCCATAAGGCTTGTGTGACAATATATGTCAATTATTTTATAAATTGCAAATTAATAGCAATGCTTCCCACAGGTGGTGGTGCGATAGACTTGTAGAACAATTCATTGTGTAATGTTTGCAACTTCACTTCATTGCCTGTAAGAGTCGCCAACGGACAAAAACAATGAGAAATGTACGTACGCCAGACATGAAATTGGCGTGGAGAAACGCACATTCTCGCGTTAATTTCAGTGTTAGTACATCCGACCGTGAGCGTGAAAGCTGGCGTACGCAAAGTTTTTGTGCGTACGCAGAGTTGATACATGAGGCCCCTGGACTTTTAATGGAGGGACAGAAATTTTCTATTAAAAATACCTTAAATTGTGTTCTTAAGATGAACAAAAGTCTTCTGGGTTTGGAATGACATGAGGGTGAGTAAATGACGACAATGTTAGAGTTTAGAAAAACCTTTTGCTGCGAAGTTTCAATGGTTTAAAGGGTTAGTTCACCCAAAAATTTAATTTCTATCAGTAGTTACTCACTCTCATGTCATTCCACACCTGTAAGACCTTTGTTCATCTTCAGAACACAAATTAAGATATTTTTGATGAAATACGAGTGTTTCTTATCCACACATAGGCAACGAAATCATTGCAACATTCAAGGTCCAGAAAGGTATGACAGAAATACAATTTTTGGCTGAACTAACTAAGCTCTAATAAATAAAAGGATTTTAATAAAAGGATTATGTTGTCATGGTCCTTTGAGAAAACAAGTTACTCACAAAGCATGCTTTGAAGAAGTTTGCAGGGTTGTCACCAAGGACAATCGGGAGCCCTCTGTTAAGTTACATAGCTAGAAAAGAAAGAAAGTTAAACCAACAAAGCGCAGTTTGATTGTATTGGACAACCAATATAGTATCACTTACTGTGGCATGTTCTCATTACTGTGAAAAAAAAAAAAAAAAAAAAAAAAAAAAAAAAACAATGCCAATGTATAATGGATATGGACCATCCCGGTTTGTTGTGAAAGCTGTGTCAATAGCTGTCCAATATTCCATCTCTTAGATCTAAAGATCTCAATCAGATAAAGACTGTCGCTCAATGCTTTAATAGAATTCCTGCTTGGGGTTCCCTTTCGAAAGGGAACTTCTACTCTGCGCTGAATGCGCTTTGGGGAACGTCTACGTGACCCGGTGTCTCGAAACCTCATACCAAAAAACTCCAATCCTATTGGCCGGTAGCAGTCATATGGCGCGACCCGGAAGTATAAAGGCGCGCCGACGGAAGCAGTCAGAATGCATCGTCTTTTCGGGACTGTAATGTGTCAACCTCACTCTGTTTCTTTGTTTAAAGAAATTCGTTTCCAATCTGAAATGGCTGAGAAAGGTAAGAACTTTAGGAAGTGTACTGATCCGTGTCCAAGATTTTTGACACCGGATGATTCACACATCCTATGTGTTCATTGTCTGGGGGAAGAACACGCACGGACAGTGCTCGAGGGCGCTGTCTGTGTCAACTGTGAGCGGTTTCCTTTGAGAACGCTCCGTTCTCGCCTGGCCCTCTTCTCGGGAGAAGGGGCGTCAACATCTGTACCTGGTGGATCTGGTCCTGCTCGTGCTGAGGCTGAGCGGAGACTACACTCATGGGGTTCACAGATGGAGCTCGCCGCCGAGTTTGAGAGGGGTGTAACCGTTTCTCAGACTCAGGCGGCGGCTGGCGAGGACGCGATCCTGAATGATGACGATGGTGTATCTCAAACATCGTCAGATCCAGGAACGAGTGTTCTTTTGGCTGCCAGCCCCCAAGAACAGGCGCTGGCAATGGAGGAAGAAGCGAGTGAAGCAGCTTCTTTCCCCAGACCTCCCTGTCCAGCGTACGCAGAGTTACTGGAGGTTATGGAGCGTGCTGCCGGCAGACTGCAGCTGCCTTGGCAGCGTGAGAGGGAAGAGACTGCTCGCGGCAGGCTGGACGAGCGGTTTCTTTCCGGTCATAACCCTGTAACTCCGGTGAGCCTTCCATTCCTTCCGGATCTTCATGTAGAGATCGAGAAGGCATGGAAGAACCCGTTTTCGGCGAGGATCCATACACACCAGCGAAATAACTTTGCTGATGTGGAGGGATTACGCCGGCATGGGTATGTGGCGATGCCGCCTATTGACGAGACGTTTGCAAACTATCTCGTCACTGGCAAGGCACCGTCACTGAAAGCTACGGTCCTGCCATCCAAACCCCTTAAAATGACGTCACGTTTAAATGGCAAGGCGTACGCTGCAGCAGGTCAGGCTGGTGCAGCTTTGCACTCCATGGCGGTGTTGCAGGCTTACCAGGCTGATCTGCTGAAGGATCTGGATCAGGGGCAGGGTTTGTCCCCTGATGCGGTAGAGGAGCTGCGCCGCACCACAGATCTTGCTCTCCGGGCCACCAAGCAGACGGCCGCCTCGATCGGTAGATCTATGGCGGCCATGGTGGCCACGGAGAGACATCTGTGGTTAAACATGGCAGACATCGGTGAGAAAGAGAAGGGCTTTCTCCTCGATGCCCCAGTCTCGCCCTCTGAACTTTTTGGCGGTTCCGTTGAGACGGTCGTTGGAAAGTTCAGAGAGGCGAGGGCGCGCTCAGCAGCATATAAGAATTGCATACCGCTCAGATCCGATCATGGGCCCAGACACCCGGGAGGCCCTGGACCGTCTCGAGCCGAGGCTCAGAAACAGGCCCAGCGATCCAGTGTCGCCGCTCGAGTGCCTCCTCCACCACGGAGTAAGTCGCAGAAGCGGCGGGATACGAGGAATAGGAAGCCAGATCTAAGGGAGGTGGTTGACAACCGGCGTCAGAACAAACCCCGCCGGTAGTCAATCGCCTCTCTGGCGGGGGGGGCAAATCAAACTTCAGCCCTCACCTCTATTCCTTGGCCTTCCCGGGGGGGCCTTTTTGAAGAATAACATGTTCAGATGACACCCTTGAACAGTCAGTTTGGACGGATGGGCCCATGATGAGTTTCTCTCTGACGGCCCGCCGTCTGGCTTGATAGTTAAGGGGTTCGTTTGGCAAAGGAACCTGGATTATCCTCCCACTTCGGTCAGGAAGGAGTATCGTGGGTCCAACTGCCACGGGAAAGGTAAGCAAGGCTCAGCCTTTTGTTATAGTTGACCTTGTTTTTCTGTTCCTAGAGATATATTTTCCTGAACATGTAAAATTATAGGGGTTTGATGGGCAAACTGTAGTTTTACATAGACTGAGCGGGCCACAAAATGGCCGCTGTTCAGTTTTATTTGAGCTTCTCAGCTATTGTTTTAAGAATATAGTTCGAGTTGCTCTCTCTGCTTCAGTTGCTATGATGTCAGCGGCTTTATTGGCCGCCTGACATCTTGTGCTTGGCTATGGGTCGTTAGCAATATTACAGGTAAATATTTGCCGTTTTGTAGAGTACCCGTAGCTTAGTGGCTAGGCTAGAGCTAGGAAGTGTTATTTGATAACGTTATTTCCTGGTTTCGGCCTCCTCCTGAGGGAGTTGTTGGCCGCATGCCCATTATCCCCTATGTATGTAGGTGCTTGGGATGAGTTGACAGATAGGTTGTAACTGTTTGTGACCTCCTGTTCTGTTATCTCAGGTGGTTTAGGCCCTTATCATGTTGAGGCAGATAAGTTGTGTAGTTTTCTACTAGGCCCCACTTCAAGCTGGAACTTTGTCTATAAAGAGAGGATTCTCTCCTCTAGGCCACTTGTTGTAAGATCAATCAAGTTGAGTAGACATTACTATAATTATTTAATGTCCGTCCTCTAGGCCTAGTACAGATATGAGTATCTGTTTGGAGTATGATTCCCTTTGTGAATGACATATATTAAAGCCCTTGGTGTTGCTTTAAGTTCCATATCCTTGCCCTACATGTTTGTAGTATGTGAGCATAATTTGCTGCCACAGGTTGGCACCTGTCTTATTATAGTTGGCATGTTTCTACCACTATGTAGACGATGGTGACCTAATGCTCCCCATCAATGCTTTTTTGGTGTTCTGAGCACGTCACCTGTTGGATTGCGTACTCAGGATAGCAGCACCACTTTCCGAGGAAAGTTGGTGTATGTTAGTTCCTGTCTTTCTTCCTTCGGCTAATCTTTTGTCTAGAGTATAGGCCCGTATGTACATAGCCTCTTCTAGTTAGCATTTGCTAGGTTAGTATGCTGGGGTTTTAAACTGTTTATGCTCACATTATGTACACTGCCACAGGCTGTGCCACATGTATTGGAATGTAGGCCCTATAGGCCTCCTTCAGATCGTGTGATTACGCTGGCCCTATTTCAGCCAGCCTTGGACATTGCCTGCTGGAATGTGTGTTAGCAGTTCTCCTAGTAGCCTTTGGATCACGAACTGTTGCCGCGTGTGGCTTGATTGAGTAGGCCCTCTTAGGCCTCCTTTCTGGACCCATGCTGGCGCAGTGGGATGAAATTAGTGTTCCAATTAGGTTGCGGCCTATGGTCTCTGATGTAGGAAGGCTCCGAGGAGCTTCTTTATCAGTTCACCTGTTGGCACAGTCTAGTATACCTTTCAGTTGCTCTGCCACCTGTTGATATAATCGTTGGCCCTTGTTAGGCCTTCCTTTTATGGTTAACTGGTCTGGTTCAGCCTGTGAGAGTATATTTAGTTGTATTTAACCACCTAGGAGCATGCTCTGTGCAAACAGGCCGCGTGACCTGTTCTGCATCAGAAAAAAGTTGTAAAACAATCCCTTCTGAGGAAGTCTTGTTACATTGCTCTCAGTGGCTTTGATGACTGCCAGTCTGGCTGCGGCCTCCTGTTTCTGATTTGGTTGGCTCCGAGGGGCCTTCCATTTCAGCTGACTGATTGGCACAGTCTGGAGAACTGTCTACAGAAAGCAGAGCCATCTGTTGCTAAGATCGTTGGCCTTCTTTAGGCCTTCCTTTTTAGTTTCCTGATTGGCTAGCTGCGACCACCCTTAGAGCAAACAGCCCACGTCGGGCCTGGTTTGGTGCTGTATTTTCTTTAAGGAAAACTAACACACTGCTCTTTGGTGGTCTAAACCCTTTGGCAGCCACCTGTTGATGCCACATGTACACTAAGTTAGGCCGCCTTCTCGGCCTCGGGTGTAACATTTGGAGTTCAGCTAGAGTGTTAACGCTGAGGAGTTAGCTTGGAAATGCTATTACTCTGAGTGGCTAGCCCCCCAGTAGACGGTAGTAAACCTTACTGAGGTTTGGTTTGTTACTATGGTCTCAAGTGATAGTTGAGCTCCAGCCACCTAGAAAGGAGGTGGATCTTTCAGGCTCCTAATAAAGGCCAATGGACTTATCCCATATGCTAAAGGTTCTTAGGCTCCTTTGGCCGCCTTTTTCTCAACATATGGTGTATGTTGATGTGTTAGTTGATCCGAGGATCTCTTCACACGCCGTTGGCCACGGGTCCAGACGGTACTTAACCTCCTTCGGGTCGGTTAGTATCCCTTCTGGTACCTAGGAACACTGCCATGAGCTGATGCCATGCATTTGTCAAGGTAACAGGCCTCTCGAGGCCTTCTTTGACAAAGTATTGGCGTATGTGGTACTCCTCTAGTTGGTAGAGAAAGAGGTGCTTTTACCGAGTACACTGCTCGTTGGCTCGTGTTGGGTAGTATGTGCAAACGGGCAAAGGGTTCTGTTTGCTTCAGAACAGACAAATGTTCGGGGTGGCTTCTCTGGGCCACCTTCTGGATATTCTGTTGGTTTATTCATCATGCTGTAGGCCCTTCTTTGGCCTCCATGAGTGTTTGCCCATTGCATGGTCTACTTGATTAGGCGAGCTTTGTACTTCCCTTTGGGTTGTGTACATAATAGTGCCTAGCTCCCTAAGCTGATTAAGGTGGTTGGCTAAAATAGCCTCCCACTAGGTTTCAGCCTGTGGGCTGGTTTGTGCTTCTCTGAAGGATCAGGCTTTAGCGCACAGCCTCCTTAGTGCGTTAATTAGGCACTAAGTAGATCCTAGATGAGCGGAATTACACTCCCCTCGATATGAGGGTTCATAGCACTCAAGCCGAGTTCTGCTCTCCGGGATGCCCGTCCCTACGCACGGATGGGGGTGCTCCTGCCGCTAAAAACTGCAGTCACTCCTACCCGCTCCCTCTAGTAGAGACTGCGTCTGGGGATTTTGTGTTTAGACAGGGTTGGCTTCACACCTAGCATGTCTTACGATAGGACCAGGTCAGCCTCCCTGGTGGCATTGAGGGTGACTTTGTCCCCTCTAGTGGCTGGGCGGGGTCCCTTTGGGGCGCCCTGCCCTCATTCCCTAGAAGAGACCACTCTGTCTGCGGAAGTGTGGATCTCAGAAGCTCTTAGCGGCCTTTTTAGGTCTTCCCCCCTCAGGAAGACCTCTCTTAGGTACAGCTTGGGCTAGATGGCCTTAGGGAATGCTGTCACTGACAGTCAGGTGTAACCCGAAGGGGGAGATGCTACAGTTCCTTCAAACTGTTTTGAGCCTTTGTCTCAGCCATTCTAGTTTGGCATGCACTCCCCTAAGCATGGCGGCGTGGGTATATCGTTCCCCAAAGCGCATTCAGCGCAGAGTAGAAGTTCCCTTTCGAAAGGGAACGTCTCAGGTTACGTATGTAACCATAGTTCCCTGAGAACAGGGAACGAGACTCTGCGCTACCCTGCCATGCTTGGGGCTGCCTGCGGGACAGTCCCTCAAAGACGATAAATTCTGACTGCTTCCGTCGGCGCGCCTTTATACTTCCGGGTCGCGCCATATGACTGCTACCGGCCAATAGGATTGGAGTTTTTTGGTATGAGGTTTCGAGACACCGGGTCACGTAGACGTTCCCCAAAGCGCATTCAGCGCAGAGTCTCGTTCCCTGTTCTCAGGGAACTATGGTTACATACGTAACCTGAGACGTTCTTTCCCACAGTCCTGTTACACTCCATGAATACCTGCAAAATAGGGGGGGTCCTGCATACTTAAATTATATGGACTCAGAGATTGAATATTTTCGGAAAATATTTGTGTTCATCTGAAGAAAAAAAAAAAGACATATCTGGGAAAGCATGAGGGTGTGTAAACACTGAACAATGACATCAAATAATAATAGCGTTACGGACAGATGCACAGGAGACACAGAGGTACACGTCATAGATGGAAGTTTATTGACAGACAGCAGGGTAACAGTGATGCAGGTAAGTGAACTGGTAATATATGAACTTGGAGGAATGGTAACTGGATACTTATACTGTCCTTTGTCTTACAGATGATGAGTTTGTGGATGGATGAATGATCGTCAACGGAGTGCACACAGGATGGAGGTAAATAGACACACACAGACGTAGAAGCACGGAGACCAAGGAAACACGCTGGAGTGGAACAGGTATGTAGAGCGGCAGGCTTGGAGATAATCATAGAGAAGTTCTAACGCATGAACAAGACCGGACAACTGAGTGAGGTGAATGGCGTGCTTATAAGTAATCTGGTGATTAAGGTGCTGATGGGATACAGGTGTGTTTGATCAGTATTCTGGTGAGGGAGTGCGCTGTGATTGGTTGATGGTGGAGCCTGGCAGGTCTGTGACAAATAGAAAGATAGATAAGTAATAACACACTTGAACGCTTTAAACAAAACAGTCCCTGAAGATGAAAAGAGGATGACTTGTTCTCGGGTTGCACTAGTAGTGATGTCATAGGCTGTCATTGGCCAAATACATGATTTGATAAGCGTTTTAGACACTGATTCACGTGGAGGCGTTCCCCATAGTGCTTGACACTGTGCGAGTTCACCTTTCGAAAGAGAACTGTGTTGTGCATGCCGATATGTTGACCCAGAAAGAAGGGCACAATATGAGAGACAAAATTAAAAATATAAAATTGAAGGCAATGTTTACCTTCAACCCAGTTACAGTCTTCAACCCTGTTACACTATTCTCAACTATTCTTTTGAATGAAAAAAAAAGGCATTTGTTGCTGCTTACTACATGCCATGTTAATGACTAACACAATACAATTCTGGTTTTAGTTAAACATCTAGTTAAACATCAAATTGTAAATATTTTTCACAAAAATAAAGAGCCCAAAGGCACACAATTTGTCTTTCTAATTTCAGTCCCATAAAAATTTGAAAATTATCATAAATGTTACATTTGTAGTTATTAATGTTATGAGGGACACAGCAGTAGGTAGATGTTGGTTTTTATAACAAGTTTTGTGTAAAATCTTTTCTAAACCAATTCGATTTTGTCCGTTATTTATGAATACTGCTCGGATGCTTCTTGGCCTTGAATGCATACATTCATGGCAATTTTTCACATCTATCTTGTTTATCTCTTGTAGGAATGCAGGGAATGAGTAAAGGGTAGTATCTTCTGTTTCAGAATGTTGTATTACATGTGTGACTATGTCACCATCGATAATGTTCCCCAAATCTGCTGTTAGATCAAAAATGACTGACTAGGTAACAAAAACAATGACGAGTGGTGTAGGGAACTTCAAGCTCAAGTTCATTTATTTATATAGCACTTATAAAACAGCCACACGACTGACCAAAGTGCTGTACAAAGGATCAGAAGTAGGAAAAAAAGATATACAATAAACACAACTAAAACACAATAAAGCAGGGTCAAACCCCAAATTGTACTCAACTAAATGAATATGTAGAATAAAACCAGAGAAAACAAAGTAAAGGCATTAAAGCATAAAACAGGACAAAAATAAAAGCATTACAAACATAAAAAACACGACAGACCAATAAAAGAAAATTAATTGTAAAGTGTAGGACCAAAATCAGCTCAAATGAAATAATTAATTTATAGGGAATTATAAAGAGTCATTTAGTTTATGACCAAGCAACTGAATCGTCCAGCGTTCATCTGCTCGGACGGTAATAAGCTCTTGTAGCGGATATGAACATCCAACTATTGTGAAAACACCAATTAGAGCGCGGAAACTTTAAGATCGACAGTTTAAGACATTAAATTTTACAAGCACATAAATCAAGACACTTTCTTTTAAAATCTACAAGATACTTTATTGATTATTCTAACACAAACATTCATACACGTTGCAGAAAGAAAGGAAATGAGAGAGAAAGAGTTTTAGGAGGGAATAAAATGATGAGCATGATTTCTAGCAAAACATTTACTTCAAAAGACATGACCTGAACGAACCATGAATCATTAATTTAATGCACCAGTTCAGCTTTAGAATCTGGAGGTACTTGCTTGTCAACTTAAAATGTGAATCTCCTCATGGGCGTCCTTAGCTTGGAGAGAAGGGTTTTTCCGAGTCGATGATTTGCTGCAGGATCTTTTCAGGTCCGGATTGTGGTTAGGTGGAAACCAATCACGTTTGAGCTGGCGGGCAAATGAAAATGAAGTCTCTTGTCGTGGCTGGAGTTAAAGTTGAGGCGGCAAAACTTAGAACATGTGACTCTCAGCGGAAAGGAAAGTTAAGTAAAAGATATGAAAAGTGAGTTGGATGGCTTGAATGAGCTGCTTGTCTGTCCTCTGTTATCTTAGTCTTTGTTTCTTTTTTTTTCTTCTGTGCAAGTCATAGTCTTCTATTGTCTTTGTGATGTGACTATTTCAACTTAGGTGTTTGTCCCACCTCTATGAGGAGTTTTGGCCAATCAGGTATCGTCTTGTTTCAAAGGTGGCTTTTCTCCACCCCAATCATAAAATAAGGGTTATCTCCAGTCTCTGGACTTGCCGGCTTCGGCAGAGAGTACCGTTTAGACATGATTTCTATAAAATGGAATATGATACATTTTACACAGATTTAATTCAAGCCATGATTTAAACATACATTAGAGATTTAAATGAATTCCAAACAAGACATACTTTCAATCAATCATTCAAAAGTTATCACATTTACTTGAATTGAGGCTGTTCTAAAGCATAACTGGTTACATGTAGCATGTATGGACATGATATAAAATGTATGCAGTTGAAAGATGTTTGATAAGTTCGTTTCAAATTGTTTGGAACAATTCAATGCAGTTTTTCCTGTAAAGTTAGGTCACTCAGAGAAACAGGCCTGCATTGTCACTGTCTCTTTTGATCTGGAGATCAAAGATTATTTATCTTCTGGTGACCATTTGGTTGCTACAAATGGCTTGAAGGTTTGCCACCTCTCCTTCAGTCAGGAAGCATGGGTCCCATAAAAGTATCTAGCAGGGGTTGTTCTGTAGACTGAGCTGAAAATTAGATACTCTGAGCTTAGATTCTGAGTTTCTGGAATTATGTCTTGAAAGAATCATCTGAATGATTCATTTGTCTGGTTCGTCTCTGTCCTCACATAGGCCATGGAAAACAAGTATGTTTTTAATGAAGACTTAAAGGGGTAGTTCACCCAAAAATGAAAATTTGATGTTTATCTGCTTACCCCCAGGGCAATCAAGATTTGGTGACTTTGTTTCTTCAGTAGAACACAAATGATGATTTTTAACTCCAACCGTTGCGGTCTGTCAGTCGTATAATGCATGACAATGGGAACTTCGTCTATAAGAGTAAAAAAAAAACATGCATAGACAAATCCAAATTAAACCCTGTGGCTTGTGACGACACATTGTTAAGTCACCTTTATTTATATAGCGCTTTTACAATGTATATTGTGTCAAAGCAACTTTACAGTGATAACTGGTATATAATTTTGGCTGCACAGCAGCTCTTAAAGAATAGTGTCAATTCAGGCAAATCAAAGCACTGTTGATTATCAAATGTCAAGTGTCCCCAACTAAGCAAGCCAAAGGCGGGCATCAGGTGGCAAACAAGTGGCAAATAGGTGTTAAAAAAAACCTTGGAAGAAACCAGGCTTAGTCAGGGGGCCAGCTCTCCTCTGGCGAACAGTGCTTTGTTACGATTCAGGTAGCTATCATAAGTCCAATAGGATCGCAACATTCAAAGTATTTATTTCAGTTCCATCCAGTTGAAGATCGTACATTGATGTCCTAAGACATGAAAAGATCGGGTTGTGCGAGAAACCGAACAGTATTTATATAATTTTTTACCTCTAATACACCGCTATGTCCAACTGCCTTCAGAATCCAGTTGGTAAGGTCTGAAAACGTGCTCTGATGATGAAAGTGATCTCTCGCTCTTATACCTTACTGAGTGTGAGACATCACTTCTGTTGTCAGAGCACGTTCAGACCTCACCAACCAGATATAGGCCTAATCTAATTAATCTATAGGCAACTTAATAAAGATGTAAAGGCAAAATTATCATTTATCTTGATTGGTTAGTAAATTTGGGTGTCGTCTGCATAAAAATGAAAGGATACCCCATGTCTTCTTAGAATGGAGCCCAGAGGTAACACGGAAAAAAGAGAAGGTGCCAAGATAGAACCTTGAGGAAGACCACAGGTTAGATGAGCAATAGACGAAGAAAACTTGCTTAAAATCAGTATAATCAAACACAGCTGGACTCAAATGAAGTTGTAGAACCATCTCAAGGATGATCAGAAGAAATGGACAGCACCTGAGTTAAATATATGAGTGTCACAGCAAAGGGTCTGAATACTTAGGACCATGTGATATTTCAGTTTTTCTTTTTTAACAATTCTGTTTTTTTGTCAATATGGGGTGCTGTGTGTACATTAATGAGGAAAAAAAATGAACTTAAATGATTTTAGCAAATGGCTGCAATATAACAAAGAGTGAAAAATGTAAGGGGTCTGAATACTTTCCGTACCCACTGTATATATATATATATATATAGATGAGAATCTTTGCTGATACTCCATTATAGGAAAAAAATAAGAATTTCATATGTGGTTTTGGGTTGTTTGTTTTCTACGCAATTACATGGTTTTACATAGGCTAATTTATTTACATAGACTTCCAATGTTATATCCATCCATCCATCCATCCATCCATCCATCCATACTGCTGGTCCTATTTTAGGTGCATAAAGATTTTTTTTTTTTTTTTTCATGTATTGGAGTGTAATTTACTTAAATGTATTTGCCTTTCTTTGCATATGTACCAAAGTGACAAAGCAAACAAATCTTAAACTTAATTTCACTAACAAGCCTTCATTTGTGAAGTAAAAGTATAAAACACATGACAATGTTCCTCTTAATTAGAAGTTAATTAGATTTTTGTTGTTGTTGTTTAAACTAAACAGTGTATGATTTTTTTTTTTATGTTTATGCCACATAGACACAGACAGAATTTAAATGGTTGCATGTGACATCCCATAGCAAGCGACCTTGGCTTGAATGTGGCTTCAAGGTGACACTGCTGGCCTACTGTCGGCAATAGCATGTGTCCTGTCAGCCAGAGCT
The DNA here is from genome assembly GCA_003731715.1 of Anabarilius grahami. Classification (NCBI taxonomy): domain Eukaryota; kingdom Metazoa; phylum Chordata; class Actinopteri; order Cypriniformes; family Xenocyprididae; genus Anabarilius; species Anabarilius grahami. The sequence goes on from RJVU01042551.1 coordinate 7,227,102, forward strand.
AGGGCATGAGTGGCAATGATGGCACAGCATGAATCATGGCAAACAACATGAGAGCCGATTGTTGGTGGTTTAGATGATAGTTTTATGGAAGTGTTTTAGACAGCGCATATTAACTATGGAGTGGTTTGTTTTATATTTAGACCACCACAAACCGGTTGAGGAACTCCCGGAACACCTCATTCATGTAGTTCTGGAACAGGGAGGGAGAGTTGGACAAGCCATACGGCATAACCCGGTATTCATAGTGTCCAGACGGTGTAATGAAGGCAGTTTTCCACTCATCCCCCCGGCGTATACGAACAAGGTTATACGCGCTCTGCAGGTCCAGCTTGGAGAAGATGCGAGCTCCACGTAGCTGTTCCAGAGCCGCCGGGACCAGAGGAAGGGGATAACTGAATTTGACCATCTGGGAGTTCAGGTGACGGTAGTCAATGCACGGCCTCAAGCCTCCGTCTTTCTTGGCCACGAAGAAGAAGCTTGAAGCGGCGGGGTTGTAGAGTGTCGGATGAAACATTGCTTTAGTGCCTCCTGAATGTACTCCTCCATGGCCTTCTGTTCCGGGATGGACAGTGGGTAAACCCCAGGCAGCAGGTCGATGGCGCAGTCCCATGGCCGGTGAGGCGGTAGTGGTGTTGCCAACCGTTTTCTGAACACATCCTGGAATGCCCGGTATTTCCACTTTGAGGTCAGTCTCCAGATTTTTGATGGAGGTGGAGAGGACAGGAAGGACGTTGGAACCGGAAGAAGATGGTCGGAGGTTCGAGGAAGACTTTCTGATAGGAGACAAATAATTTTTAGAACATTCTTCACTCCACTTGAGGATCTTACCTGTGTTCCACTGGATTTGCGGTTGGTGTTGTGTGTTGTGTGAGTCAGGGGTGTCCCAGGATGATGTCTGTGGTGGATCCTTCCAGCACCATGAATGTGATTTCCTCCGCGTGAAGACAACCGATGCAGAGCAACAGTGTGGGGAGTGACCATGGCCCAGAAGTTTTCTTTGGATGGTTTGAATATGGAAATCCTGTTGGCAGCGTTTGTGACGTATATTTAATTTCTGGAGAATCTGGCTGCTGATGAAGTTCCTTGCGGAGCCGAAATCGATGAGGGCTTGCGCTGACACACAGACATGAGAGTTAAGGATATGCACAGGCGTTCTCGTGAGTGGTGCAATGCTAGCGGGCAGCTGGATTGTACTCACCGCTGGGCATGGTGGTCCGATGGGACAGACAGTGATCACATGGTCCTCTCCCCCATAGTACAGACAGAGGTGTTGTTTGATTCTTCTCTGATGCTCTGCACGGGTCAGGCGATATGAATCAACCTGCATGGGTTCAGGGGCTGGAAGGGCGACAGATGGTGTAGCAGGCAGAGGATTGGCAGCGGGTGTGAGAAGCGCACAAGCAGAATAGCGTTGGGCTACGCGGATGGTCTTTTGGATTAAGTTTTCCAGACCCATAGCATCATCATACACAACCATTAGTTGTTTCATGTGTGGATTCAAGCCCTGGCGAAAGGCAGTTATCAGAGCCATTTCATTCCAGCCGCCAGAGTGCGAAAACAGAGGGCATACATACTCATAGATTCATAGCCTTGGTGTAGATTGAATGGTCATGTATGGAGAGTTCAGCGGTGCGTTGTCCGAACACCTCCCGGAAGTGAGCGAAGAAGGAGTTGATGGTGGCTGTCACAGGGGTGATGGATTCCCAGACGGGTTGAGTCCACTGCAGCGCTCATCCGGCAAGCAGAGAAATTATGAACGCCACCTGAGATCGTTCGGTGGAAAACAGCTGAGACTGGGCTTCCAGGAAGAGGGAGCACTTTAGGAGAAACCCACTGCAATCCTCCGCTGCGCCGTTGAATGTCGCTGGTCGGGCAATGGGACTGACAGAGGCAGCTGGAGAAGAAGCAGTGGGTGCTGGGTGCTGAAGTGGCGAATGGCGTGCAGGAGATCAGCTGGGACTGTGGGTGCAGTGCTTGTGGCAGGCTGTTGGAGTGAGGATCGCACTGCGTTGACCAAGGTGGCAAACGGGTCCGCAGTACGATCCCCGCCTGTGTCCGAGGTGCTCTGCATGAGGTCTGGTCTTCTGTCAGGACACAGAAGGAGGCAGAGGGGTGAGTGAACACAGATGTTTATTGAAACAGATGCACAAACACTGCTGTTTATTGAAACAGAGGCACGAACACAGGTAATGGAGATTGCAGGTGAGTAGATGAACAAGCACTTTAGGAACAGTCACTTAGCTGATGGTAATGAGGGTTGGTATTTGCAGGTAGAGGAATCAACATGGAGCAGATGATTCCTCTACCTCAGTCGTGGCCTAATGGATAGAGAGTTGGACTTGTAACCCAAAGGTCATGGGTTCGAGTCTCAGGTCCGGCAGGGATTGACGGTGAGGGGAATGAATGTCCAGCGCTCTCCCCACCTTCAATACCACGACTGAGGCAAGGCACCGTACCCCCAACTGCTCCCCGGGCGCCGCAGCAATGGCTGCCCACTGCTCCGGGTGTGTGTTCACGGTGTGTGTGTTCACTGCTGTGTGTGTGCACTTGGATGGGTTAAATGCAGAGCACAAATTCCGAGTATGGGTCACCATACTTGGCCACATGTCACTTCACTTCACTCACTTCACTTCACTTCATGATCGGAGACAGAAGACGATGGAAGGAAGATACTGGAAGACACAGGTAAGTTGAGGATAAGGAGTGCAGGGAGTGAGTGTCTTTTATGAGTCACTGATAATGCGGTGCAGGTGCAGGTGATCAAAACTCAGGGGATTGTGAACGAGTGGGTGGAGCATGAAGATCTGGTGATGATGTATTGGTTGGTGCTAGCTGTGACTCCGTGAGAGCACCTGTAATTTTAGGTAATTCTGAAGTGTTTTTGATTAGGGTTGGAACGAAACGCTAAAGGACAGTAGCTCACCGGGACTGGATTTGAGGAACCATGGTGAAGAGGTTAGAGCTCTGCACTCTAAAAAAACACTGGGTTATTTTTTCTACCCAAATGCTTGGTTGAGCCTTTTGGATTATTTATTTATTTTTTTTCATGGTTGGGTAGTTTTTGTGTTACCCAGCCTTTGAGTTAGTGGCTGGGCCAATCTCACTTACAGTTAAAACAACTGTATATTAAATAATCTAAGTTAAACTCATCAATCAGAGGGATTCGTTCAGACGTAGAGGGCAGCGTGGCATTATCAATCAGCAACATCACAGAAATAGACAGAAGCAAAGTCACTTTAAAGATCACTTTGTTTGCTCCTCTTGTGTCAATGAAGAAAGAGATCACATCCAGCACAAGGAAGAAAAATACTGGTACTATAATCTTTATGACATACAGTTGAGGTCTCCTTTTTATGGTGATCTGCCATGAAGAGAAAGAGAGAGAGAGAGAGAGTAACATTAGCATCACAATAGACTTTAACATTGAGAACACAAAGAGAGTACATAAATTAAATAGGTGTGGGCATTATACCAGTTTAAAAGAAAAAAACAGTTGGGTCTCTTACCAGCAGTAATAATTGAATTAGAGAGCTCTTTGTTCATGGTAACTAAATTTGTTAAATAATGTTAACTAACAAAACCTTATTGTAAGTGCTACTCATTTTATCTTTTATTTTACATTGTCAAACTCAACATGTAAATCCCTTGTTAATATGTGGGTAAATACTTAGTTTCCACACTGGGGAGGCGCAGAGGTTACAAGTAGAAGTCATAGTGTCAACGTCATCACAATAAGATGGATGATTGTACCAAAGTACCTTTCAAGGAAAGTCTGTTCACTCAGTGGCCAGATTTGCAGCGCCTCTGGGCAGCTATTTCGGGCATTCCAAGACCAAGTCCTATCTCAGCAACAATATATAACATGAACTGAAGACTAGAGCACCCAATGCACATGTGCAGTCCTAAGCGCTCAGGTTTCTATGGGAACCGGAGATTCTAACGACAGTTGCAGTGATGCAATTACTTTGCCTATCAGACATTGGCTCTTTCACTTAGAAGGTGGGATGAATTCCGACATATCGCACATTGGAGTTTCTCCCATTCATGAGCAATAGGAGTGAACTATCTTTGTCTTTTTTCTTTGATTGTAACAGTGAGAAATGTAAACAAAAATGCAGGATATGTTTTGACGTTTTTCTTGTTTTTAAGTACATGTTAATGTACCAACAAAAGCAACATCAGTTGCGTCGCTTCACCTCCATTCATAAATCCTCTCCAGTTGCCTCATGGGATAGTAAATCATATGCACACTTCAGAATTTCGCTGGAAGTAGTAGGGATAGTCCGGGTACTTTTTGCCTACTCTTTTATGAGTACTGTGAATTCAGACATACTTCTTTTGTCACATACTTTTTTTTCGCCTACTATATAGTAGGAAAGTATTTCTGATTTCAGAAACAGCCACATGCTCTGTTCCTGATCAGCTGGTCCCTGATTCCTTGTTGCAGCTGGTCAAGCAAATGTTAGTTCCCTTTCAAGGGAACTCGCGTTGCGTCAAGAATGACGCTGTGGGAACGCTCTGCGTGATTGCGTCGTAAAGCACCTATGAAATCAGTCCAATGGCGTGACGGAAGGTGGGTGATGTCATGACCAGGAAACTATAAAGCAAACCCAGACCAAACAATGTCAGCTTCTGTGCCTTCAGCAAGCGCTCTATGTGAAATTGTCTCTGTCTATTTATTGTTGTTTGTCCACAAGCTTAAATTTATCTAGACAGGAGTATAATGGCGAGCAAACAGCAGTTTGAATCATGTGTTCCTCCCTGCACTCGCTGGGGATACACGTGATTTATGTGTTGTTTGTATGGGAGTGGAGCATGCACGTCAGCTCTCTTTTGGGCTGACAGAATGAAAAGCATTCTTAAAAATGTCCCGAAGTGTAAGAAAAGCATGCACTCAGGAGCTTTTTAGCTCCGCTCCCGTTGACTTTGTTCTCGAGGGAATAAAAGTCTAATGCAAGGCTCAGATCTCGCGTTTGCCGAGGCAGCGCGTGGATTACGGTCTGCAATAAAGATCAATGGCTCGGATCTCGCGTTTGCCGAGGCAGCGCGCAGATTTCTGGTCTGCAATAAGAATATAGTGGCTCGGATCTCGCGTTTGCCGAGGCAGCGCGTAGATTACTGGTCTGCAATAAGAATATAGTGGCTCGGATCTCGCGTTTGCCAAGGCAGCACGTGGATTACTGGTCTGCTATAGGGCTCGGATCTCGCGTTTGCCGAGGCAGCGCGTAGATTACGTGCCTGTAATTTATATAAATATTTATATACTTTCAGAGGGAACTGAGCAGACGGGAGTTTCCCTTTCTCTCTTGTCCCTATGATCGCTTGCAAACTATTACGAGCTACAGTTCTTTTTGTGTCTAATATTTCAGCTAGGACATTCAGCATGTATTCTTGTGTGTTTGTTTACTGGCTGCATTTAATTTGAAAATTAAATGAAAATTTGTCTGCTTTGAAAAGTTTGTGTCTGTATGAGAATACTATATCCAGCCTATCATTTAGACCGTTTTTACTTGTCTGGTTGATATGGCTGCATTTAATTTGTTAGAAATTGAATGATAAATACTTTTCAGAAGTTAGAATTCTGTATTAATACACTATATTCAGCCTTTCATCCAGACAGTTTTTACTTGTCTGTTTGATTTTGGCTACATTAAATTCTGAGGAATTAAATGTTAATTACTCATCTGTTTGGGGGGAATCAGATGTATGTATTAATACACTATATTCAGCCTCTCATCCAGACCGTTTTTACTTGTCTGGTTGATATTTGGCTGCATTTAATTATATTAAAAATGACAATTAAATGACAATTACTCATCTGATTTTGGGGAAATCAGATGCCTGTTTTACTCACTATTTCTGCCTTTAGTCCAGACCGTGTTTACTTGTCTGGTTGATTTGGCTGCATTTTAATTTTGAGGAATTGAATGGTGAATTGGTGGTGTCAGACCTCTGAGGGCATTCCTCCCGGGGTAAATGGGTTACACCTCACTTCACTTCAACCCCGCCACCTCGGTGCTTTGGGGCGCAGAGGTCCCCAGCGAGTTCTAGTTCGGTTGTTCCTTGCCGGTCTCCCGTTTCAGGGCACCGAATTGGCTACTCAAGTTATGTCAGAGCCCAGTCTCAAGAAGCTGGTTCTCTTAGTACGAAGTCTTTTCGGGGTAAGATGGATCTGAGGACCGTCATTATCTTCAAAAAGGCTGTGTGAGGGCAGTCCCCTCCGGGGGGAAGTGTTCGACACCTCATGACACGGTGCTCATTTCCTTTCGGTGCCCTCAGGGGGCCATTCTGCCAATCCTGCCACCTTGTGTGCTTCGGGACGCAGTGGTCTCCAGTGAGCCTATATCTCAGTGTCCGCCTGAAAAACGTAGCCGCACTGGGATGCTTGCCACCTCTACAGAGGGTCTCACAGCAATCAATTTGGCTGTTCCCTGCCGGTTCGCCACTTCAGGGCACCAAATTGGTCGCTTGAGTAATACCAGAGACCAGTCTTGAGAGGCTGGTTCTCTTGGCCTTTGGGGCAATATGGTTAACACCTCACTATACGGTGCCAATTTCCCTTCAGTGCCGTCAGGGGGCCATTCTGCCAGCCCTGCCACCTCGCGTGCTTCAGGGCGCAGTGGTCTCCAGTAAGTACATCTCAGCGTCTGCCCAGAAACATAGCGGCACTGGGATGCTTGCTCCCTCTGCGGAGGGTCTCAGAGCAATCAATTTGGCTGTTCCCTGCTGGTTCGCCGTTTAAGGGCACCAAATTGGTCGCCTGAGTAATACCATAGACCAGTCTCGAGAGGCTGGCTCTCTTGGCCTCAGAGGGAAAGTGGTTAACACCTCCCTATACGGTGCTCATTTCCCTTCAGGGCCATCAGGGAGCCATTCTGCCAACCCCGCCACCTCGTGTGCTTCGGGCCGCAGCGGTCTCCAGCGAGTTCTAGTTTCGGTTGTTCCCTGCCGCACATCCACTTCAGGGCAGCGAACTGGCTATTCAGAAACTCCGGAGGCCAGTCTCGAGAGACTGGTTCCCTTAGTAGATTTTTGACAGCATGAAAGACTGCCAATATATCTAAATGGGTCCTGCACTTGGGGTTCCTGTCCTCAGTGGTAGGCCCTGAGCAGGCTCTGGTTATGGAACAGGAGATAAACTCTGCTGGGGAAGAGGATCATTAAGATGTGTTCCTCCTCATGACAGAGTCTGGGTTTTACAGCCAGTACTTTATCGTTCCATAAAAGGATGGGGGGTTGTGTCCAGTTTTTGATCTGTGCGCTGAGGCGATTCGGGACATAATCAGATCAGAGGACTGGTTTGGCCTGCTGTACATAAGACCTTTGCAGTAGTGGCTCAAGACCAAGGGGTTTCCTTGAGGGGCAACCTGTTCTGCATGATCAAGTTTACACGCAGATGCTTCGTACTTTGGTTATGTGGAAGAGGTCTTGGTACTTGTCCCAGGGTCCTGTGCTTGGGAGCTCCTTGTCGTTGCGTAACGCTTACGACAGATGCTTCCCTCACGGGCTGGGGAGCGATCATGGATGGTCGCTCAGAGTCTGTGGACGGGTTATCATTTCTCCTGGCACCTGCCTGTTGATGATGACTCAGGCTCTACATCCCTGGGCACCAGATTTAGAGAGTAGACATCCTGTCAAGACAGGGGCTGAGGCCCGGGGAATGGAGACTCCACCCTGGGGTGGTGGAGCTCATATCGAGGTGCAGACTTGGCTGAGGCTTTGTCTGTACACGGTTTCCCTGATCGTTCTACTCCCGGGTGTTCTGGAGAGCAGAGTTATGGAAGTATGGGTTTGGCCTCTGAGGAGGCCCAACTCGTAGACTCAGGTCTCTCAACTGAGGTTGTAAGACCATGCCAACTCCAGAGCTCCCTGCACAAGGAAACTGGCAGAATCATCAGCGGGATCCAGCTGCTTACCATGCACCTTTGGGTGGTGTCTTTGGGGAGAAACCCATTGGTGTTTCCTGTGTGAAAGTGAAGTGAAGTGACATGTGGCCAAGTATGGTGACCCATACTCGGAATTTGTGCTCTGCATTTAACCCATCCAAGTGCACACACACAGCAGTGAACACACACACCGTGAACACACACCCGGAGCAGTGGGCAGCCATTGCTGCGGCGCCCGGGGAGCAGTTGGGGGTACGGTGCCTTGCTCAAGGGTCTCACCTCAGTCGTGGTATTGAGGGTGGGGAGAGCGCTGGACATTCACTCCCCTCACCGACAATCCCTGCCGGACCTGAGACTCGAACCCATGACCTTTGGGTTACAAGTCCGACTCTCTATCCATTAGGCCACGACTGCCCCACGACTGTGTGGTGCGTCGGATCAGGAGTATGGCGGCTTTAGAAGCCTTTTTATAGGGGTATCACTACAAGAGGTCTGTGATGCGGTGGGCTGGTCCTTACCCACACACATTCGTCAGGTTTTACAACCTAGATTTGGGCTTCACCCCTGGGTCCCAGTTGCTTTGTCTTAGTTGTGCTCGCTGTTTTCACACAAGACAGGCACTGGTCAGTATGGCTGCGTGGGTATAAACGTTCCCACAGCGTCATTCTCGACGCAACACGAGTTCCCTTGAAAGGGAATGTCTTGGTTACGACTGTAACCTTAGTTCCCTGAAGAGGGAACGAGACGTTGCGTCGCCCTGGCATACTTCCGGCATGCCTGTGATCGACTTGCTTCGGCCTATCAGAAGCTGACATTGTTTGGTCTGGGTTTGCTTTATAGTTTCCTGGTCATGACGTCACCCACCTTCCGTCATGCCATTGGACTGATTTCATAGGTGCTTCATGACGCAATCACGCAGAGCGTTCCCACAGCGTCATTCTCGACACAACGTTTTTTTTGTAAATATATCTATTAAAATACTGATATTCAGGTTGATAACTCCTGCTGCCCTGTATCTTGGCTGTAGGTCATCGGGAATGTCATTTTCAGTCAGAGCGCATTTCACACAATAGGATTTTAAATCGTTGACAGGGGATGGGCGTCGGCAACTCATCTGCGATTCACTCAGATCACATTTTTGATAATTCACACTGCGTGATTGTCACTCGGGTGAAAGAGCATCGATTTGCCATTGATACCGGACATTTGTCGGCGATTTGCAAAACCTGCCTGCGAGTGAAAAATGGGGCTAAAATCGTGCAGCGTGAACTCAGCATTAGATGATTATAAACACAAATCGACTTTCTACTGCCACAGCCTGCTACTTTCTGCGTATCTTGATTGATGTCTTTCCATTTGGTATGCCTTGTCATTGGGTTTTCTGAATTGTTATTTTGTTTTTATACTTGCCATTGTGTTTGCAATTTGTTGTTTTGCTTTTGGAATTTTTAATTTTTTTTTTTTTTTACAATATTTTGATTTGTTTTGCACTTCGCAGCCACTGTGAAAAGTGAATATCCTTTAAATAATTTTATCAATATGAATAGTTTGTTTAAAAAATGGTTGAATGCTATAAAAGGCTATATTAATAAATAATTTCACGCTGATAGACATACACTTATCTCCCTTCACATTCAAGGCTTCCATGCAACATCTGTCACCTTCTGATGTGAGAACCTTATCGCTAAAATATATATAAATACTCTTTTGAGCAACATTCACATAGAATGTACATGTTGACATTGAAAGTGAAATAGTAAAATAACAGATAAAATACTGTATACTATACTATATTATAGTATAATTCCACACTTTAGTGTAAAATTGAAAAGGAAAAAATGGGTTGCCTTTTAAGGGTTGAAATGAAAATATAATAATACAATTTATTTTTGGCACATATTTTTCAAATTCGTCAACTAGTAGTGGTTTTTGTTTTTATCATTTTATTGATATATTTATTACTCCATACACTGTGCTCTGTACCTGATATATCAGCTGATCCACTTCAATCCACTGACTGAGGATATCTTTCATATAAGTTATATCGAGGAGCTCCCACTCTCCCTGGGCCTGAAAGAGCTCTTTTGACTCCTGAGTGATGTTTTTTTCATCAGGTATTGTGTCAATTGTAATCTCCTGCACTGTAGTAAAATAAATTAAAATTGTATAATTAAGTCAAATAGTTTAAAAGAAGAAAACATGTTATCTTGTGTTTGTCAACTTATTGATGTGGTTCAGATGTACTTGAATATGATGGAGACTGAAGTGTTATACTGCAGCTTTGGGTGTCGAAGGGAAACCTGTAGAGGTCCATCTTACAGGCCGTGGTCAGAGATAAAACTTCATGTGAGACTGTAAAGCCGAAATTGAACAACAGCACATTTGGAGACTCATTTGCTCCAAACTCTTTCTTGACGCTAAATGGATAAAAAATAAATGATCACTGGTTATTAAATCATGGTGGTTGACAACAGCAGATTTTCAAATCAAATCAAATGACTTGTGAGGATCATGTTATGTCAGGGGTGTCCAATCCTACTCTGAGAGGGCCACTGTCCTGCAGTTTAGCTAAACACACCTGAACCAACTGATCAAGAGCTGTATCTCATTTTGAAGGCTACAGACTCTAGAGGCCGCATTTGTCAGCCACATTTATCACAGAGGCTGATAAACGTCATTTATTTGAAAAATGGCAACAGCTGTGCTTTCAAATGCAAGTCATGTTAATTCCTCAGTACAGTGTAGTAAGCAAGATAACAAGTGTTTTTCATTTTTAAATGTTCAAAGAATAGCACTTGTCAATCTACTGACACTGACGTCAGGAACCGCACCACCAATCACCTGTCACCAAGCAGTTCATCAGCTGCTTTAACCAAAGTCCCTTTAAGACAAGTAATTTCACTCGGCAGCCATCTTTGAAACGCTTCTTGGGCATACAAGTACGGAGCCCCACACATGACATGCAAGAAAAAAGTTAAATTGTGCACACAATTTACTATTTTGTTCTTTCGATTTACTAATTTGTTTCCTCGATTTACTAAATTGTGCGCACGTTTTAGTAAATCGAGGGAACGAATTAGTAAATCGTGTGCACGATTTAGTAAATTGAGGGAAAGGGTTAGTAAATCGTGGGCATGATTTAGCCTACTATTTTTTCCTGCATGTCATGTCCAGGGCTCCGTATACAAGTGCAGCTCATCTCTTTGAATGGGGAAACATCAAATTCTCCAAAGCTGTTCACCAAGTTTTCGATTAAATTTCATATTTGAAATTTACCAGTGAAATTAGTGTCTCATCATTTTTTTTTCTAAATGTTCGAATCATGACAAAAACGGAATTTTTCAGGATGGATGAAGTGCACATCTGACTATTGCTGTGTTCAAATACCCATACTTGCGGTCTTGGCCACTTGAGAGCGTGTACATGCAACAGAAAGTAAGTGCGCAAAACAGTCCCATGTCTTAAAAATGCCCAAGTGCAGTGCCCTTAATGCACACTAAAGGCCCCGGTATACTTCAAACGAAGTTCTTTTTCGTTCTTCGCTTAGGGGTAAAAGGAAGTTCGAAATGCGTGACCAGCGATATACTGTAATCGAACATATGACGCCGCCCACACTGCTGAGATCGCCGTTTAGATGACTATGTAAATATGTGCCGTGCACTTTCTTCCCAGTAACAAAATAAACACAATAAAAATGAGAAAACAGAAAGCATTTTTATAGTGTTGCTCATTTTATTGGTGCAAAGATGAGTAGGCAATATATATATGAAATGGGCAGTTGGTATCGATCCATCTTTGAGTTTCAACTTCTGTGCAAATCCTGTGGTTTTACTGACCCAAGTGTGCAAAGCAGTCTGGTGTAAAATGACTTGCACATACTGGTATATTAATTTATTTGGACACATTCCCTTCATAAATAAAATTGCACCACTGCGTCCTTAGTGGCTCAGATGTTACTATTATAGCCATTAACAGATCAGTGATAATGTTTACATAGCTGGGACATATCACAAGCTCAGGGACGGTCGTTCTTGAGTGCTGCTGTTTTGCTCCGACCAAACTCACCTTTCTTCACATAGCTTTAGTAATCCTGAAGACATTCAAGTGTGTTTGATCAGGGTTGTAGCTAAACTGTGCAGGACAGCTACACTCTTGGACCAGTGTTACTGGTACACCGTAATATTATAATAAGATCCCCTTTCTACGCCACTAGAGGAGCAAAATCTGAACTACCTCCAGCTCCATCGCAATGCAATCAAAACTAAATGGCTGAATCATCTCACCGGTGTTACTCAGCGGCTCTCATTCTAAACAATCACACCCTTGCCTCAGTTTTCAACACAAAAACAATTGAGGAAAGCATGGGTGAAACTGATAGGGTGGGATGAAGGTCCTTTTAAAATAATATGCGGGAGTATATTCGTGTGCAGTAGGCCTATGTTTACATCTCATATCTTCAACCTGCTGGAATGTTCCTATAAATATATTTCCCCTTCAAATATGTATTCTGATTAATAAGTACATTTATTTACCAACTAACCTGCAACAGGACAGTGCTCATCTTTTTATTAACAGTGTTTTTCATTTACTGATCATATTTCATATGTTGAATTTACATTTTGAATGAATTTCATTGATAAATACCCATACGAAAATGAACCATGGTTTTATACTAAAAAATGTAGCGGATGGCTTACCACAGTTTTACTACAGATACCATGGTTAAACTGGTTAGTGGTTACCATGGTTTAACTGATATATATATACAGTGCCCTCCACAAATATTGGCACCCTTGGTAAATTTGAGCAAAGATGGCTGTAAAAATAAATCTGCATTGTTCATCCTTTTGACCTTTCATTCAAAAAATTCACAAAATCTAACCTTTCATCGAAGTAAAACAATTGAAAGTGGGGGGAAATTCACATTATGAAATAAATGTTTTTCTCCAAATATTGGACTTCAATGGCCTCCAGACGGTTGAAGGTCAAAATTACAGTTTCAGTGCAGCTTCAAAGGGCTTTAAACGATACCAGACGAGGAATAAGTGTCTTACCTAGCGAAACGATCGGTCATTTGAGAAAAAAAATACAACTGCATATGCTTTTTAAACACAAAATATCACCTTCAACGTACTTCCGGTTTCCGCATTCTTCAAAAAGCTTACGCTGAATGTCCTACGCCTTACCTATTCTACTTACGAAAAGAGTGGGACATACCACGTAAGAGGCTAGGCTTTAAAACTTTTAATACCACCTATACTTTGTTGTTTGATTATATACACTCTAAAAACCTTTTTCTTTTATTTACTACATTTTTTAGTAAAACATTTTAAAGGGCACATATCATGAATATCTGACTTTTTCGTACTTTTATACTTTTTCGTATTAAATGCTATAATTGGTTCCCCAGTGCATATGCCATAAAAAAGACAACCCACTAACTTTGTTTTGGTAAACCTTTCACTGCAAGCATGTAGAAAAACAAGCCGTTCAGTTTTCGCTCACCTTGTGACGTAGGAAGTGAATCTCATAATATTACCGCCCGCTGAATCTGTATGTTTCCACCCACGGCGCCGCCATTGTTTTCGCAAGCGACAACTGCGTACCGGAGCACTGGTCCTGGAGGGCAGCGGTCCTGCAGAGTTTAGCTACAACCCAGATCAAACACACTTGAATGTCTTCAGGATCACTGACACTTGGTCAGAGCAAAACTCTGCAGGACAGCAGCACTCATAAACGACCGTCCCTGAGCTTGTGTTTCAGCTATGTAAACATAATCACTGATCTGTTAACTGCTGGCATCTGAGACACTAAGGACACAGTGGTGTCACTTTATTTATCAAGAGAATGTGTCCAGATAAATTCATATACTGTATGTGCAGGTCATTTTACACCAGACTGCTTTACACACAAGGATCAGTCAAACAAATTGTCTTTCTGAATTTCCTACTGTATTCACGGAGACCAGAGCCATGTCGTTATTTTAATTTTTATCCCAAAAACGTTTGCACACTTATAAACACATCTTCATTCTTATTGAGTCTCTACAACAGTGTGTAGCTTTAGCCACGTTAGCCGTGCACCAAGCTATCAAAAATTCAGAATCAAATAGTAGCAAACATCCACAAAATACATGTCATGCCTACTGTGATGCCACATTTTGAGAGTTACATTTGCTTTGTGAGCTTCTGTATTATTCATGCCTCAGGGGCCGTTCACACGACACCTAAAATTGGAAAACTTTTTATCCATTTTGGCCGTTCATTTACACGACAACAGCGTATTGGTGGCCTGAAAACGCAAAGATTTAAAAACAGGTTTCAAAGTGCACGTTTTTGAAAACGGTCTCCATGTAAACAAAAAAAAAAAAAATGTGAACCTGTGAAAAAGATAATGTCATGCACATGCACATTACATATTCAGTCTATAGAGTTTCATTGCTATCTAATGGCCTGCCAGCAGAATACAGCGTTTTTAGTCCTTTTCTCGGATTCGTATGAATGGAGATTGTTTTGACAGTGGTGTCATCTATATGTGGAAAAATTCAAAGGAAAAACATTTCCCTTTTAACCATATAATTTTCATGTAAACGTTCCCTCAGTGTATTGTAATTGCGAGCTTGGGGGCGGAGAGCACAAGCTAATTTGCATTTAAAGGTACTGTTGTGGGATATGTCTTCAACGTGTTTAGTTTAAGACAGCTCAGTGTGTTTGTGTGAATAAGAGTGAGTGAGTGCGCGTGTTCGAGGCGCACACCTCCCCTCCGGTCTGATCCCCCGCGAAGCAGGGAAAAAGTGTGTGTGTGAGAGGGAGACGGTGACCGGTGCAGGTAGTTAGCTGTGTGCAGCGTATTTCAGTGCAGCCAGCAAAATAAAGCACCTAAATTTTTCGGCAAGACGGCCTCTTTGTTTTTTTTATGCTACCATCGCACTAAGCAGCGTGAAGTTTAGGGAGTTAACCCCGGGAGGAGAACTTCCGGCCCTGGAGAAGACGGATCTCCCCTGTGTCTCCCAACCACGGTTAGGAAACAGAAACAGGAAAGGTTAACACTGGCGACCACGAAGGGACATTCACGTTGTTAAAAGACTGGTGAGCATTGAAAATAAAAGGGCAATAAAAAGTAAAGCCGAGTAACTGTAATGCCAGTGTAATAGCGGCGCGGCTAAGCTAATACAACATGGCGGCCGCTCGCTATCCCTCCGATGTTTACAGAAGGGAAACCAACTACTCAAACCCGTTCATGTCGCTAACCAATGTAGAGGACAGCAGTCACGGTGCTGTGAACGCTTATGAATGCACGGCGGAAAGGTTAACAGTACACACAACAAATCAGCACATTTTTTCTTCCACCCCAAAACAGGCAGTTTAAAACATGGTATAATAAAAATATGCATGGGGTATTTTAAGCCGAAACTCCACAGACACATTCTGGGGACACCGGAGACTAAAAGATCTTGTAAAAAGGGGCATAATTGATCACCTTTAAGATTTAAAAATATTGATTAAATTTTAAAACAGGAAAATCTATTACATACACCATATGAACTGAGAAAATGTTAGTAAAAAAGAAATAAATAAGTAGATCTGAGTAACTGCATTTGGTATATTAACAAATAAAACTGAGTAGAAATAATTGGTGTGAAACATTTAAAAAAAAAAAATATTTATGAGTACTACTAACTCTTTTTATTTATGAGTATATTAACTTTTATAGTATGTATGAGTAATTTTAACTTTTAATTTTCTCTAATTTTACTCCACACAACCACAAGTATACATGACATTGGCCTTTATTGCCAACCTATATATTGTTTTAACATGTACAATTCAGATAGCTGTCCTGCATTTCACTCATAGTTGAAAGATGCTGTGACACGAATGACTCCACCTGCCAATAAACAAACAGTGCACAGTTCTGAGAACATTTTATCATCCAAATTAATTACATTTATTATCTTTAAAAATAAAGTTGTGTGTGTTTTATGTAAGGCATCAGGCATTTGAATCAGACGAAAAATGGACAGGACACTTGTTTAGATGTCTCACATTGCGTCCCTGTATATTGTTTTGCATTAAATAGAATGATTTAAAGCACAGTAATGATTTTATAGATACAAGAAAACATACACAAACCTGAATTTCACAGAGGAAATGCACCAATTCTGTGACGCTGAGAAGCGAGAACTGCTTTGAAGACTGGAGAGACGGCCCGGAACAGTCAACCATCCAGTTGTCGTTACGTCAAAGGGTGGGGGAGCATTGTTTTAATTGAGTAAACTTACTCAATTTCTTAAGTGTGTGTTAAAGATTAATAATATTGATTTGATCATTTGCACGTCAGCAGTAGATCACGCGCAAAACTTGCCAGTCCCATCGCAGCATTTGTGGAATTCTGCTCTCACACTAATTTGCCCCATTTAGTAAATTTGGCCCTTTAGAGTGTACATGTAAGTAATGACAGTCTCTTGGAAAGTTATAATAGCATGTGTTATTTAGTATCTAACATTTAACTAAGCTCTGAATGTGATGTTTATGTCAATTAACTGTATGTAATTAACATTATGATGAGTGGGGAGAGGCAGAGAACAGTGGGACTGAAGGGATGCTGGACGTGATTGTTAATGGGAGACACCTGTGTACTACACTCACTTCTTTTCATTCACTGACAAGTGAACTAATGAACAAATGTAAGGAATAGTGAATGAGAGTATAGGGTGTGATTTGGAACACAGCCTCTGAGTGTGGACTTTGAGTCTTGTTAATTCACAGTATATTCCTGTAGGCTATTTTCTTGAAAATGACAAATATTTCCCAGGATGCATTGTTTTCTACGGTATATTACTGTTTTCATGGAAAATGATATGTTACTGTCAGAAATTGGCCTTTTTTTTAAAGCAAGGTTTTACAGTGCAGTGTATCCATATTTTTTCAATCTTTCTGTTCTTTCACTAAAAGGTAAAAACAGCCAAAATAAAAGATTCTGACAGAAGTAATTTTTATACCTTTCCATTATATCAATGTCTGGAGTCCAAAACATATTTTTAGGGGCTGCAAATGTTGCAATTCCACAAAATCCATCGGGATACCACATCATATTTAAATTTGGCCACGCCTGGAAAGTTACATAAAGTTCAGAGTGATTATAAGACAGATACTGAATGCTTGGAAATCCAATAAAACCCCTGATCATATGACAAAATTCTGCAAATTAAGTAAAAATTTGTGAAATAAGAATGAAATGTTTTTTTTTTTAAACTTACAGTTATCATTTTGACCAGTGTTGTGAGGCTCTGGGCTTTTTCATTCTGTAGATAAAAAGAAGTGTTTATTCGACAACTGCTTAAAATTCCATATTGACCTGAATGAGAAGATAAATCATGCTGAACTCATACCACATTTATGATGGAGGTCACATGTAGGTTCACACGAATGTTGAAAGGGAGGTAGTTGTAGCACTCATGTTCGTTGAATATCAAGGGCAACATTCTGGCATTCTGAGAGTCATTCTTCGCCAAGCAGAGATGTTCATAAAGTCTCTTTTTAGCTGTATCTTTTTCTTTTGCACTGCAGACTGCACCTTCAGACACCCACCATGTGTTCATCTGCTCGCCTGTATCTAGTATGCATAATCAAAAAGGTGTAAACTGAAGTTACTCTTTCAATATCATTTGATTTATTTAATATCTGTGCAAATGAGACATTCAGTAACACAGATAATATATTTTCCCAGCACACAGTGAAAGAGAATTCCATGTTTAAACATTCATTCTTCTACATTTCATAGTCTTGTAAGACATACACACACACACAAAGACAAACGTACACAGCAAAATCCAAGGTGTTAAATTAACATTGCTCTGTGTCTTCTGGGGCCCATTCTTCGTACAACGCTAACTTGGTTAGCTGGATTTGATTGATGCCGATTTGGCATGATCTTGGATTGTTCGCTTCTTCAATGCTCATCCTGGACTTTCTGCCATAGCAACAGGTCTGTAAGCTTAAACCTGCTCGTGAGCAGGCTTATTTCATGTAAACAGGATTAGATTGCATCTTTTTAAGTGATACTTAAAATCTGTCCCAGCCACTGCCAATTTATTTCAAGATCTACTTAACCAGGGACAATAATTTAAAATGATAATAATTTACAAATTAATTTGAAAATGAAATTATAAATGTTGTGTGGTCTATAATACTATAGGCACAGCCAGTTTTACTCATTGAAAAATGCATTTGTGATGGAATAATTGCTTTACAATCGTATTGGAGTCTTACACACATGCTTGTACAGTTAATCTGAGCTGTACATTAATTTGAATGGTGACGCTATTATGGGAGTGGCTGATGCAGCGCAGGAGATGCAGATAACTTGATCTTGACTTCAATTAATTTTAATCTTTAATTAAACTTTAATTAATGATGTCACGTAACAAATCTGCTTTAAAGACAAATTAAATGAATTGCGAAATACAACATTGAAATAAAAATGTACGACTGTACAAATGCTTGTGAAACTAAATAATTGGGAATAGTGTAGAAAAAAACTGCACATTTCATTTAATTATTATAACATTTATGTCATAATGTCATTTTGTTCGCTTGGTGGTTTCATTATAAAGGTCCAGAAATTTGTTTGGCTAAAGTGGCTGAAGTTTTTCGTCAGGTGTCTTTTCTCATTCTATGATGTCATTACGTTGCCGTCTTGACTCCAGCCAATCGCCACATTGCTGATCGTGGTTTCGAGTATCAAAACATCTGCCCTTTTCAAGGAACACGAGAATGCGCAGTAATCTCAGACAATTTAATCCTGATATTTTAATCCATTCCACAAATTCGTTTGAAGAAACAAATTATCCAGAGATCAGTTATCACGATTAGAAGATCTAGCATCTTTCAAATCATCTCAGATGTATTTAGCGAGGTACGAAGAACAAACTCCTGGAGTCCACTCTACAGAGTGTTAAAAACGAACACTGAAGCGGTGTTGATGTTAATTAAGTAATTAGGTAATTAAGTGATGCTTGAACATTAATGATGAACACCTGCTGTTAACAAACAGAATCACTGAAGGAAAGATGAACAAGAGAAACAAATGCTGCTTCCCAATTCGCCTACTTATACTATGCCCTAAAAGTATGTACTCTTTTTGTGAACAAAAAGTACTTACTTTTGAGTGTGTAGCAAAAGAGTAGACAAGCTTTGGGACATACTACACGTCATACAATTGCGTCTTTGCTCTCTGTCGCATCCTGTCACCGTAAACTGGCCTGTCAATCATCTTACATCCTCCACATTTCATTTAGCTAATTTCCTACTGTATCGGAGAGAAATGCAGCACATTGATCTGTAATCGCGGGTCTTTCATGTGGAGAACTGTCCTCATATTAATGCATAATGATGCATTTAAAAGTTAATGGCCAATCGGATCTTTATAAAAGTCCATGTTGGTATTGCAGATGAAATATAACCACGGATAACATTAAATATATATTTTCCATCAGGTTGAACTGATTATTAGTCACTCAAACCTCTCAACATCGATCGCGCATATCCGCCATGTTTTGTAGTTTTTTTAACACTTTTTACTCGTGTTTGTAGTTCTGAACTGAATCCTCATCCAACGCGCAATGGGTTGTGGGCAATATTAGCCTTTATAGTGTGCACGGATCCACACTTCGAAAATCTACTGGAAATAGTAGACCATCCGGGGACTTTTGGNTACGAAGAACAAACTCCTGGAGTCCACTCTACAGAGTGTTAAAAACTAACACAGAAGCGGTGTTGATGTTAATTAAGTAAGTAATTAAGTGATGCTTGAACATTAATGATGAACACCCGCTGTTAACAAGCAGAATCACTGAAGTAAAGATGAACAAGAGAAACATAGTCATAGTTTTCATGAGATGCCAAGCCCTTATAGGAAGGCCCACCTGGAGAAACACCTGGAGTTATTGGAGCTGGCCTATGGACTACACGGCCGCTCCTTACGAGTCCTGTTTTCCTTGTGGTTTGAACTGAATTCTTTCTTTGTTTTTGTTTGTTTTTTTTCTTTTGAATATTTGTAGATTGTTGATTGTGCTGTGCTGTGGTGACTTTTACCCATCGTTTTACGGTGTAATTGTGACTCCCTTTGACTGATTTTCATTTATTTCTGTTTATAAGATTTATTTATTTATTTAGTTTTTCGATTTTTCTTTCAGGAGCTGGGGTCCCACGGGTGAAAGATCTTTTGTGGTGGTGGCGGTGCTTCTTCAACGTTTGTCGTGTGACACTTTTGAAATGTATGAGTGTGTGATCTGAATTCACGGTGCGGTTGTGTGGAAGTGTGCTTTTGGATAACTAGCGCTGGTGATCACTCCGGTGGGTAACCTCAGCCCTGTATTTTGGATTATATTTTGTTTTGTTTATTTGGAAGTTGTGTAAATTGGTTCTGTTTAACATTTTCTTATGGTTGTGTTTTTCTTTTTGTTATTATTTGTAGAATTAGTTGCCTGTCACTGGACCTTTTAACAGTGAGGATATTGTTTTCTTTTTGTTGTAAAGTTTGTTTTTGTAACTTGGTATAAATTGAGTTTATGATTTGTGTGCAGTTTGTCTTTTATGTAATTTGTTTTGTGTATTTTTGAGCTGTCATTGGAGAGAGAGCTGCCAGGAGTGGCACTGTATCATTGAGGCTATTTTAAGTGATTTTTCTATCTGGAATTCAAGTTGTGAATAAATTTTGTACTTTTATTTGATGCCCATGTTTCCTGCCTACATTTTTTATAAGTGAAGCGAACCTGTGTGACCTAATAACAAACTTTGGGGTTTATTTCTATTTCCTGGGTGAAACCCTCCCAGGTGGCGTAGTCGAATTTTCTACAAGTAGATAAATTTGGGCTTGTGTGTTAAAATCTGTACCACTCCCCGCCACATTCAGAATGGATAATCTGTGACTTTGGCTTCTGTTGTGTGTGCATTTGGATTCACCCTCGTCTTTTCTCTATACACCCGTTACACTAATTCAATTTTAACATTTTAATTGTTGTGGAAAGATTATAGAATTGAACCAAAACCTTGTAAAATTGCAGTGCTAATTTCACCATCTCATCATTTTTCTAATCATATAGAGCATTGTGTGTTTTGCAGAAAAAAGATTAATTTATACATGTAAAAACATAAACCGGACACTCCTTTGTATTTTAATACTAATGTCTGGTTGAAGTTTTGCAGGCTATCAACTGAGAAAGCAATAGCAATGAAAAAGTAATCAAAAATAAAACTATTATGACACCACAGATACATTTATAAAAATTATCAAACACAACTATCTTAAAAGACAAAGCAAAACAGAAGCAGCCTATATAACCTAATTAAATCCAAACAAAACTTGATGGCTGTAGTCTCATTTACTCTGAGCCTAGCCTAATAGACCACTGGCAAATCCGTGGCTGTAATCATTAAATTATATCACAATGACAACACAGTGGACAAACTATTGAGCATACATAAACATTTATAAAAAATAAAAAAAGAAGCTTATGATTCTAGAAGAGACACAGTTTAATCAGAAAATCTGAACGAGTTTAAAAAACACATTGTACACAAAGCACTTTAAACACCTGCAAGTTTTACTCACACACAGACATCAAGAATCAGCGTATGAATTTCAACAACAGTGACATGCTTCATACATGAATGAACAATATCTAGAAATGAACATTACAATGTTTTAAAAATGTTAATTGTTGTCATTTGTGATGCATAATGAATTAACTAAAATTAATAAATTGAACCTTATTGTATAGTGTTATCATTAAACAATATTTACTTACCCATTAAGGCAAGAAAAAATATTAGCCAGTGCAGGTACATGTTGAATAGTGGAAAAAAAAAAATATATATATATCCGTCTGCTGTAGGATGAGGATTCACTCTTGAACAGATGTCAGTCATCTGGTCATATTTATACACTGTGAGTGAGCAACACATTCTCACTCCCCACCAGAGGAGGAGCCAGGATATTTTCATAGAGATGGCCAGGGAGGGGCCAGAAAACCAGCCCGGGGTGGCATAGACATCTTTGTTATTTCAACATAGAGATGAGTTTAACTATAAAGTACTGGACTGTTTTAGTGCCTACAACAAAACTAAATACAATTTGTGCGTAAAAGGTTAGCTCACCCCAAAATGAAAAGTCTGTCATCATTTACTCACCCAAGTTGTTACAAACTGGTATGAATTTTTTTTTCTTCTGCTGAACACAAAAGAAGATATAATGAAGAATGTTGGTGTAGCATAGTTAGAAGGAGGCGGGAACTGGCGAACATTAAACACAACTTTAATATATAAAAATAAACAAATACAAAACAAAAGTAATGCCGACAGACCCTCATGGACGTCTGCCGGCCACACAAACATAATAAAACAAACTCCAGGCCTGTTCCTCTCTTGTCTTTCACTGTCGTCACTCCTCCTTTTATGCTTCCGGAGCTCCTCCGTGAGAGACTCGAGGCCGGTGTGACTCACAGCTGATGCTCATTATCACTCGCTTCACTGGCCTCGCGCCGTTCCCTCACGGCTCTCGCCCGCCCTGCTCGTCACAGTCAGTAACCAAACATTGACTTCCATAGTATATTTTTCATACTACATGAAAATAGTATATAAGTCAATGGGGCTCACTCGAGATATAAGTTAACATTAATATACTCACATTACTAACACAGGTTTTTATTTGGAAACATGAAAAAGGGGATAAATTCTCCTGTACTCTGGAGGAAGTTTGAGACGGACTGCCACCGGACTAAGGATCTTGGTGACAGGAAACGATCCAATAAATCTGGGGGTAAGTTTATTACAAACGATGCAAAGAGGAATATTCTTAGATGAAAGCCACACTTTTTGACCCACAAACAAACAACCCGGTGGGCAGTTGGGTGAAGGCGTAACCCCTTGCGGACCTTCAATTCGATCTCCATAGAAACCATAGAAACTAAGTTTCTCATGTGACAAGCAATGATGCATCACCATGGAAACAATAAAGTGATACGTTCTAATTAATGATTGCCTTGAAAAACTC
The DNA here is from genome assembly GCA_003731715.1 of Anabarilius grahami. Taxonomy (NCBI): domain Eukaryota; kingdom Metazoa; phylum Chordata; class Actinopteri; order Cypriniformes; family Xenocyprididae; genus Anabarilius; species Anabarilius grahami. The sequence continues at coordinate 7,250,042 of RJVU01042551.1, forward strand.
ACGCTGGGGGCTCAGCCAGAATATTTTAAACTTACATGTGAAAGGGTTAAAACAGTCCATGTGACTACAGTGGTTCAACCTTAGTGTTACGAAGCGACGAGAATACTTTTTGTATGCCAAAAAAAACAAAAAAACAACTTTATTCAACAACCTCTCACACGTATGTGTCGTTCTGCTCATGTGAACAGTGTCAGCCAAAGAAACAGCTGGCGTTCTGACGTAGAACTCGGAAGCACTGTGCTGTATTTACTGAAAAGTGCAGGAGAATGACATAGAAGAGAAGAGATTGTTGAAGTCATTATTTTGGGGGTTTTTTTGCACATAAAAAAATATTCTCGTCGCTTCATATCATTAAGGTTGAACCACTGTAGTCACATGGATTTGTTTTAATGATGTCTTTACTACCTTTCAGTGACTTTCAAGTTGCAATGACATTGCAGTCTATGGAGGGGTCAGAACCCTTTCAGATTTCATCAAAAAAATCCTATTTTGTATTCCGAAGATGAACGAAGGTCTTATGGTTTTGGAATGACATGAGGGTGAGTAATTAATGACAGCAATTTAATTTTTGGGCGAACTAACACTTTAAGCCTTACCATCCCTCTCTTGTCTGTCTTCCCACAGGGTCAGTGCAGTGTAGCCTCCTCTTCCCCTGGAGTTAAATGAAAGGTTGGTGTATGACATTGTTATCAGCAAGCTAAGTTGCCTGTTTGGATGCATATTTCCTTACGTTCCCGAGTTGTGCTCCTTTGAAGTATCTCATTAAAAATTTGTGTTGATTCATCTTTGCGTCTGTCTTCATCAGTTGTGACAATAGGTTTGTGGTTTTAACATGTAACCACCACAAGTATGCATTTCAATTTCCTGTGAAACACACCTTTAGTGCATATTATAGTTATGTTACATGAAATGCAGCCATTAAATATAACTTTGCACAGACAGGGTTATTAATAATTTCACGACAGACTCATGCTAATATGTGTGATGTTTAAGTTTTACAATTATACCTTTGAAATCGCATGATAATTTTATTTAGGACAAAAAAGTAGTATGTAAATACAGCCATCATGAATAACAAATGTTAAAGCAGAAGGAAATGATAAAATGTATGTAAATAAAATGAGAAACAAATGGGTGTTTCACTACACCACAGACGTTCTTCCAAAAATACATCATTATTCAAACTATATTATTTAGAAGAGGTTTCAATTTCTCTTGAAACATAACACTCACTCTTTAGTGACTCTAGCTACAAGAGCATGCATTGTACTTCATTGTACATTCATGTCATGATTTAAATATGTGGCCTTCTTCCTCCTACTGCACATTTTCGATGCTATCTGTATCAGACACAACCTATTCAGGTTAGGACAAGCAGAGATGGGCAGTATTTTAGTTACATGTGTTTAAAATACATATTTAATTACTTTTAAATATGTTGTATATTTAAAAGTATTTTCCTTAAAAAGAATTTAAATGTAATTTGTAATTAAACACTTTGAGAGACTGTATTTTTCACCCTGTGGTGAAAATCAAGTTTTTAATGTTGTTCATATGTCTATGTGGTGTTTTTAACATGCTTTAAGACATGTGCAAATTCATAAGTCAACACCATTGCTGAGTATTTTCTATTTAAAACTGCAGTAAACCAAAGACCCGCGGTTTGAAATCGCTAGTGTTTCTGACGTCACAAACTACCATGTAACCAATCATGTTTACGTGCCGACAGGCTTTAGCATATCATTAATTGACCACCCAAGGGAGTCTCAAAGGGTTATCCTGGTATATTTTTCTGTTGATATGAAAAATCGGGTAGATTTAGCAATATGGCGGGTTTATGATGCATTTTACGATGTTATGATGAACTATATGCCTTTCTCCACTGACAATTGTTCAAAGTGTTTCTAAGAATACTGTTTGTTAGAAGGCTGCTGTCTGACTCGTGAACGGGAACATGTTTTGTGTAACATTAGCAACATATTATTAGCTGTCTGATAACGTAGTCAAGCAAAAATGCTAATCATTAATTACCGTTGTGTGTCCGACATTGTAAAAAGCGATACCAATGTGCAGTGTTTACCTCAGTAGTTGACCGAGTGGATCTCGTCTGAACACTTTCTATAACACCAGATGTACTCGTTACATCAGAAAAAGAATGGCATCTACGCTAATATTAGTCTTTCTGTTTATCCCGAGGTTTACCGTAGTCAACCGGATCCGGGCCGTATCCAGCTGAGACCAAGGACTGGAGCCATGACACAACCACAACGCAGCCCTGAAGTATCAGCAGAGATCGAGTCGACTAGATCATCCATTGTGAAGACATCATCGACTCGACAGCCAGTAGCACAGTTCCTCAACAGACCGTCCATACCGGCGTGATGAATACGATCCTCAACTGGACATGACCACAACGCAGCCCTGAAGTATCAGCAGAGATCGAGTCAACTAGATCATCCATTGTGAAGGCCTCATCGACTCGACAGCCAGTAGCACAGTTCCTCAACAAACCGTCCATACCGGCGTGATGAATACTATCCTTAACTGGACATGACCACAACGCAGCCCTGAAGTATCAGCAGAGATCGAGTCAACTAGATCATCCATTGTGAAGGCCTCATCGACTCGACAGCCAGTAGCACAGTTCCTCAACAAACCGTCCATACCGGCGTGATGAATACGATCCTCAACTGGACATGACCACAACGCAGCCCTGAAGTATCAGCAGAGATCGAGTCAACTAGATCATCCATTGTCAAGGCCTCATCGACTCGACAGCCAGTAGCACAGTTCCTCAACAAACCGTCCATACCGGCGTGATGAATACGATCCTCAACTGGACATGACCACAACGCAGCCCTGAAGTATCAGCAGAGATCGAGTCAACTAGATCATCCATTGTGAAGGCCTCATCGACACGACAGCCAGTAGCACAGTTCCTCAACAAACCGTCCATACCGGCGTGATGAATACGATCCTCAACTGGACATGACCACAACGCAGCCCTGAAGTATCAGCAGAGATCGAGTCAACTAGATCATCCATTGTGAAGGCCTCATCGACACGACAGCCAGTAGCACAGTTCCTCAACAAACCGTCCATACCGGCGTGATGAATACGATCCTCAACTGGATGGAACTGAAATAAACACTTTGATTGTTGCGATCCTATCAGACTTATGATAGCAACCTGATTCGTAACAAAGCACTGTTCGCCAGAGGAGAACTGGCCCCCTGACTAAGCCTGGTTTCTCCCAAGGTTTTTTTTTCCATTTTAACACCTATTTGCCACTTGTTTGCCACCTGTTTGCCACCTGATGTCACCTGATGGAGTTTGGGTTCCTTGCCGCTGTCGCCTTTGGCTTGCTTAGTTGGGGACACTTGACATTTGACTTGACATTTGATATTCAACAGTATTCTTGACATTTAATCAACAGTGCTTCTGATCTGCCTGCATTGACACTATTCTTTAAGAGCTGCTGTGCAGCCAAAATTATGTACCAGTTATCAATGTAAAGCTGCTTTGACACAATCTGCATTGTAAGAAGCGCTATATAAATAAAGGGGACTTGACTTGACTTGAGCTCATGCGAGTGAGTGGAGGCGGGGCTAATTATCATATTTATAGATCTGGTTTCTCAGAAGCTGAAGTCATCATAGTTGGGTAAGCTTCTAAAGCAGTGAATGAGAGACTACAGAGCAAAAAACTATATTAACTCTTCTGTGAGTTGATTTGACTCTACACTCAAGAGTGTTAAATTAACATTGAAGCAATGTTAAAGTTAATGAGATAATTTGAGATAATGATTATTTGAGTGATAATTGATCATTCACACCTAGGAATTATAAAGTTCGATCTGACATTTTGGTCAAAATTAAGTTATTTACATATTCTGTGACAACTTATTTACATTATGTGAAATTTCTTTTTTTAAGACGTGTAGCCTACATGTTGGGACTTTTTTTTTTAGAAAACAAAATGTTAATATCTACAAAGTCAAACTCTAACTTGGTTCTATAAGTTTCTATATGTGAGCCAATCAGCACTTCTTTGAATGCACACACGAGGACCAATCAGGATCAACTTTCTTTGTCATGTCGCCGGACTGCTCGGTGACAATGGAATTTAGATTGATCAAAATGTAAGACAAAGCATTGGGCTTGATGTTTTTAGAACCTGGACAGTAAGAAATTATAATGGACTGAAAAAAAGATTAAAACAGCCGAAAAATCAACTTACCCAATCAACTTACCACCACAGTACAGCTTAGCACCCACCGTCTATGTGTACCTTCCTAAAGGGTTATTTCACCCAAAAATAAATAGCCTTACTATCTCTCTCTTGCCTGACTTCCAACAGGATCTGGCAGTGCAGTGTAGCATCCTCTTCCCCTGGAATTTAAAGAAAGTTGGTATATACCAGGGGAATGTGGATCCTGAAAAAAACAACAACAAAAAAAAACATTCACCTGCCTGTAACTTTAGTAATCCTGAATAGGGCTGGGCGATATATCGCATGCGATTGTCACGCGCATTTCGTCAGTAAAGCCGGTTCCCTGATTACCGCTAAATCGCCATCACCTGCTTTCAAATGGAGCGGCATTTAATAGACAGAACCGTAGATCACTGACAAGCTACGCAATATCGCGTTCATATCGCAGATGAATCGCCTTCGATAATGAACGCGATATTGCGTAGCTTGTCAGTGAACTACGGTTCTGTCTATTAAGTGGCGCTCCATTTGAAAGCAGGTGATGGCGATTTAGCGGTAATCAGGGAACCGGCTTTACTGACGAAATGCGCGTGACAATCGCATGCGATATATCGCCCAGCCCTAATCCTGAATATCTTGATTAGTTTCAGGTGTGTTTAATTAGGGTTGGAGCTAAACTCTGTAGGACAACTCTCCAGGATCAACGTTCCCCACCCCTGGTGTATGTTGTCCACACCATCTTCAGTTCTGGGACCTGCATCAGAAAGAGACATTGTTATCATCAAGCTAAGTTGCCTGTTTGGATACATAACATTTCCTTGCGTTCCTGAGTTGTGTTCCTTTGAAGTATCTCATTAAAAAATTTTGTTGATTCATCTTTGAGTCTGTCTTCATCAGTTGTGACAATAGGTTTGTGGTTTTAACATGTAACCACCACAAGACAAATAATAAAAAGGATAAAATAATAATATACAAATTTACAAGATAGACAAAGTGCAAAAAAAGCAAAAAACAATATATAATATAGACAATTGTATGTACAGTTATGTGTGCAAATTTGAAATATAAATAAGTGTTTTAAGTAAATAATGTGTAATAGTGTTGTGTGTTCCGTGTTTGTCAAGTGTTCATGAGATGGATTGCCTGAGGGAAGAAACTGTTCCTGTGTCTGGTCGTTCTGGTGCTCAGGGCTCTGTAGCGTCGACCAGATGGCAACAGTTCAAAGAGGGAGTGTGCTGGATGTGAGGGGTCCATATTATAGTTATGTTACATGAAATGCAGCCATTACGTATACCTTTGCACAGACAGGGTTATTAATAATTTCATGACAGACTCATGCTAAGTTGTGTGATGTTTAAGTTTTACAGTTGCACCTCTGAAATCACATGATCACTTTTTTTAGGACAAAAAAAAAGAAATATGTAAATACAGCCACCATGAATAACAAATGGTAAAGCAGAAGGAGGTGATAAATTTTATGTAAATAAAATGAGAAGCAAACAAGTAGGCATTTCACTACACCACAGACGATCTTCCAAAAATATAATTATTCAAACTATATTATTTAGAAGAGGTTTCAATTTCTCTTTAAACATCATACTCACTGTTTAGTGACTGTAACTACAAGAGCATGCATTGTACTTCATTGTACTGAACTGTACATTCATGTCATGATTTAAATACGTGGCCTTCTTCCTCCAACTGCACATTTTTTATGTTATCTGTATCAGACACAACCTATTCAGGTCTTGCAGTCTCTACTAGTCATTTGATTAGTCGAGTCAGGTCTGTTAAATGTGAGAGAGGTCCAAAACTTGTAATGATGGTCATCCTCAGGACAGGCAGAGATGGGCAATATTTTAATTACATGTATTTAAAATACAATTACTTCGTATTTTGTAATTTGTAATTTGTACAACATGTAAAAAAAGTATTGAATATGCTAACTTTTATTAGGGGCCAAGCACCAAAAGTGCGTAGGCACCTATTGTAATCGTTGCCGTTCTTTTTAATTCTTCTTCTTCTTCCGCTCTGGGAGTCTATGGCAGTCCATAGAACTGCTTGTTATTATTATTATTAATATACAAAGTTCCAATGCAGCAATTCACATCATTTTGACCAGATGTTGGTATTAGCTCAGGAAATCAGGACAAATAAGGAAATCATACAATCCATAAAAAGTTATGTGTAATAAAGTGAAATGCAACAGATTTCACTTAGTTCTACCTTCTACCTGTGTGAATTAGAATCAGTTGGGTTTGTGCATGTTGTTAGGTTAGAAAAAGGCTTACCCACCTCTGAATGTAAGTATTGGACATATCAGGCTTTGCAGTCTTTTTGCTTTATTCCAGTCACGTCATTGTCATACGAGGGAGGTTATTTTTTAACCTTGATCCATCCTGTGTACTTGTATTGAGCTGCATGTAGCTATAAAGCTCTACACTATGGCATACTGGATTAAAGTATATAAACTATGACATTAAGTGAGATGTTAAAATAAATATTAAATTTTACATTGTTGGTAAAAACAGAATTTTGCATATATAGTTGAAATTATTTAAATATTTTAAATGTGAAATATTTTTAATTATATATAGTCAGTAAAACGTTTTTCAATGTTTATTATACTTTGTGAAATACCTTTGCTAATGCACTGTCTGTTTTCTTGCAGTTTTTCATTTGTATTTTTTAAAAGAGAGAAATAAATGCAACTTTAGCTTTTATAAAGCTTTTTTTTCATAATGTTAAAACAATTACACTGACAGAAATCTAATTAAAATGCAAAGTTTATGATTTAATTTTCAGACTTAACATGTAAATTCTATGTTAATCAGTGGGTGGAAGTCAAGAGAAGATACTTGGTTCCCACACTAGGAGGAGAAACAGGGAAACCATCATTATTAATTATTATTAATAAACAACATTTAGTTAATTCCAAACACATTTAGGCCCGATTTCACAGACAGGGTTTAGATGAAGACAGGATTAGGCCTTAGTTCATTTATACGGTGACCAGGAGGGGACATATTTGGTTCACATAGTTTTGTCGTGGCCACGACATATAAACTCGGGGGAACTTGATAATAAGTTGCGGCCACAGGATCATTTTGTCGAGGTAACGACATCCTTATGTCGTGGCCACGAGATCATATGGTGTGAGGGAACGATATATTGTTCTTGTGGCCACGAGTTAAAGGTGTAAACAACCTGCACGACCATAGCAACCTGGAATTATCAGAAATGGATAAGAACATATTTATTTATTTTTAATTAAGAATGAAAAATAAGAGTGGAATTAAGGAATGATATATATATATATATATAATGTACCCCTTGTATGTGTGATAAAGCCAGGTAGTAAGGCATGAGGACACCTGATTTCCAACAAAAAAATAGATTTTATTGATTTTATTGTAACCAACCAATCAAAAAATATAACTAATAAAGAATACAAACTTAATCCAACAAATAATCTGACAAATAATAGCTACACTTAAATAACTGAGGTCAACAAAATAAATGTTAATAGAACCAAAACTGACCCCCTAACTGAGACAACAGATGTATATTTAAGATAAACGGTGGGCCTACAATTATATTTCCAATTCAGCTAATCAAAGTAAATATAATAACAAAACAGAATAATAATAATACAAAACCACCAATAATAATGATAATATAAATCAAAACAAATCAAAATCAAGTTTTGTTCACTTCACCCAGGCAACTGTAATTGCAGTGTAAATTGATTTTTTAAATTTTTTTATAAATGGTAAGATGGATTTTGTTGATACTGATGTAATTTATTCTGAAAGAAGATAGTCATATACACATAGGATGGCTTGAGGGTGAGTAAATCATGGGGTAATTTTCATTTTTGTGTGAACTAACCCTTTAAGGCTGTCAAAATAAGTTATTAATCATTTTATAAAGATTAACTTAAAGTGACAACCATCAGTTAATATTTAAAGACTGTTTATGAAGTATTTACATAGACATTTAATGTGGATGAGCTTAAAGGGAGCACACTGAGCTTAATTGGAGCAGAAACAATTTTTAAATAATAAATATAACATGAAATTTAAAGGACAAGATTTTGATAAATAAATAATTTAGGTCATGTATTAAGTTTATACATATTTTAATATAAACAACTATTATTGACAATATCTATGAAATTATACTTTTTCGTACTGATGTCACACTGAAGCTGCGATTTTTATAGTAGTGCGCCCTTTAAGCTCAACTAACAATACTATGAAGTCTTTAAAAATTGCATCATTGTAAAACCGCAGACCATCAATAAACTGTAAATTTATAATATTATGAATTTAAAAGTACAAGCCAGTAATGCCTGTAAAGTAATATATTAGTGTAGCAAACGATCTTATACAGCTAGTAGGCTAACTATGTTCTGTTGCATCTGCGCTATGTTGCTAAAACTATCTTTTGGATCTAACTGTAATTATTTCCCACATCCAGGTTATAATATGCAAAAGTCTAAACATTAATCTCTTAATTTTGCACTAAGTAGTCATACCTAAAATAAATGCTTAACCACCTTAAAAATGCACATTTAAGGAGCTCCTCTTTTGGTGAAAGTTTTCAGACAGCTTTCAAAATGGCCGCCAGACAGCGTGAACACATGAATACCCATATCTCAGTGTGCAATGGTCTGGTTTTCTTGAAATTATAGGAGGTATGTAGTAACAAACACATCAATTGGTTAAGACATCAAATAGGAAATTACATTATTTTTTTACTTTTATAATCTGAACTCAAAGATGGTATTGTGCTTAATGGGTACTTGAGCTTAATAGGTACATTTACCCTATCTGACTCCTCCCTAGCCAGCAATTTAACCACAACTTTCAAGGTCAAGAAAGGTACTAAAGACATTGTTAAAATACTCCACGTGACTGCAGTGGTTCAACCCTAATTTTACATTCAGCGCTTCCAGGTTCTATGTCAGAATGTCGACTCATTATTGGCCGGCTCCTTTGTCAGTATCACATGCATTCGTTGTGCTGGTCATCATCGGCCAATACTGAGCTGTTGTTCTGATATAGAACCTGGAAGCGCTGGATGAAAACAGCATAGGAGAATGGCACAGAACAAAATATATTGGTAAATAAAGTCATTATTTTGTTTTGTTTTTGGTTCAGTACATCAGTTCTACTTGTACTCAAGTAAATTATTTAAGTAGCAATACATTTACATAAGTATAGGTTTTTAGTACTCTTTCCACCATATATAGCTGGTTGCTTTGGTTCTTCACCTAAGTATTATGATTGTGTTTTTCTGTCTTTTTAGTGTAGTATTTTATAAACCTCTGTCAGGATTTCATGCAAGTCATGAAATCCTCATGAATCCTTCATGAAATCCTTTCGCATCTTTGTGTTTTGCCCATGTATTCTTGTGTATTAGACTCTATAAACTGTATATAAACTCTGAATAAAAGTTAATATTGTGTGCTATCATATCAGATATCAGGTCAGATAAGACATCACTATGAAAGCCAAAGCTTCCAAAGCACAGACATAAACACAATAATGGTGATTATGTAGAGAATCAAGAAGGTCACATCTATGATTCTTGCCACTCTGGTCCAGGACAGTTTCTGTCGTTGGTTTTGTTGAGTTGCAGCCTGAACTTCAGTGAGATTCTGATTCAGAAGGATGTTATTAGATTGATCTTCATTTTGATCTCTGACTGAGTCTGGAGGGTTGTGCTGGTCTCTTACACTGTCTGTGAGAGGAAAAAAGCAAAGCATGGCTCTGGATAAATTATGTTTAAATATGTTTTGTCTATAATCTCATATACATTTTTTTTCTTTTTCTTTTTTTTTGATGGGAAATCTTTGATGATACTCCATTATAGAAAAACAAATGAATTTCACATGTGGTTTTGGGGTGGCTTCATGTTTCATACACAATTACATGGTTTTACATTTGCTAATTCCAGACTTCAAATGTTATTTTCATCCACACATCCATTTTCCAGTCTAATTTACTCAAAGATTAATTTTCTTTTCTTTCATTTTCAAGTGACAAAGCAAACAATTCTTAAAATTAATTTCACTAACAAACCTTAATTTGTGAAGTAAAAGTATAAAATACATGACAATGTTAGAAGCTGTGTCTGAGCTTACCTTCTCGGCCAGTAACAGTAGCTATAGTTTCCACTGATTTCTTTTCAGCCCCTTTAACCATCATAAAATTCACAAAGATGGTCTCCACCATGCTGATGCCAATGAGACAGAAAATCACACCGTAATAAAGCCCTGTGAAAAACAGCAAACTATGACCATTGTAGAGATTCATACACTGATTCTTGTAGTCTGTGTGTGTCTGTGATGTAGATTAAATCCTTTTGTGCACTGGGCTCGTTTGCCGCGGTCCAAGCCCAAGCGCAATTATCCCTGTGCCCCCCGCAGTGTTGGTCTGGTTTCACACTCAACTTGATTCTATCGAACCCTGGTGCATTTGCGCTCATCTTACGTCATCACAGATGTGCACAGCGCATAATAGAAAACGAATGGTCAATGAAGTGTTTTTTTTTTTTTTATTTGGTGTTATTTTGTGCAGCAGAGTAAACGTCAATTGTGCTTACTGAGACAGCTGATTGCCATTCATTTGCCGCTCTGATTGCACTCGCAAAGCGCGAATACACTGCAGGCCTACACCTGCTTGAATCCAAGGTAAATCATCAACACTATCATCTCTTATATGTATTATATATACATTATAATATATACATCATAATCTGCGAAAACGCATGCGCAGGTTACTTTACTTCCTGTACTAGTGGGCACCCGAGTCCGTGCTGCTTTCATATTCACGCAAACCGCCAGAAAGTTCAAGTGCAACTGAACTCAGACCTCCTCCTTCAGGTAGTCTCGGGTTCAGTACCCCAGTGCGCACCCGGATTCACATAACCGCGCCCCATTTCAAACTAAACTGCCAATGTGAAAGCACCCTAAGTATATATTTTGTTTTGCATAGAATTTGATTACCACAATTTGATTTCTACAACACTGTGTCTGCCTTGTAGGGACTCTGGAGTAATAAGTGCATGTAAGCGCAGCAAGCTGACACTAAGCCGAGGCCTCTCCGTGCCTCTGACCTGAGGTGAGAACACGGGAAGAGACCGGCTCGACACGAAGGCTATGGAATCTAGCGAACATGTTAGGTGTCGCCCAGCCCAGTGCCCAGGAGGATGCAACACCTCTCGTAGAGTAAGCATGCAACCTGAGCGGGTAGGGCACACCTTGTGCTTGTTAAGCCAAGGCGATGGCGTCCACTATCCAGTGGGCCATCCTCTGCTTGGAGACAGCCTTTCCCTTCTGCTGGCCTCCGTAACAGACAAAGAGCTGGTCTGAGGTCCTGAGGCTTTGAGTTCTGTCTATGTACAGTCGCAAACAGAGGTGGGTTGTAACGAAGTACATTTACTACGTTACATTTACTTGAGTAGTTTTTTGAAAAATGTACTTTTTGAAGTAGATTTAAATGTGGGTACTTTTACTTTAACTTGAGTACATTTGTAATGAAAAATCTGTACTTTTACTTCACGTTGGGCGACGTTCCTCTCGTTACTTTATTTTAATGCTGTACATGTTAAGAAATGCGTAGTTTATTTCATGAACGATGCCCCATTCACAAATAAATCACTCTTTTGAGTCGATTCTGTTCAAAGACTTGATCAAACAAGTTGACAAAACTGTCTAAATTGGTTCGTGAATCAGTTTGAATGATTTGTTCAGTTTCTGCACGCGCTGAATCGCTGAAAGTGGTTTCTCACTCGGAGTGTTGGATGAAGTGGCAGTGGACCTACAGTCAATTAAAAGCAAATCTGCAAATGCATCCTATTGTTTGCCAGCGATGAAGATCTTTATTAGTTAAACTGCATATGCTGTATGTGAACAATTCCACACAGGTATCAGTTTCATTTGATTTCAATTCATACAGCCAATAGCCAACATTTTACAACCAAACAGATTATTACGCCACGATAACAAAGTGTAGCATTTCTTTACCGTTTTTATGGACATATATCTTAATTTATACATTAAATAAGCTACCATTGTTCAGAGAGTATGAAATGGTAAATTGTGTATAGCCTATTGCTCAGTGGTAGCGCTGGCGACCTGTTCGTCTTGAAAATTAACGCCTTTGCTTTGACACAGTTAACCAGTTTACACACGCCTGCAGAAATATACATTTGATTACATTTTGAAAAACAGATGGATGAAGATCCGTCAATGTGCATTTGTTCATTGTTCATTGATCATTGTTTGTGTGATGTTCATGAGCGCGAGCACATTTAAAGAGTTTTCTCTCCTCTTTCAAATGTAGATTATACATTGCTATTTTTATACAAAGTATAACATGCAATGATATTCGGGTTACAGTTGCCAGAAATAATGCTTATCTCTTCTGTGTTTGTTGCAAAGATATCTAATTATGATCATAATTTAAATATCTATCTAAATAATAACATGCTATTTTATTTACGATATATATTATTGAGATATATGTGTTATATCTATAACATATATATTATATACAATATACAATATATATATTGTATTGAGATACATATATATATTAGTTACAAAGTAACTAGTAACGAGCTACTTGAGTAGATTTTCAATGGATACTTTTTTATTCTTACTCAAGTAACTATTAAGATTATTACTTTCACTTTTACTTTGAGTAAATATTTCTATAAGTACTTGTACTTTTACTTGAGTACAGTTTTTGGATACTCTACCCTCCTCTGGTCACAAAAGCGCGAACTGGACATAGCAAAGCCAGGGCTGGGTCTGCCTCTTCCGGGGGCAGTGCTTTCAGGCTCACTACCTGGTCCCTAAAGGGAGTGGTAGGAACCTTGGGCACATAGCCAGGCCGGGGTCTCAGTACCACGTGGCTGTTACCCGGCCTGAACTCTAGGCACGATTCCTTGACCGAAAATGCCTGCAGGTCCACTACCCTCTTGATAGATGCTAATGCAACCAGCAGCAAAGTCTTCATAGACAGAATCTTTAAGTCTGCTGACTGCAAGGGCTCAAGGGGAGCATTCTGGAGTGCTCAAAGCACCAGAGTAAGGTCCCAAGTGGGTATGGAAGGGGGGTCGAGGAGGATTTAACCGTCTCGCCCCCGTAAGGAACCTGACGACCAGGTCGTGCTATGTGGTTGGGGTATGCAGATATAGCGGCAGCATGAACATTGAGGGTGGAGGGGGACAGCCTACGCTCCAACCCTTGCTGCAAGAATGAAAGCACGACTCTGATTGAACATCTTAGGGGGTCTTCACGGCGAGAAGAACACCATTCGATGAACAAGTTCCACTTCAAGGCATAAGCACGTCTCGTAGACAGTGTACGTGCCGAAGTGATGGTGTTAAGTACCTCGGGGGGTAAGTCACCTAGAACCTCCGCGTCCTGTCCAAGGACCAGACATGGAGTTTCCAGAGGTCTGGACGTGGGTGCCAAAGAGTGCCCCATCTCTGAGAAAGAAGGTCTTTCCTCAGAGGAATGTGCCAGGGAGGGGCTGTCGCGAGGAGCGAGAGTTCCAGGAACCAGGTCCGGTTGGGCCAATAGGGCAGAACTAGCAGGACCTGCTCCTCGTCCTCCCTGACTTTGTCAAGTCAAGTCAAGTCAGCTTTATTTATATAGCGCTTTTTACAATGCGGATTGTGTCAAAGCAGCTTTACAGTGATAAGTGGTATATCATTTTGGCTGCACAGCAGCTCTTAAAAAATGGTGTCAATGCAGGCAGACCAAAGCACTGTTGAATATCAAATGTCAAGTCAAATGTCCCCAACTAAGCAAGCCAAAGGCGACAGCGGCAAGGAACCCAAACTCCAACAGGTGACATCAGGTGGCAAACAGGTGGCAAATAGGTGTAAAATGGAGGGAAAAAAAAACCTTGGGAGAAACTAGGCTTAGTCGGGGGGCCAGTTATCCTCTGGCGAACAGTGCTTTGTTACGATTCAGGTAGCTATCATAAGTCAGATAGGATCGCAACATTCAAATTATTTATTCCAGTTCAGTCCAGTTGAGGATCGTATTCATCACGCTGGTATGGACAGTTTGTTGAGGAGCTGTGCCACTGCTTGTCGTGTCGATGAGGCCTTCACAATGGATGATCTAGTTGACTCAATCTCTGCTGATACAGGGCTGCATTCTGGTCGTGTCAAGATCTCACCCTGATACGGCCCAGATCCAGTTGACATCGATAATTGTCAACATAATAATGTTGTAGTCGGCGGAGCGGCAGCGCTGTTTAGATGCTTCAGGACGCACAGATGGGGGAAGCGCGCCGGCGCTCTCGTGAAGCTCAGACAGCGCGGATTAAGAACGCCGCTGCCCAGCATCCATCTGGCGAATCTCCGCTCTCTGCCCAACAAAACGGACGAACTCCTTCTGCTCTCCCGGACAAATAAGGATTTTTCGAACTCGGCTGCTCTGTGCTTCACGGAAACCTGGCTGAACGACGCCATTCCAGAAAGCGTGTTAAGTATGCCGGGCTTTCAGCTGTTTAGATCAGATCGCGACGCAGAATCAACGCGGAATCACGCGGCGGCGGGACGTGCTTTTACATCTACGAAAGGTGGTGTTCAGATGTAATTGTGTTAAAGAAGATGTGCTGTCCGGATCTTGAAACACTCTTCATTAACTGCAAACCGTTCTATTCGCCGTGGGAGTTTTGCTCGTTTATTCTGGTGAGCGTCAACATTCCTCCGCAAGCGCACGTGAGCTCGGCTTTGCAGATACTCGCTGATATGATCACAGAGAGCGAGCAACAACACCCGGACTCTGTTCTAATCATTCTCGGGGACTTTAATAAAGCGATTCTCTCACGTGAACTTCCAAAATACAGACAGCATGTTACTTGTCCCACCAGAGACAGTAATACACTGGATCACTGTTACACAGCAATAAAGGATGCACATCACTCTGTCCCACGGGCAGCTTTGAGGCTCTCTGATCACTGTTTAGTTCATCTCATACCGACCTACAGGCAGAAACTAAAATCAGCTAAACCTGTAGCAAAGACTGTAAAGAGATGGACCAACAACAATAGCAGACTCTAGATGCTTGTGTTTGTGCTGCAGAAGCTACTGAGCCAAAATAAAGCGTTATTTCTAAGCTTTACTAAAGTATGTATACTGCGTGCAAGGTTTATGCGCATGCACCAAGTCTTATTCGCTGTATTAAGTGTATCTCTGTGGCAGAATTACAGCGCCACATACTGGTCTGGCATGTATACTACATCGTTTTGAGTTGTTTCGGTGGTTTCGTGTGTACACAGATATTTCTTGAGATGAGGGAAAAAAAAGATTGGATAGGGAAAGATCTGGCTTCGTGTGGACGGGGCCTAAAACTGACAGAGCATCCGCCATCTAGCGCTGCATTAACACCGCATATTCTCTTAGAGACGAAGAGAGATTAATCTAATTTATTTTCTAAATATTTCTCTTATGGCCTAAAGTGAGAAAATGTTATATAATATATATATACATCTACATATATATATACAAACCCTATTCCAAAAAAGTTGGGACACTACAAATTGTGAATAAAAACAGAATTCAATGATGTGGAAGTTTCAAATTTCAATATTTTATTCAGAATACAACATAGATGACATTTCAAATGTTTAAACTGAGAAAATGTATCATTTTAAGGGAAAAATAAGTTTCACATCTCAAATACACATCATACACATCTCAAAAAAGTTGGGACAAGGCCATGTTTACCACTGTGTGGCATCCCCTCTTCTTTTTATAACAGTCTGCAAATGTGCCATCTACCCGGATCCTTCTTCTACTCAGCCATGATGTTGTAATTGATGCAGTATGTGGTCTGGCATTGTTACGTTGGAAAATGCAAGGTCTTCCCTGAAAGAGCCGAAGTCTGGATGGGAGCATATGTTGTTCTAGAACTTGGATATACCTTTCAGCATTGATGGTGCCTTTCCAGATGTGTAAGCTGCCCATGCCACACGCACTCATGCAACCCCATACCATCAGAGATGCAGGCTTCTGAACTGAGCGCTGATAACAACTTGGGTTGTCCTTGTCCTCTTTAGTCCGGAAGACATGGCGTCCCAAAAAGAACTTCAAATTTTGATTTGTCTGACCACGGAACAGTTTTCCACTTTGCCACAGTCCATTTTAAATGAGCCTTGGCCCAGAGAAAATGCCTGCGCTTCTGGATCATGTTTAGATATGGCTTCTTTTTTGACCTACAGAGTTTTAGCCGGCAACGGTGAATGGCACGGTGGATTGTGTTCACCAACAATGTTTTCTGGAAGTATTCCTGAGCCCATGTTGTGATTTCCATTACAGTAGCATTCCTGTATGTGATGCAGTGCCATCTAAGGGCCCGAAGATCACGGGCATCCAGTATGGTTTTCCGGCCTTGACCCTTACGCACAGAGATTGTTCCAGATTCTCTGAATCTTTGGATGATATTATGCACTGTAGATGATGATAACTTCAAACTCTTTGCAATTTTTCTCTGAGAAACTCCTTTCTGATATTGCTCCACTATTTTTCGCAGCAGCATTGGGGGAATTGGTGATCCTCTGCCCATCTTGACTTCTGAGAGACACTGCCACTTTGAGAGGCTCTTTTTATACCCAATCATGTTGGCAATTGACCTAATAAGTTGCAAATTGGTCCTCCAGCTGTTCCTTATATGTAAACTCAGCAAAAAAAGAAACGTCCTCTGACTTTCAACTGTTTTTACTTTCAGTAAACGTAATGTTTAAATATTTGTATGAACACTAAAAGAGTCAACACCATAAGACATAAACTAAAAATGTTTGACAATGTGTCCCTGAATGAAGGGAGGCTCAAAATCAAAAGTACCAGTCAGTATCTGGTGTGGCCACCAGCTGCTTGAAGTACTGCAGTGCATCTCCTCCTCATAGACTGGACCAGATTTGTCAGTTCTTGCTGTGAGATGTTACCCCACTCTTCCACCAAGGCACCTGCAAGTTCCTGGACATTTCTGGGGGGAATGGCCCTAGACCTCACCCTGCGATCCAACAGGTCCCAGACGTGCTCAATGGGATTGAGATCTGGGCTCTTCGCAGGCCATGGCAGAACATTGACATTGCTGTCATGCAGAAACTCACGCACAGAACGAGCAGTATGGCTGGTGGCATTGTCCTGCAATGACAACAAGCTCAGTCCGATGGTGATGTGATATACTGCCCCAGACCATGACGGACCCCCCACCTCCAAATCGATCCCGCTCCAGGGTACAGGCCTCGGTGTAACGCTCATTCCTTCGACGATAAACACGAATCCGTCCATCTCCCCTGGTGAGACAACACCGTGACTCATCAGTGAAGAGCACTTTTTGCCACTCCTGTCTGGTCCAGCGAAGGTGGGTTTGTGCCCATAGGCGGCGTTGTTGCTGGTGATGTCTGGTAAGGACCTGCCTTACAACAGGCCTACAAGCCCTCAGTCCAGCCTCTCTCAGCCTTTTGCGGACAGTCTGAGCACTGATGGAGGGATTGTGTGTTCCTGGTGTGACTCGGGCAGTTGTTGTGGCCATCCTGTACCTGTCACGCAGGTGTGATATTCGGATGTACCGATCCTGTGCAGGTGTTGTTACACGTGGTCTTTCACTGCGAGGATGATCAGCTGTCCTTCCTGTCTCCCTGTAGCGCTGTCTCAGGCGTCTCACAGTGCGGACATGGCAATTTATTGCCCTAGCCACATCAGCAGTCCTCATGCCTCCCTGCAGCATGCCTAAAGCACGTTCACGCAGATGAGCAGGGACCCTGGGCATCTTTCTTTGGGTGTTTTTCACAGTCGGTAGACAAGTCTCTTTAGTGTCCTGCGTTTTTAGAACTGTGACCTTAAATGCCTACTTTCTGTAAGCTGTTAAGGTCTTAACGACCACTCCACAGGTGCATGTTAGTTAATTGATTATGGTTAATTGAACATGCATGGAAAACATTGTTTAAACCCTTTACAATGAAGATCTGTAAAGTTATTTGGATTTTTACAACATTATTGTTGAAATGCACAGTCCTGAAAAAGGGACGTTTCTTTTTTTGCTGAGTATACATTTAACTTTTCCGGCCTCTTATTGATACCTGTCCCAACTTTTTTTGAATGTGTAGCTCTCATGAAATCCGAAATGAGCCAATATTTGGCATGACATTTCAAAATATCTCACTTTCAACATTTGATATGTTATCTATATTCTATTGTGAATAAAATATAAGTTTATGATTTTTGTAAATTATTGCATTCATTTTTTATTCACAATTTGTACAGTGTCCCAACTTTTTTGGAATCGGGTTTGTGTATATATACAGCTCTGGAAAAAATTAAGAGACCACTCCAAGTTCAGAAATCAATGTTAAGTGGTCTCTTAATTTTTTCCAGAGCTGTACAGAAAGTATTCAGACCCCCTTAAATTTTTCACTCTTTGTTATATTGCAGCCATTTGCTAAAATCATTTAAGTTCATTTTTTTTTTCTCATTAATGTACACACAGCACACCATATTGACAGAAAAACACAGAATTGTTGACATTTTTGCAGATTTATTAAAAAAGAAAAACTGAAATATCACATGGTCCTAAGTATTCAGACCCTTTGCTCAGTATTTAGTAGAAGCACCCTTTTGATCTAATACAGCCATGAGTCTTTTTGGGAAAGATGCAACAAGTTTTTCACACCTGGATTTGGGGATCCTCTGCCATTCCTCCTTGCAGATCCTCTCCAGTTCTGTCAGGTTGGATGGTAAACATTGGTAGACAGCCATTTTTAGGTCTCTCCAGAGATGCTTGATTGGGTTTAAGTCAGGGCTCTGGCTGGGCCATTCAAGAACAGTCACGGAGTTGTTTTGAAGCCACTCCTTCGTTATTTTAGCTGTGTGCTTAGGGTCATTGTCTTGTTGGAAGGTAAACCTTCGGCCCAGTCTGAGGTCCTGAGCACTCTGGAGAAGGTTTTTGTTTTCTACTTACGGAACGAACGCGGCGCCAGTTTCATTTTTTTCCATAAGTTGAATAGGGAAGGCGTAGGACATTCAGCGTAAGCGTTATGAAGAATGCGGAAGCGGAAAGTACGTTCAAGGCGATATTTTGTTTATAAAGCATAAACGGTTGTATTTTTTTCGAAAATGACCGATCGTTTCGCTAGATAAGACCCTTCTTCCTCATCTGGTATCGTTTAAAGCCCTTGTAGCTGCACTGAAACTGTAATTTGGACCTTCAACCTGTTGGTAGCCATTGAAATACACTATATGGAGTAAAATCCTGGAATGTTTTCATCAAAAACCTTAATTTCTTTTCGACTGACGAAAGAAAGATATGAACATCTTGGATGACATGGGGGTGAGTAATTTTATCAGGAAAAGTGTATTTAAAAGTGGACTAATCCTTCAAGACCAAAAAGTTCTATCTTGGTCTCATCAGACCAGAGAATCTTATTTCTCACCATCTTGGAGTCCTTCAGGTGTTTTTTTTAGAAAACTCCATGCGGGCTTTCATGTGTCTTGCACTGAAGAGAGGCTTCCGTCGGGCCACTCTGCCATAAAGCCCCGACTGGTGGAGGGCTGCAGTGATGGTTGACTTTCTACAACTTTCTCCCATCTCCCGACTGCATCTCTGGAGCTCAGCCACAGTGATCTTTGGGTTCTTCTTTACCTCTCTCACCAAGGCTCTTCTCCCCCGATAGCTCAGTTTGGCCAGACGGCCAGCTCTAAGAAGGGTTCTGGTCATCCCAAACGTCTTCCATTTAAGGATTATGGAGGCCACTGTGCTCTTTGACTTCATGATTCTCATTTGCTCTGACTTCATGATTCTCATTTGCTCTGACATGCACTGTGAGCTTTAAGGTCTTATATAGACAGGTGTGTGGCTTTTCTAATCAAGTCCAATCAGTATAATCAAACACAGCTGGACTCAAATGAAGGTGTAGAACCATCTCAAGGATGATCAGAAGAAATGGACAGCACCTGAGTTAAATATATGGGTGTCACAGCAAAGGGTCTGAATACTTAGGACCATGTGATATTTCAGTTTTTCTTTTTTAATAAATATGCAAACATGTCAACAATTCTGTGTTTTTTCTGTCAATATGGGGTGCTGTGTGTACATTAATGAGGAAAAAAATGAACTTAAATGATTTTAGCAAATGGCTGCAATATAACAAAGAGTGAAAAATTTAAGGGGTCTGAATACTTTCTGTACCCACTGTATATATATATTTCATTTTAAACAGGTTGTTTGTTTGTTTTTTTTAAATGAGGGGCAAATGAATTGCAATATTAATTTAGTAATAAAAATAGTATAATAATAAGAAGAAGAATTTTAAAGTCCTGCGTGCCCTTCCGCTATATGTCACTGCGAAGTAGGGCTGGGTATCGAATTCGATACTTTTTTAAGTACCGACAGAATTGCCTCGATACTATCGAGTATTAAAAATGGTCTTGTCATTCGGTAACAAATTTCGATACCTCCGAACGGAGCCGGGGAGAGTAGGCGGAGAAATACTCTCATTGTCTCATTGAGCAATGTAATAACTGTGCACTACATTGTTATTTATATCTAAATATCTAAAACTATGCGTGTGAGAGAGACCCTGTGTGCGAGAGAGTGAGTGTATCAACAGTTTCAATTTTAGCTTATCTCCGACAAGGACGGGTGAGAGTACCGGCTGTGTGACTGCTGTGCGTTATTCTGCACATATTGTTACGTGTGTCTTGGTTTTGTGTTCACGTTTATGATTTCATGTCTTTTATTTTGTAGTTTGATTCCTGTTGCTTGTTTGTGTTATGCTTCCCTTGCTCCTCATGTTTTCCCTTAGTCTATGTGTCATGTTCTCATTGGTTGTTTATGGTCATGTGGTTTTCAGTTCTGTTCTGTCATTGGTTCTCTTGTTCCTTGTGTCACTCTCCCATTGGTTGTCTTAGTCATGTGTTCTCTTAGTTCTTGTATTTATACCCATTGCCTTCCTCATGTTCCTTTGTTGTGTATTGTCTGTGTAACCCGCTAATGGTGAGTGTCAGTGTCAGTGTCAGTGTCTGAAGTCAAGTCAAGTCTAGTCTAGTCAAGCCATGTCAAGTCACGTCTGTGTTTCTGTTTCTGTTCCTGTTCATGTTTTGGATTATTCTCATTAAACTGCACTTGGGTTCTACTACACTCGCCTCCAGTGGATCCTCATGTTACACATATAGCACGTTCTGATCCCTAAATACTTTTTGTATTTCGACAAGCGCCCTTGTTGTTTGTTTACAGAAACCGATAAGACCTTTTTAGTGAATCAGCACTCAGTATTCAGGTCAAGTGACAAGGCTTCTAGACACTTAGCTGAGGGGAGTTTCGTCAAAGGTGACTAAAAGTGATCGAGGATTTCTAATTTTGACGGCAAGTCCTTGTACACCATAGACGTCTTACATGCCGAAACCTTGGTTATCCTTTTACGCGTTTTAGGCCTATGTGTGTGCCGATCTGTTAGTGTGTGTGTGCGCTTGTGTGCACACGTGTGTTTGGGTGTGTTTTAAATGCAATTACTTGGTTTTGTTTACCTCTGAAACAAGAAATGTGGAGTTATCTGCTTTTGCCAAAAATGACTGTTGGAGTCTTCTGCTTTTGCTAAGAAACAAACTTTAATTAAAGCTGCAAGCAGCGATGAAAGGGCCCTCGCACCCAGGCTAACCACCACCTGTTGGCCTTAGGAAAACAGTGAATAATGGGTGACATGCATGTAAGCGAGTAAATGCAGGTGAATTATGGCATTTTGACATGCCACACTCCCTTCTGCCAACTGGTGGTGCTTTGACTATAACTGAATATTGCCATGTAGATGTCTTCAGGCCAGGACTGTTATCAAACATGTGAAGTTTGGAGCAGATCGGACATTGTATGCCTCAGTTACAACAACTTAATTAATCACTTAATCATCTCATTAACTTCCACACTGCTTCAGTGTTATTTTTAACACTCAGTAGTGTGGACAAATATGTACACTCAGGGATAATTTTAGACTGGATTTTGCTGTGTAATATTTTTATACACCATATAACTGCTATGAAGAGCTGTGAAAGTGACATGATTTTGGGTGTACGAGCACTGCTGTTTCTCTTTGAAAATGAACTGGAGATTGTGATTTCCCCATCCTGTGTGAAACTTGTCGAAAGAACTCACTGAATTAATAATAAAATACAAAACAGGAAGTCAGGAGGAGGTTGATCTTATGCTCAGTTTCCCTCTGCTGGACAGGTTGTTCCAAACCTGTATACATTTCTTTGTTCTGCTGAACAAAAAAGAAGACATTTTGAAGAAAGTGTTTAACCAGGCCGCTTTGGGGTACCATTGACTTCCATAGAAGGAAAAAAAAAATACTATGGAAGTCAATGGTGCCTCAAAATATCTTCCTTTGTGTTCAACATAAAAAAAAAAAATGTAAACAGGTTTGGAACAACCTGTCCAGCAGAGGGAAACTGAGCATAAACTATCCCTTTAAGTCACATAACATGGAATTTTTTTTCTGTGGCACGATTTCTGACAGACTGCCGTCTCTTGTCGGTAGTTGCTGAAAGCAAACTAAAATATCAGTAACAAACAAGGACCAGCCCATGTCACATTCACAAAAAAAAATTGGTAACATCATCTTAGGTAAGTTATGATGACATATTCACCACTCAAAATGTTTTTATGAAATAATTTTTTGGTAAATCGATAAAATGTATGTGTTGCCAAGCGGCAACGCTATGCAATAATGGAATGACATTATTGTAATAGGTTAGCTAGCAAGCAAAGTGCAGCAGCAGTTAAGCTTTAACAATAACATTAATGCTAGTGATATAATGTTGATTAGTCATATGTTAAGGACTGCCATGGCATTTGTATTATGGATTCAATCAACATCAGAGACCTGCCACCACAACCAGTACTGCTGGACCAGACCAACCACTGGCCTACCATGGTGTCTCAAAAAGGCAGGTGCAAGTGGCTGTAAGTGTATTGTTAGAGTGAAGTGCACCAAATGTGATGTGTACATGTGCCTCACCTCTGAAAAAAACTGCTTTGTGAAGTTTCATACAGAAAAGGGTGAAGTTTCAAGGATTATGGGGGGTTCATGTTCATAACCTTTCTCTCATAAGATTGCGTAATGTTGAATTTTCATGAACTGGTTTTATGTCACATGATTAACAGTATTATATTTGTTTTTAACGGTATAAATTTGCAATTTAAATAATATTAATGAAAAATGTAATGAAATTCAAAGAATATAAAGCATTATTCAGCAAAAAAAGAATGGAATAAATAAAAGAACAAGATGTAGGAAAGTATGTATAAGCTGTTGTTTATAATGTCTTGTTAAGCTTATAATAGCACTAATTGATTCAATACAAAACATTTCTGAGGAAAAATATTAACTATATACACTTACACTTATTCTAAGTTATTTTCACTATTATATTTTGTTGCCGTATGGCAACATATTATAAAGTACCTTAAAATAATATTTTTTTCAAAATATTTTAAATTTCTAAGAAAAGAAAAAGAGTCAAATACTTAATGCGTGCAGTAGAGGGTTAAATTTATTTCATTGTAAGAGAATGTTCTAGTTTTAATGCAAATTGTTTGATTGTTGTGACTTCATTTGATATTAAATTACAAGATTGCATTCTTAAAAACTGAAGTAATATTAAATAATCAGATCAATGTTAGACTCACCAATCAGAGGGATGTTTTCAGCTGTAGAGGGCAGTGTGTCATTAACAAGCAGCAGCATCACAGAAATAGACAGAAGTAAAGTCACTTTAAAGCTTATCTTGTCTGATCCACTTGTGTCAATGAAGAAAGAGATCACATCCAGCACAAGGAAGAAAAATACCGGTACTATAATGTTTATGACATACAGTAGAGGTCTCCTTTTTATGATGATCTGCCATGAAGAGAGAGAGAGAGAGAGAGAGATTAACATTAGCATCACGATGGACTTTAACATTGATAACACTAAGAAAATACATAAAATTAATAGGGGTCGGCATTATACCAGTTTAAAAGAAAAAAACAGTATAGGGTCTCTTATTACCAGTAGTAACAATTATGATTAGAGAGCTCTGGTAACGCAGACAACGGACTGGTAACGCAGAGCCAGGCGACCTTGAAAGAACTAACTCAGAAGGACGCGAATACACAGAACGCATCCTTGTGAGAATTGAGATGTGCTGCGATCTTGTTGCTCAA
Source organism: Anabarilius grahami (assembly GCA_003731715.1). Classification (NCBI taxonomy): domain Eukaryota; kingdom Metazoa; phylum Chordata; class Actinopteri; order Cypriniformes; family Xenocyprididae; genus Anabarilius; species Anabarilius grahami. Next base: position 7,274,487 of record RJVU01042551.1, read on the forward strand.
CTGACAGTCCCAGCATAAGTATGCACAATGCACAATAAATGCACCATAACATCACAAACAAATGTAATAACCTATATTATTATAAACATTGTTTTCATATAATTTTATATTGTTTATTTTTATAAGCCAATAAAAATACTGCAGGCTTTCTTCAGGTTATCACTTTATTTAAATTAAGCAAAACAAATGGACAAATGTTTACTTTCAAGAGCCGTCATACTTGCATATTTGCAAGCTTGTAGTGGGAATCTCATAAGTGAGAACAAGAACTTCAAAGCTTGCAGGTTTACATACGTCCACTGCCCGCAACATCTTCTGAGATTTTTAACGGTTCGATTCTGTCAAGTCTGCATTCGATGCATCCTCGAAATGAAGGAACACATCCGGTACTTTCATGCGTCCTCTGTTCTTGAGTTCTTAGAATTGAATTGAACGTCGACGGTTGATAATGACGTAGAGCGAGAACACAAGGATATAAGACCGCTTAAGAATGCATATTGAGAAACAGCCATGGACTCCACTAGTCCCCTGAAGGTGTGATGTGGCACCAAGATGTTAGCTGCAGATCCTTTAAATCCTGTAAGTTGCGAGGTGGGGCCTCCATGGATCGGACTTTTTTGTTCAGCACATCCCACAGATGCTCGATTTGATTGAGATCTGGGGAATCTGGAAGTCAACACCTCAAACTCGTTGTTGTGCTCCTCAAACCATTCCTGAACTATTTTTGCTTTGTAGCAGGATGCATTGTCCTGCTAAAAGAGGCCACAGCCACTATGGAATACAGTCCTGTGATTCATCAGACCAGCCCACTTTCTTCTATTGCTCCGTGGTCCAGTTCTGATGCTCACGTGCCCACTGTTGGGGTTTTTGACAGTGGACAGGGGTCAGCATGGGCACCCTGACTGGTCTGCTGCAAAGCAGCCCAATACGAAACAAACTGTGATGCACTGTTTATTGTGACAACTTTCTATCAGAACCAGCATTAATTTCTTGAGCAATTTGAGCTACAGTAGCTCGTCTGTTGGATCTTTGGTGAGAACTAAAAAAATATATTTAATTACTACAGTAGTAATTTCTCGCTAGAAATGACATCAAAAGTGGAAAATGTTGGTCAAAAACATACATTTACACACAAAATGACTAGCAAACTCAACTTTCAGACACCATCTTCATTTTTCTTGCTCAACTGTCACAGAATCTAAAGCCCAGGATTGTGAGATATCAAAGGCAGTGAAGGATATATCTATATGCTGCCTTCAAAAATGATCAGAAAAATGGTATTCGGACATGCACTGATGCCTTCCTACCTTGAAATGTGTCCTCTGAAAGCAGCATTTTCCAGCCTATATATAAGCACACACAAATCAACTTTCTACTGCCACAGCCTGCTGTACTGTCTGCATATCTTGATTGATAGATGTCTCGTCCAATCAGCTGTAAGTATTCCATTTGCAAAATATACCATCCTTTTCTGTTTTGCATGTCATAGTGTTTTCTGACTTTTTTTGTTTGTTACTAATGTATATACAGCAACATAGAATTTATATGTTGACTTTGAAAATGAAATAACTGATAAAATACTGTATACAATAATATATTATAGTATAATTCCACACTTTGGTGTAAAATTGAAAACAAATAAAAAAACAATAGTTGTATTTTATTTCAATAGTTGTATTGGGGAAAAAAGATATTTGATACCCCTGCCTTTTTTATTTAATTCTGGCGCATTTTTCACAAACTCATGAACTAGTTATTCTTGCTTATTTGTAATCATTTTTATTTATTTATTCAATATTGGTGTGCATTCAATACCCAGTACTCTGTACCTGATATATCAGCTGATGTTTTTTAAACAATTCAAGGTCATCATCAGTGGAAACATTTTTGTTTTGTATATCGAGGAGCTCCCACTCTCCCTGGGCCTGAAAGAGCTCCTTTGACTTGTTAGTAAGACGTGCTGATTCATAAACAGTTTGAAGGATAATCTCTAGATCTGTAGGAACAGACATTCATATTTTATTATTTTATACTGAAGTCAAATAGTTTAGAGGAATAAACCATATTTTCTTTCAAATATGTTTGTTTGTCAAAACTGATTCATGGGTTTCAGATTTACCTGAATACACTGTAGACTGAAGTGTTATAGTGCAGCTTTGGGTGTCAAAGGGAAACTTGTAGAGATCCATCTTACAAGCCGTGGTCAGAGCAAAAATATCAGTTGAGACTGTAAGGCCATCAAAGTACAACTGCACATTTGGAGACTCCTTTGTTCCAAACTCTGTCTTGATGCTAAATGGATAAAATATAATTTAACACTGATTATTAAAAGACATGATGATTGGATGATTGGAACAGCAATTATTCAAATCAAATGTAAATGCAAAAGTAGCTTGAGATGAGCAGAAACACAAGAACTACAACTGACTTCCAGCTATAGCCTTAGATGAAATCAACAGAAGATAAAAGAAGACATTAAATCTCTCAAAATGGGCTCTTAAAGGTGCTAAAGAGGATGTTTTGTTTTACACATTTTTGCAATATTACTTGAAACTGTCTTTACTAACTGATAAAAGACTATTTATTAGGTGCACTAAAAGGAATATTATTAATATACATCATCTGTGCACGAGGTAGGGCCTTAAAAACATCAGCCAATCGTTTACGCGATCATCGCATAAACGATTGTTCCTCTGGCTTGTCAATCACTGCCATTACGTTCCTTGTGAGAGACGTGCGCGGATTGGCCCTTTGGCTTGTCAATCACTGCCATGACGTTCCTTGTAAGAGACGCACGGCTGCGCGCTCCAGTAACTTTCCACACTCCACAGGCGCCGCATGCAATGTTTTTGTCAGGAGACAGGAGTAACAACTGCAGATTATGAGTTACCTGCGGTGAGTCCGACATAATGAATCCACTAAGTGTATGCGCGGCTTTAAGTCGCTCAAACGCATCCAGTCAGAGCCAGTTGTGTTCAGTCTGCGATTACAGTCGGTGTTCAAATTCCATGTGAAAGTATATAAATCTGCTTCAGGAGCAGGAAACAATCGCTGTATGTTGAGCACAGTCAGAATGTTTTAGCTAGTCTTTAAATGTGTGCCCGGCTTAATAACACAGCGAATGCCGGTGGTAAACACTTGTGTTCCAATACTCGTGCACGAGTTTTGGGAGGCGTTCCCTTGAAAAGAGCTGTGAAGGAGGGGGGTTGTTCTTATGCATGCGCTCATTTCAAAAACTCAGTTGACGAAAAAAACCTCTGTACCACCTTTAACTCTTAAGCTTGCCCATTTTTCCTGCTTCTAACACATCAACTTTGAGGACAGAATGTTCAATGTTTAAGGCCAATACAGAGCAACAGCACATATGGAGACTCCTTTGTTCCAAATTCTGTGTTCATGCTAAATGGATAAAAAATAATGTAACACTGATTATTGTATGTTTGCCTTTTTTGGCTGCTGTGACTGTGTTTGTCAAACACATTTGCAGTAGCAAAGGAAGCTAAAATGAAATCAGGTCAGATGTTGATAGTTTTCTGTTGAAGGTTTTATAATCATGAAATAGCCTGGTGATATAGTTTGAATCTAACCAAATTTAGGATTTACACTGTAAATGATTTCTGCTCTTTTCACACTAATATACTGTGTTCTTAACAGTTTCAAACTGTATAAGCTGTGTACAGTATGTTACTGTAGCTTTTCAATGCATTCTGGGAAAACATTAGCCTACTGTATCTCTAAATACAGTATTAAATGACCGCGAAAAACAACCACACACCTCCTCGCGCAACAGCTCTGTGACAAACTCAAGAAGATTAAAGCCCACAAGAATATGTTAGGAAAACTTTTAATTTTGTCGCTTCATGTTTTATTCTGGTGTTATTTGCAAGATATAAAACTAAGTTTTAGTTCATACGTTTCCGTAAAATCTGAGCAACTTTCATTTACTGGCCTTTTCCTCCCGCAGTGTTGTGACGATGAAAGTCATAGGAGTACGTTAAATTGGTAGGTATACTTTAAAACACTTGTAGTCACCTTATTTGTTTTATACAAATGTTATTTGCAATGTTAAAATATGTTTGAGTTAATACATTTCTGTAAGAACGCCCTGGGTTACTTCACTGTAACCCTGTTTTTTGAAAAGGTGAAGGAGAAGCTGTGCTAAGCGCTATGGGAAATGTCTTCAGTTGGGACCAGCTGTGAATAGGTGTAAAAAAGGTCAATGAAATTGACCTATATTTATAGCCTGCGTGACATCATCAGAATGTGCCGATGCAAGGCTATAATTGACCCTTCGCCAGGGGTTTGATTGACAAGCGATCTAACCAATCAGAACGCCGCATCCGCCATTTTGTCCGACAAAGCAGCCAGTAGTTAGAAGATTAACCTTGTGAAGTTAAACTTGAAAAATTTTACATATTGACGTCTTTCCGCGTTTGAAACAACATTCATTCTGATGTTCATTCATGTTTATTTGATGCTATAAATGTAGGAAGAGATGATCGGTTCACGAGCCTCTTGAGCTGAGGCGGTACAGCGATCTGTCACAACCATGGTCACGACACATTAAAGAGCTACAAAACAGTTTTTATTGTTTGAATTTCTTTAATAACTACACAGTTTGAAAGCTGGGACTTTATTTAATATCATAAGTAACCTGCTTTGTCTTGTCTGTCGATGTGTTGTCAGTGTCCTCTTTACTCCCCGATGTATTTTTCACTGCGTGTGGCGTGACAGCGCCATGGCTTGTCGGACAAAGCAACAGTAACTAAGGGGGGCGGGTCTTTGCGAAGGGTCAATTAGATGTGTCTACAGATATGTTGTCTGAAGAGCAGTCCTGGGACATCCCAGTGCAGCAATGAAGCGCAGCTTCTCGTTCCCGCCTTTTCAGGGAACAGGGTTACACTGAAGTAACCTGGGATGTTCCCTTTCAAAGGCTACACTCAAGCTGTGCTTAGCGCTATGGGAACGAGAATACTGTGAAGTGTGTCACTAAGCGCGGAGAGTCTTAGACAATAGATTGCGATGTTGACTCAAGGACGCAAGAGCCCGAAGTAACATGAACATCCAAACTATAAAACCTTATGAATGTGTGCGGAGAGGACCAACCTGCCGCATCACAAACATTTTGTAAGGGGTGCCCTCTGCCAAAGCTCTAGAAGAGGCAACCCCCCTGGTGGAATGAGCCCTGATGCCTGTTGGTGAAGTGTGACCACGCGCTTGATAGGCAAGAGCAATAGCATCTCTCACCCAATGTGACATGGTCTGTTTCGTGGCGGCCGCACACCCCTTTTATGACCGCCATAACAAACGAATAGTTGCTCTGACTTACGTCACTTGCTAATGCGGTGGACGTAGGTCTGAAGAGCACGGACTGGACACAGTCTGTGAAGTCTCTCCTGATCTGGCATAGTGAACTGCAGAGGGCAGAAGGCTTCGAGAGTGACCGGATGCAATTTCGAGAAAGGAACCTTAGGCACATAGTCAGGATGAGGATGCAAAATAGCTTTCACCATTCCTGGGGCAAAGTCTAAACAGGATGGCACAATGGACAGATGTATTGCTTTTATTAAATTTTTCCTTTATTAAAAATATTCACAAACTTGTTGGCTATGTCATCACCTACATGATATTCAGATTCTCAAATACATGTAAGTAAATGTGTTTTGTTGTTTAAAAATCTTTATAATGATCATGTTAGTTGATATATAACATGCAATGGGAGCCGCCATCTTAGTTTGCATCGCAATTCAGAGAATCGGATCTGTTGGATTTGCAGCATATGTAAGTTCATCCACTTCTCCCAAAATACATAAAGTAAGTGGCTGGTGAACTGGGAGAAGAATAGAGTAAACTTTATAGACACATACACAATGTGTTTCTTATAAGTATAAAACACCTTGTCAATTTATAACTGAATGGATTGTTATTGCCGCTTCCACAGACATCAGTGTGTATTTTGCAAACTATACTGTTTTGCTAGTACTTATGTGTTATTTAATGTCTGAAACCTAAAATAAACCTTGTACGGTTGAAAACAGTAAATAGTTATGATATATGACAAGAGCTGAGCACGTCTGTCTCTGGCTCAGCGTTAGACAAAGCGCGGAAGCACATTTGAATTTGGCAGTTGATCACATGACGCATTGAACGTTCTAATGTACACTGGAGAAATCGTACGCTCCAGGGACTAGCCAAGACTGGTCACACCGGTGTGACCGTGTGCGTCAAAGGGTTAAGCATTATATAATGTTTGTAAATGACTAATTAATTAATTAATGTTTGTTTGTTTGTTTGTTTATTAGATGTTTGTTTATCAGATGTTTAAGGTGATTAGTCAGGGTTGCTATTCTTTAGTGCCATCTGTCAGGTTAACTGAAAATATTTTTCTGTGAAGGTGTCTAATTTTTTTTTCCATGTTTAAAGTATATCTTCAGTTTTTTTATTGTGACAGATGAGAGCTGATCGTGATCACTGTTTGAACAAACAAATATAGATTACAAAATTATAATGTGAACAATCACTCCTAAAGATCTGATTTGACAGAAAAATGCTGTTTTATGTGCAGTATGAACAAAGCTTTTTTAAATCTGATTAGTAATTTCCTGTCATTTCCGTTGTCTTTTCATTACCCTGTTTCTATTCATCATTTTGCAATCTTTCTGATCTATCACTAAATGACAAAAACAGTCAAAATAAAAGGTTCTGACAAAAGTATTTTTATACCTTTCCATTATACCAATATCTGGAGTCCAAACATTATTTTTAGGGGTTGCAAATATGTCAATTCCACAATAATCTTTAGGATTCCACGTCATATTTGAATTTGGCCATGCCTGGAAAATTATATGAAGTTCAGAGTGATTATAAGACAGATACTGTATGCTTGAAAATCAAATCAAATATCATGTGACAAAATTCTGTAATTTGAGTAAAATTTGTGAAATAAGAATGAAATAGGTTTTTAAAACACTTACAGTTATCATTCTGACCTGTGTCGTAAGGCTCTGGGCTTTTTCATCCTGCAGATAAAAATAAGTGTTTAGTGATGATACTGTAACTGTTTGACATCCCATAATGACCTGAATGAGAAGACAAATCATACTTGACACATGTGTCACGTATCCTGCGCCTGCTATTTCCTGCTACTCCCCACCAGAGGTCACCAGTTCACCATTGTAACCTTTTCATGGCACACACGGTCACACATCACTCTGGACTACATTTCCCACAATTACCTTTTCACGGCACACACAAGCTGTGTCTCATTTCATTTAATTTCAAAGGCTGCATCCTCAAGAGGACGAATCCTGTGAAGGATGCGGTATATGGACTGTCCTTAGCCAGAATTAAACAAGACGTCCTTCATAGGACATACAGGCAGGAAAGGAAACAGTAAGTATATCGTTGATATGCCAACGCGTTGGCAGCCTCCTTGCGCTCTCGGCGAATGAATGAAAATGATTAACAAATTTGTATGTAATTTGAAAAGAAAATGTATTTACTTGTTTTATTTTGGTTAATGCTTGAGGAGCTGGCAGATATATATGTACAACATATATCTGTTACAGAGGCAAAAGAGGAGGATACTAAGAACAAAGTTTAAAACAAAAACAAGCATGAAACTACTTACATTTAAACACATCTTCGCTTGTATTTGCTGCCGCCGCCATTTAGTGTTTATTTTTTTCAAATAAATGACGGTTGTTAACAGCAATGCAAAAAATTGTGGGCTATCTGCACTGAAGGATAAACCTCATGTATCCTCCGAATTCCTGTGAAAGAAGGACGCATTCCAAGGTCGCGTTCGGAGAGTCCTACTTACTTTTCTGAAACGATACAGCCTCAATGACGTATGCAACCTTCGAATGTGACCTCCAGAGGATGCAGCCTTTGAAATGAGACACAGCTACAGTCACACATCACTCTGGACTACATTTCCCACAATTCCCAATCTAGGAACCCATCACACACACACACACACCTGTTTCCCATCAGTGACACTTTATAATGCCGCGTTCCGTAACCTGTGTTTTTCCAACCTTCTACCTGTGAAAGTGCACTGGAACAGCAGTCAAAGCCGTGACTTCCCACCCGTGAACTCGTACTAGATCGATGTACTCCCAGTTATGGGTTCTGACGTCACATAGCCCGCGAAACAACAATGGCAGCCCCTACGGATGCGGTGTTTATGCAAGTGCACGGTAAAATAAAAGGTATAACAGCTTCTCTTGCTTTATTCGCCATTTTCCTCCTCTGTTTCCCTCAAATAATCAAGGAGTAAGCACCTTTGATGATAGAAATTATTGTTAATGAGCATAAGCCCCGTACGGTCTGCCATGTTGGTTTGTTTACACTTTTACGCAGTTTGGCGTGATTTTCCAGGAACGCTACAAAGTCGTGAGTCGTGATTTGAAGTCGTGACTTATGGGCTCAAAAACCTGCCTGGAACGCAGCATAAGCTGCACTCTAACACACACACATCGCTAAGTATTGGTTAGCCCTATATTGCACCTTGTTTTTTCAACCTTGTCCCTGTGTTTCTTGCCCTGCCTGTATTTTTGACTTTGGACTGTTTCCTGGATTTTGATCGTTTGCTGCCTGCCTTGATATTTGCCTGTTTTCTGGATTACTCTTTGCCTTGTCTCTCCTGATCCTCTACTGATGCTGGTGTTTGACTTCCTGCTTGTGTGACTACACTCTTTTAATAAAGCTCGCATTTGGATCTATAACCCTGTTGTCTCGACTCCAAACATCACAACATACCACATTTATGATGGAGGTCACATATAGGTCCACAGAAATGTAGGCAGGGTTGAAGTATTCAATGTCGTCAGGGTTGTCATTGAATATTAAGGGCCACATTCTGGTATTTTGAGTGTTGCTGTTGTCCAAGCCAAGACGTTCAAAAAGTCTCTTTTTAGATTTTCCTATAGCACTGCATTCCTCAGCATCAGACCCCGACCCTGTGTATATGAGACATTCATTAACACAGCAGAATATATTCTCCTAGCACACAGTGAAAGAGAATTTCATGTTTAAACATTCATCCTTCTACATTTCATAAACAAACACAAAAACAAACAGACTATTGCTCTTAGGGGGTCATCATATACTGTACATATACATATTTACACATTTAAGAGGTTACTCTACAATAAAAACATACTGCAAGTTTCAACTCCCCAGTTTAAAAAAAATTTCTACATGGCAAAAAGCCCAATGTTAAATTAACACCCATCACTACAAGGTGTTCAAAGTAACAGTGAAGAAATGTTGAAGCAGGGCTGCAGTTTTACACATTATGTTAAAGCTAAAATTTGACTTTTGAAAACGGACAACAAAGACACTCAAGCTGCGTCCAAAAACTGTAAAAAGCTGTATTCTGAGGACACATTTCAAGGTAGGAAGGCATCAAGGCACGTCCGAATCCAATGTTAGCTTCAATTCCTGCCTCATGAGATGCCTTCCTCGGATCGATTTTTGAAGGAAGCATAGATGTATCCTTAGCTGCCTTTGATATCCCACAATCCTGTGCTTTCCATTCTGTGACAGTTGAGCTAGAAAAATAAAGATGGCGTCCGAAAGTTGCGTTTGCTGCTCAGATTGTGTATAAATGTAAGATTTTGACCAAAATATTTCAATTTTGTTATAATTTTTATTGAGAAATTACTAATGTAGTAATTAATTATTTGTTTAGTTCTCACCAAAGCTCGCACTATTTGGCTGTAGATCATTAAACTGTTACACTGCCTCAGAAGTCTGTCCATTTCGTGAGGTGCCTTCATGCACAAACGCTACCGAGGCATTCTCTTATAAGGCAGCGAGGCAGCAAGACAGCTACCTAGGTTTTTGGATGCAGCCCCAGAATACCAGAATGAGATAATTAAGTGACGATTGACCATTAGTGAAGACACCTGATGCTTATAAACAGAATCACAGAAGGAAAAAGTAATTGGCTGCATCTGAAAACCTAGGCAGCTGACTTGCTGCCCTAACAGGCAATGACTTGTAAGGCAGTGTTTTTCTCCAAACAGGACAAATGAATAAATACCCAGATAGCAAGGTGACATTGATTCAATGTTGAAATTCTATCAGAATCATCATTTTGGTTGAAATTGAAAATTCAATGCTAAATAATATTGAATCAATGTTGAAATTTCAATGCTTTTCAGTGTTGAAAAAGACAACATTGAATCAACGTTGATTTTTGGTCAGCTTCATCACTGGTGGAACTTAGACTATGTCAATCCATCTGTCCCCTCATTCAACACTTTATTCACATTAGCATTCATGCTCCTCATGACCCTTCCCTCTAGTCCCACAAAAAAAATACAAAAATAAAATAAAATAAATAAATCCTGCCAACTGAAGTGTAGATAAACTCCAACCAGTTGGAAGTCAGTGAGATGAAAAAGCTGGACATTATTAATTTAATAACGTTACACTCTTTCAACTTAAACACTAAATTCACAATTACTCAAACATCTCATCTGCACTTTAAGGATCCCGCGTCAGACGTTTTTCTGACGTTACGACGCACGAGCGTCTTGATCTTTCTGCTCGAATCGATCGATTTTGTCGGACTGAAAGGTAGGTTGAATTTAGAAATTTGTTTTACTCTATATATTAGATAATGCAGCGTTTGAATGTGTGTTTTATAGTTCATTAACGTTGTTTGTGGACATGAATCCTAACAGAATCGTATTTAAAATGAATTCCTCCTTTACCGTGTAGCAGCGCGGGATATTTGAAATGCTGTGGGCGGGAAGTGCGCATGGTGCGGGAGTAAACGCCCGAGGCTGTGAGGATTCCTCAGTTATAATACAGAGTTAAGTTTTTAAATAAATATTTGTCTGTACTTTTATTTGTCTTTGACATGTTAGCTCTGATTTGATGTATATGTTTGCCTAAAATGATGATCCATATCTGTAAGTAAAGACATTGATTGTGAGCTAACATTACATTTGCCTAATTTGGTGTTTTGCTTCGTCCAGGGAAAAATGTTAGGATTTTTTTTTTTAGGATCATGATCATTTTTTTTGTAGTAGTAGAAATAGTAGATTATAATAATAGTATTTGCACAACTAATTAATTGACCTGGCAAACAACTTTCGACCAATAATGCAGTAAAAATGTTTCTCCTCTTAGGACCTAAAGCTTTTCAATGTTTGATGACTGAGGACACTTTACAATACATGGTAAGTAATTTATATAAAAACTGATATAGTTGTTAATAGATAATGAATTACTAATGTCCAAACCAGATGTTCATTAACTCACCTTTATGCCATCCCAAATGCATGTGACTTTTGTGTTTTGTTTTGCCTGTGTTCCCATGTGTTATTTTTTCAGAAAAAGTATAAATTTGTTTATTTTGTAGTCATTCTAGCAAAAGGCGATGAAACTGGTTTGTTTTATGTGCACAACTTTAGGATAACCAGACAGATGATTGTGAGGGTGACCCTGAGCAGCTCTTCGTGGTGTTCATTATTCTGAAGGAGGGGAAGAACTTCATGAACCTCCTGCTGACACTGACATTGTGATCGAGGGAGTTAAAGTTTTGAATCAACTCACTTCAGTCACATCAGCTTGTGCCCTACTTCTGGGTATGATATACATCAACCTATAATGGTTTGTATTAAATCGTCATAAATTTGAATTCAGCGTGTTTTAACTTAAACCTTTTTTTTTTTTATCATATTTCAAGTTTCACTTTATTTTGTAGTACATTGTAACAGTCACATTTCCAAATATATATGACCCACCTTCTGTCAGTCATACACTACATTGTGTAGTTCTAAATTCCTGTTGGTTTTTGTTTTCTTTAGATGCCTTACATCAAGTGAGGGCTGAAAAAAAGGAGGCCTCAAAGTTTGTATTTGCTGTTTTTGCAAAACTGGCTCCGTTTATGCTCCTGATCAGCTTTCGGGCATTGCTCGTGGTGGAAATCCCTGAGTTCGTCAGAGTATCAATTTAACGAATAAGGACATGATTTTTGCATCAGAAGAGCTTCAATCCTTAAAGCTTCAAGTCCTGAATAGTGAACTGTGGTAGTGTTTCAGTCTGTAGTACTGTGTTTCTGTCTTTGTTGGTGAGTTTCCATTTGTATTTACTTAAAATTTACAGATGCAGATTGCATTTATGTTGTCACAGTTTTCCAGGCTCTTTTTCCAATGACTAAAATGCATGTTTGAGCTGTTTTAACTGAAAGTAACTTGCACTGACATCTTTCAATTTGTCTGTGCTATTGTTTTGTCTCAAGATGAATGCCAATAATGTTTTGTTTTTGTTTTTTTGTTGTTTTACTACTTAACCCCTTTCACAGACAAGGCTTAAATCTAGTCCCAGACTGAAATGTATGTTTGAGCTGTTTTAACTGAAAACATATCTTAAAATATGTCACTGCCATTGTTTTGTCTCAAGATAAACAATTTTCTAAGGCATGTCTATAAAATCTACTTAAATAATTGAACTAAGGTCTGATCCTGCCTTAGCCTAAGCTCTGTCTGTGAAACCAGGTCTATTTGTTTTAGTCACCATGAAATGCCATTTTTACAGCCACTTGTTTTTCCTGAATGTGATGTTAATTCCTGTTCAAACAGTGTGTGGTTATAAATGAATACATTTGTATGTAAACTGAAGGAAGTTGTGAATTTTTCATTAAAACCATATTAACTGCTGCCCTTACATTGTCTCTGAATGAAATTAGAATCTTGCTGTACATAAAGCAAGATTGATTTGATATTGTTTCCACGTTAATTCAATGTTAAATAGGTGATTTAAATAAGGTTGAAAACACATTGATTTTACAACCATGTTGATCTATTTTTCATCATTGAAATAACATTATTTCAGGGTGCAAACCTGATTAAAAATCAACTTAAAATTCAACGTTGATCAACATTGATTCAATGTTATTTTGGTTAAGGCATTAACATTGATTCAACGTTGATTCAAGGTTGGTCTGCTATCTGGGTATAGAACATAAATTATAACATTTTTAGAGGTTGAGGGGCTACCATCGCTACAGAAATGGCACCCGAACAGGGACACCACTATTTAAAAGTGGTGATTTGAAAATTGAACTGAACCAACAGATTTTTTTTTATGAAGTGTAACAATTTGAATAGGGGTCATTAACAAAGTGACTACTGGTCAAATTTGAGCTTGAAGGGAATGAATTAAATGAAACTGTGAACTGAATCAAATATAACTATGAATTGAATTTGTGAACATTTTCTCCACTCTGGAAAATGGGTATTGTTGGTTTTGTAAACTGAATTACTGAAGTTGAGGGTAATTTACCTGTTGTTTTGCCCCAGGTTTTTTATTTTGCCCCAGATTACTTTGCCCAAGTTTGTTATTTTGCCCCTAATACAAAGATGCCAACAACATTTACCATTTATTGATTTTTATTTTTCCATATATGCATACTGACATGACCACCAGCCCACCTTCCCCATCAACTTGTGTTGAGATGGAAGTGGACACTCCCAACTGTCAGCCAACAATCCCGATCACCACTTGTCCATTTACCCCCAATCGAGTGCAGTTTGTATCTTCCACCCTTACTGGCAGCAAAACCTGGGATCCAAATGGAGATCACATGCAGATTTGCACCACCACTGAATCATCATCTGTAGGACAGCAAGCGTTACCCTGTGAACTTCAACACCAGGTAGAGGAATCCAACAACTTACTACACAAGTACAAGTAGACTTGGACACCCTAAAGACATTTGTCCAGCGACAGGAGAACGTAGTTACGCAACTTGCCCAAGAGATAAAAGCCAAGTTTTCACAGCATTCAACTCACATTTCAACTGTGGTAGTCAAGATGGAGGATAACCAGAAACAATTACTAAAGTGCATCTCTGACAACACACAAAAGATGGAAGGTGAGATGGATCAATGGTCTAAGGCTACAAAGCATATGATTACAGAAGAATTAAACAAAGTGGAGAAAACTGTTGTTTCTGAAGTGCGTTTCCTGGTTCAACAGCTTCAAGCAGAAGTCCAAAGAATTTTGTCAGAACAAAAATCAAATGGATGACTTCTGTATCATCACTCAAAAATTTCAGTCAGACTTGTCTGACCAACTTCACACACAGATGAAAGAGATTAAAGAGATGTCTACTCACCAACAGAAAGTATCTTCAACCAGTATTCATGCGTCGCCAAGCTCAGTACCACTTACTACCACCATCCCTTCTGTTCCTATAGCAAAAAGTGATCACCTACAACTTACCTTTCCCACCTTTGGAAAACCAACTGATGATCCAGATCCTTTTAACTATTTGACTCGATGTCAAGATTTCCTGGCATTGCATCCATTGTCCGATGTGGATCTATTAGCTACTTTCCGTACAGTTTTGTATGGAACTGCCCGCGACTGGTGGGATGTGGCACGTACCTCTGTATTCACCTGGACTGAATTTGAGGCAGCTTTCCTTTTTGCATTTCTTTCTGAAGATTATGAGGATGAGTTGGCAGAAAGAGTCAGAAGAAGAACTCAAGGTGAAAAAGAACACATTAGGGATTTTGCTTTTTCATATAGAGCCTTATGTAAAAAATGGAGGTCAACCTTAACAGAGAGTGAAATTGTGAAAATTACCTCACCTTGCCAGCCAGCTCCGCAATAGAGTATTTACTGTTGAGGAGTTGGTTAAGCTAGGTCATCAACTTGAGAAAGACTATGAGCAGCAACTCCAATTTGAGAGCAGCTTACACCACAAACAACAGTCGATGTCATCTCGAACCGCCCTCCAATAATGCCGTCTCAGCCATAAATACAGCACCTGTGTCAAAAACAAATCCTGTTACTGACAACCCAGAATGTGCAGTACCACAACAACTTGTTGTTCCAATTAATATTGGTGGTTGGAAAGGTAAAGCCATTCTAGACACCGGAGCCAGATATACCCTCATACATGAGAGTTTGTGGAAAGAGCTTAATCCCCAAGAGAGTCTTCAACCATGGACCTCAGGACCTTTCTATCTAGCGAATGGCGAGGCTGAAGTTCCACTGGGATGGATCAGTGTACTGATTAAACTTCATATTCAGAGTTTTCCTTTGAGGGCTGTGGTCCTTACCGCAACATCTTTGACATATGTAGCAGTCTTGGGGCTGGACTTTATCTTTCTAAGTGGTCTTCAACTCAATATTGCTGATGGGAAGTATTTTTTTTTAAATGTGCACCTGATGTGGAATACTTCTTCCAACCAGGACATGCAAGCATACCAAACAGAGTTCCGTGTCCACAGAAAACCAAGCAGTGTGAACGTTCACTATAAAATCTCTCTCTACTGAGCGCGGTTCCACCACCTCAACTCCTGTTGGCATCACAAGAGACTGATTCTACCCTTACAGAGGATCAATTCTTAATTGACAAAGCAATCAAGGAAGCAACCTTGTCTCCCAGTGATGAAGTTCAGTTACACCAGATCTTGGAATCACATCCAACCATGTGTACTCGTCGGCCAGGACGAATGAATGTTCTTCAACACAGTTTATACATCAGGGATGGGCAACTTCGGTCCTGAAGGGCCACTGTCCTGCATGGTTTAGCTCCAACAATGATTAAACTCACCTGCCTGTAGCTTTCTAGTAATCCTAAGACATTGATTAGCTTGTTCAGGTGTGTTTGATTAGGGTTGGAGCTAAACTCTGCAGGACAGTGGCCCTCCAGGACCGAAGTTGCCCATGCCTGTTATACATCAATCAACAAGTACCTATCAAACAGCGACCTTATGGGCTCACTCCTGTGAAGCAAGCCATAGTTAAAGAACAGATCAAAGACATGTTGAATGCTGGCATCATAGAACCCTCTCATTCCACATGGGCTTCACCGGTTGTTTTAGTTCCCAAAAAAGATGGAAGTCTCAGATTCTGTGTGGACTATCAAAAGGTCAATGCCCTTACAGAAAGTGAAGCTTATCCCTTGCCTAACATCATGTAGTGCCCCCTTCCTCTAACTGGGAATTTTATGGGTGACACCCTGGTTCTTTAATATGATGGGTTGTATTAACTTTAATTTGTAATGCTGTCTATTTTGTTTCTATCTCAATATAGCAGGTAAAATGAATTACTCAATTACCGTAAATACAAAATAAGTTAAAGGGGTGGTTGCATGCGATTTCACTTTTTTAACTTTAGTTAGTGTGTAATGATGCTGCTTGAGCATAAACAGTATCTGCAAAGTTACAGCACTGAAAGTTCAATGCAAACGGAGATATTGTCTTTTAAAGTTATGGCAGTTTATTGCCTACAAAAACGGCTGGTTTGGACTACAACGAGCTTCTTCCCGGGTTGGTGACATCATAAACCCTTGCTATTAACATAAACACTGCCCCCAGGAACACGCAACAAAGTGGGCGAGGCCATGTGGCACAGTATAATGGAAGCGGAAGAGTTGTTTACACCGAACGCGAGCTGCGCGACGCGACACGTCAAAAGATATAGAACCCATTATAATCTGTGATATTTTCACACAGGATGTGGCGCTGAAGACAGATTCCAGAATCTACACAAGTTTAATGCTGGTTTTGCACAAAGGCTTTTACTGAAAGATGAAGCAGTTCCCACTTTAAAAGCAGAAGCTGCTGTTTATTGGCTTCAAACTGTAAGTATGTTTTATTGTTTGTCTTTTAAAGGTGCCCTTGATTCAAAAATTGAATTTACCTTGGCATAGTTAAATAACAAGAGTTCAGTACATGGAAAAGACATACAGTGAGTCTCAAACACCATTGTTTCCTCCTTCTTATATAAATCTCATTTGTTTAAACGACCTCCTAAGAACAGGCGAATCTCAACATAACACCGACTGTTACGTAACAGTCGGGGTGTACGCCCCCAATATTTGCATAATGCCAGCCCATGTTCAAGGGATTACACAAGCCAGTATTACCGTCTGGATCTGTGCACAGATGAAACATCAGACTAGGTAAGCAAGCAAGAACAACAGCGAAAAATGGCAGATGGAGCAATAATAACTGACATAATCCATGATAGCATGATATTTTTACTGATATTTGTAAATTGTCTTTCTAAATGTTTCGTTAGCATGTTGGTAATGTACTGTTAAATGTGGTTAAAGTTACCATTGTTTCTTACTGTATTCACGGAGACAAGAGCCGTCGCTATTTTCATTTTTAAACACTTGCAGTCTGTATAATGCATAAACACAACTTAATTCTTTATAAATCTCTCCAACAGTGTAGCATTAGCCGTTAGCAACAGAGCACAGCCTCAAATTCACTCAGAATAAAATGTTAACATCCAAATAAATACTTTACTCACATAATTCGAAGCATGCATACAGCATGCTTTCCTGTAGCTCAGTGGTTAGAGCATGGCACTAGCAATGCCAAGGTCATGGGTTCGATCCCAGGGATTGCACATACTCAGATACAAATGTATAGTATGATGCAATGTAAGTCGCTTTGGATAAAAGCGTCTGCCAAATGCGTAAATGTAAATGTAATGACGAACATCTTGTAAAGATCCATTTGAGGGTTATATTAGCTGTGTGAACTTTGCAAATGCGCTGTAATATAGTCGAGAGCTCGTTTGGCAGGGAGCACGCGATTTAAGGGGGCGGCGCCGAGTGTAAATCAGTGCATTGTTAATGATGCCCCAAAATAGGCAGTTAAAAAAAATCTATGGGGTATTTTGAGCTGAAACTTCACAGACACATTCAGGAGACACCTTAGACTTATATTACATCTTGTGAAAAATTATTCTTGGGCACCTTTAAACGTAATGTTATAGTTCTGTTGCTATTTTTAATGCATCAAGGACATATACAAAGAGCAACTCGTTTCTGCTAGCCAGTTAGCTAAATTCTAGTGCAACAAACACCAACAATCTTCTATGTTCATAGACAAACAGTTGTTCATGCTATAAATTAAACGCTACCTTTACAAAAATGCTACTACTCAGTCATGTATTCGGCTACAGTAAAGCTTTAATCAGGATAAAACTGGATATTGAAAGCTAACAAACAGCAGTGACAGCATCTAAACACTTTGACACAAATACTAAATGAAATACCATTCATAAACGTCCTTTAAAATACTTTTTTTTTTCCTCTTCATCTGTGTCTGATTCGGCAATATAGGCGCTATTATTTACATTTCGACCTAATCACGTAACAACGAATGGTAAGGGGCGTGGCGTTTCCGGACGCTTCAGCGAATCACAATACACTGGGCCAGTTACCAACCTCCTAACCAATCTGAGCACATTGCGTATTTCGGAGGGAGTGGCTTCATAGAAGCAGGAAGTCAAACGAGCCGTTCATATGACAGTGGAAACAGAGGTGTAGAATAAAGATAAAATATATGAAAAATACAGCGTTTTCAAAAAAACGAAGCATTAAGACATGTTAAACAATGCCCCCAAAACAATCAAGCCAGGAAAAAAACCACTGAACCACCCCTTTGAATCAGACTTGAATTTACTTGAATGTTATCAATGGGAAAGAAAGAAATATGTGATGTATTCTTTTCAATAAAGCTTCTGTTAAAACAAAAGTGTATGAGTCCCTTTTTCAAAATGACATTAAATGTTGCTCTGTCCCGGATGTACCACTCACCTGAGTGTAATATGTATACAAGTAAAAAGGATGATCCAGAATTTCCCATCACCCCAGACAGCATTTGGGACGAACAACATCGTAATCCTGAAATCTCAAAAATATTTCAAGAACTGGCCAAAGATGAACATGCTCAGAAGGAACAGTATGCAGTAGTCAAAGATAACCTATATCACATTACTCACCTGACTGATGGTAAAATTCACTACCGCATTGTCATTCTTCACTGTCTTATACCTACCCTTCTCCAGTACTATCACCCCAGCCCCCTCAGTGGACACCTTGGAATCTTCAAAACCTATAAGAGAGTACAAGATGTTGCCTTTTGGCATGGTATGTGGACTGACGTCAAGAGATATGTCAAGAATTGTTTAAAATGTCAAACACTCAATAGTGACAATAGGAAACCAGCAGGAAAACTCCAACCAATCACCACCTCGAGACCAAATGAAATGCTTGGAGTAGACATAATGGATCCACTACCAAAAAGTTCCAAACAGCACGTATTCTTGCTTGTCTTTGTTGATTATTTCTCCTGTTGGGTTGAGCGACATGCGACATGCTACTGTTCCAGCCATTGCTGAAATCCTGCAGAAAGAAGTGCTTACCCGATGGGGTGTGCCTGACTATATTTTGTCAGACAGAGGAACACAGTTTGTCTCGGCTCTGTTCACTTAACTATGTGGGAAATGGAGTGTGACATCCAAGCTAACCACAGCTTACCATCCGCAGACTAATATGACGGAAAGAGTTAACCGTACTCTGAAATCTATGATATCTGCTGTTGTGGAAGACAATCACAAAACTTGGGATCACTACCTATTAGAACTTCCTTTTGCACTCAATACTGCAGTTCAAGAATCCATCGGAATGTCTCCTGCTGAGCTCCATCTGGGTAGAAAACTGCATAGCCCTTTGGATAAATTGTTGCATGGGAGAGATCTCTTACCTTCTTGATTCTTCAAATGATGTTGTCCATCAGCTGTCTCAACTTCAAAGGAAGGCCAAGGAAAACTGTAAAAAAAAGCTCAAACAAGACAATTGAGAAATTACAACAAAAGCCGACGAGATGTACTGTTCCAAGAGAAAGACAGGGTATGGATCAGAAATTTCCCACAATCTAGTGCACAGTGGAGTTTCAGTGTTAAGTTGGCACCAAAGTGAAAAGGCCCATACCGCATTATACAACAGCTGGGTCTCCTAAACTATAGAGCTGCTCTAGAGTCCTCAGGAGAGGATGTGCGCAATGTACATGTGTGCAATTTGAAACCCTGCTTTCCTACTGCAGAGGAATTAGAGTTTCGCAACCGGGAAAAACTACAGGAGATCTTCCAGGATACCTCTGATGAGGAAGAAGATTTCCTGGGATTTTAAAGTATCTCCTAGTCCAACAACTATGAGTTGTTTTTCCATGGGGGAGGGAGTGTGATCGCTACAAGCTAGATTCTGTGTACACACAAGAAAATTAAGATTTATAAAACCATACTTACGCCAGATCCTGCGCACAAATCCCTTTATAAATCCCAGTCAGTGGAAGATTGTGCGTACGTGCATCTCCACCCAGTCTCCTCCCCAAAATCACCATATATGGAGCTTATGACGCCTAGTTATACTATGCATAACCTCATCTGCATATAACTTCCATGCATATTCTCATCCAAGTGACACAATGGTTAACACCATCAAAGGTACAAGACAATGGAAAATATTAGATATGGACTATAAATGCCATTTGTGCAATACGCTACACTGATAAAAATCATCCAGTATTCTCTTTATATTTTAGAATATATCAAAATATACATAAAAACAAAATTGTATAAAATACTTCAGATAAAGGTTTAAGAATAATTCGAATCAAATTTATGCAGTTTTGTTGATAAGGTGATGTAACGCCACGCCAGCAGAGGGAGCCCTCTCCCGAGTACTGACTGTGTGCCGCTCCCTCTGCTTCACTGTTCACATCCTGTTTCTCAGACATTTAAGCATGGCCAGGCCATCACTTCATTGCGAAGTATTGCCAGTTAACCTGCCTTACCGAGCGTTTCTTTCATTGATTGTTTGCCATTCTGATACGACCATTGCCTGTTTATTCTGTCTCTGCCTTTTGGATTTCCCTTCTGTTTTGTTGTTTGGATTGGACTGCCTTACTGTGTTTGAACCTCTGCCTGCCTCTCGTTTACGTCTCTGCCTGTCGATTCGGCTTTGTTTGCTGTGGATTGCTAATAAACACTGCACATGGATTCTAACGCCGCCTCTGCCTCCTTACATAATACTTCGCCATCGATGAATCCAGCAGATGTTTCCAATCTACAGGCCGCATTCACTTATCAAAGCGATGTGCTCAAGGAGTTTAGAGACCAACAGGCTAAAGCTCAAGCGGCTAACGACTACCTCACTCAACATCTACGATCATTACCACTGCCTATGCCCAGGAAGGTAAGCTTTGCTTTACCGGATAAATTCAATGGTTCAGCGGATCAGTGTAAAGGTTTTCTCCGGCAAGTCGACATCTACTTCATGCATCAAGGATGTGACTTTGATTCGGATGAAAAGAGATGTGCATTTCTCATGTCCTTACTAACTGGTAAAGCGATTGAGTGAGCCGCGGCAGTCTGGGAATCTGATCATTTGTTTCGTACATCTTATGCGTATTTTGTGAAACAACTCAGAGATGTGTTTGAGTATCCAGCAGGTGGCAAGGATGTTTCTACTCGTCTCATTCAGCTAACCCAGGGCCGCAGAACAGCCGCAGATTACGCCATCGAATTCAGAACGCTCGCTGCACAAAGTGGCTGGAATGACGTTTCTCTCAAGGCCATGTTTCAACGCAGTCTGAATACTCAACTACAGACTGAGCTGGCGTGTAAGGGTGAGGATCTCTCTTTCTCTGACTATGTTACATTGGCGATCAAAATTGACAATCTAATGCGTAGCAACCATGCACACGTCAAGCCGTTGTATCTGGGAAACATGCCCACCCAACCAGTTTCCAGCCTTGTCCAATCCAAAGATCACACCAACCCTGAACCCATGCAACTAGGGGTCACCAGACTATCGGGTGAGGAGAGATCACGACGGCTCCTCAATAATCTGTGCTTCTACTGTGGGGAAGCAGGTCATCGCAACTCATCGTGCTCGCTCAAAGCCCGGAGGAGCACCACTGAATACAACCGGGTGAGTGTTGATAACCTCTTGCTCCCTAACACCAAATCACTCACTATAACAGTACAAATCTCTACTGATAGTGACTCCTTTGAATTTACAGCGCTGATTGACTCTGGTTCAGCTCTCAATCTGATTCATCAAGACCTCATCACGACATTCAACATTCCCACGCAATCCTGCAATCCTTCACTCAAGGTCAACGCCGTCAACAATAAGCCCATCGGAAAAGGTATCACTCAGCAAACTCTGCCCATACAACTCCAAGTTGGACTGTTCCATCAGGAAAAGATCACATTCTACGTCATTGATTCTCCACGTCATGAAATCATCCTTGGATACCCCTGGTTATCTGTTCACGACCCAGTTATCTCCTGGCTCCATGGTGAGATCACGCAATGGTCACCGTTTTGTTTCTCTCACTGTCTAACCCACAGCATCCTGAAACCATGTTTCACCACTAGCATCGAAAGTCCTGAGTGTAAACCCGTAGCCATCCCGTCATGCTACCAGGACCTTCAGGAGGTCTTCAGTAAAGCCAAGGCAACACTGCTACCACCTCAGCGTCCTTGGGATTGCGCGATCGACCTCCTGCCCAACGCAATGCCACCTAAGAGTAAGATTTATCCCCTGTCACGTCCTGAGAGTCAAGCCATGGAGGAGTACATCGAAGAGGCCCTCAGTTCTGGTTTCATACGCCCATCTACCTCTCCAGCAGCTGCAGGTTTCTTCTTCGTAGAAAAGAAAGATGGAGGACTTCGGCCATGCATTGATTACAGAGGTTTGAACCAAGTTACAGTTAAGTTCCGTTACCCACTACCATTAGTTCCTGCAGCACTCGAACAGCTACGTGAAGCCAGGATTTACACCAAACTTGATCTCAGAAGTGCATATAACCTCATCAGGATTAAAGAGGGTGACGAGTGGAAAACTGCCTTCCTGACCACTAGGGGGCACTATGAATACCGGGTTATGCCGTATGGCCTGTCCAATGCACCTTCCGTCTTCCAATCCTTCATCAACGAGATTTTCAGAGACATCATGAACAAGTACGTAGTCGCTTACATTGACGACATCCTGATATACTCCAAGTCTGAAGAGGAGCACAAGAGTCACGTCAGGACCGTACTCACCAGGCTACTGAAACACCAACTCTATGTCAAGGCTGAGAAATGTGAATTTCATGTTCAGCGAACTTCATTCCTAGGGTACAACGTCAGCTATCAAGGGGTGGAAATGGATAACTCAAAGATTACGGCGGTAACCGAATGGCCTCAACCCAACACAGTTAAAGAACTTCAGCGGTTCCTGGGCTTCGCCAACTTCTACCGAAGATTCATCCGTAACTACAGCATGACAGCCGCACCATTGACATCCCTGCTAAAAGGCAAACCATCGCTGTTGAAATGGACTGACCAAGCCACTCAAGCCTTCACCAACCTTAAAAACAGCTTCACAACCGCACCCATCCTGAAACACCCAGACCCAAACCTCCCGTTTATTGTGGAAGTGGACGCTTCGGACTGTGGCATAGGAGCAGTCCTATCTCAGCGCCATGGACAACCAGGCAAGCTGTTCCCATGTGCTTACTTCTCCAGGAAACTCATGGATGCAGAGCGCAACTACGATGTCGGGAACAAGGAACTCCTAGCCATGAAAGCAGCTATAGAGGAATGGAGACATTGGCTGGAGGGATCCATTCACCCCCTTCCAGATCATTACAGATCATAAGAACCTTGAGTACATTAAGAGCGCAAAGAGACTCAATCCACGCCAAGCACGATGGTCATTGTTCTTCACAAGATTCCAATTCACGGTCACTTATCGCCCAGGCAGCAAGAACAGCAAAGCTGATGCACTATCCAGGAGATACGATCACCCACAAACTCAGTTTCAACCACAGTCCATCCTGCCATCATCCATCATCATTGCTCCGGTCACATGGGATTTAATGGAAGAGATTCAACGAGAACAACAAAATGAACCTACACCACCAGGTTGTCCACCCAATAAGCACTATGTTCCTGCAGACCTCCGAGTCAAAGTCTTGCAGTGGGTCCACACCTCGCTCTGCTCTGGCCATCCCGGTATCTCTCGAACCCTTCATCTGACGCAAAACTCGTTTTGGTGGCCGTCCATGGTCAAGGACGTGGCCAATTATGTCAAGTCTTGCTCTGTCTGTGCTCAGTCAAAAACACCAAAGGAACTACCATCTGGGCTGTTACAGCCTCTGCCTATCCCTCAAAGGCCTTGGTCGCACCTCTCGATTGACTTCGTCACTGACCTTCCTCAATCGAATGGGTTTACAACCATCCTTGTCATTATTGATCGGTTCTCCAAAGCCTGCCAACTAATCCCTCTGAAAGGCCTTCCCACAGCCATGGAAACCGCCCAAGCTATGTTTCATCATGTCTTCCGAACCTATGGTATACCTGAAGACATCGTGTCTGACAGAGGAACCCAATTCACGTCTCAAGTATGGAAGGCTTTCTGCAAACAACTGGACATTAACGTGAGTTTGACTTCAGGCTATCATCCACAATCGAACGGTCAGGTCGAGAGGTTGAATCAGGAGATTGGCAGGTATCTCAGGTCATACTGTGGCCGTGAACAGCATCGCTGGTCCGAGTTTCTACCATGGGCAGAGTACGCACAGAATTCATTGAGACATTCATCCACTGGACTTACGCCATTCCAATGCGTGTTAGGATATCAACCCCCCATGTTCCCGTGGTCAGGTGAACCATCCCTGGTACCTGCAGTCGATGACTGGATCCAACGTAGCGAGAGGGTGTGGGATAGTGCTCATGTGCGCCTGCAACGAGCGGTCAGGAACCAAGAAATCCAGGCCAACCGACGACGACGCCCACATCCTCCCTACCAACCTGGACAAAGGGTCTGGCTCTCGACGCGGGACCTCAAACTGCGGCTGCCCAGCAGGAAGCTCAGCCCAAGGTATGTAGGCCCATTTAAAATCTTGAAACAGATTAATGCGGTTACCTATCAGTTGGAGCTTCCTGCTAACTACCGTGTCTCTCCATCCTTCCATGTTTCCCTCCTGAAACCGGTCCACCCGGATGCTGACCCCAACGTCGAGAACCGGGAGCCACCTCCACCGCTGGACATTGATGGAACTCCGGCGTATGCGGTAAAGGAGTTGTTGGACTCCAGACGGAGAGGGGGTCAGCTCCAATACTTGGTGGACTGGGAGGGATACGGACCGGAGGAGAGATCTTGGGTGGCCGCCCACGACATCCTGGATCCATCACTGACGGAGGAATTCCATCGAGCCAGACCCGACCGTCCAGCACCACGACCACGGGGACGTCCTCGTCGAGCGCCAGGAGTCGCTCCTAGGGGGGGGGATTCTGTAACGCCACGCCAGCAGAGGGAGCCCTCTCCCGAGTACTGACTGTGTGCCGCTCCCTCTGCTTCACTGTTCACATCCTGTTTCTCAGACATTTAAGCATGGCCAGGCCATCACTTCATTGCGAAGTATTGCCAGTTAACCTGCCTTACCGAGCGTTTCTTTCATTGATTGTTTGCCATTCTGATACGACCATTGCCTGTTTATTCTGTCTCTGCCTTTTGGATTGCCCTTCTGTTTTGTTGTTTGGATTGGACTGCCTTACTGTGTTTGAACCTCTGCCTGCCTCTCGTTTACGTCTCTGCCTGTCGATTCGGCTTTGTTTGCTGTGGATTGCTAATAAACACTGCACATGGATTCTAACGCCGCCTCTGCCTCCTTACAGGTGAACATAGCTTTTAGGAAGTTTATAGGCTACTTTTAGTGGAAACAGTTAGGCCTACTTATTTATTGCAGTGTAAATACAATTGTCTGACTCGGCGTGTCACTGACAAAGTATTTTAAAAAGGAATCATGCAAATCTTACTGTTTTCCTCAAATTATATCCCGCGAATACAGTGGTAATTGTTTGAAGATGCCTTCACAAGAGATCAACACCTCCGTGCAGTTGCGGTTATACAGTAAGATATTATCATTGAACCTTTCAAAGTGGACAACAGACCGCTCGACGACCGAATCCAACAGTGTCTTTCATAATATCAAAGTTAAGAGTGCATCACTGATCGTCATTCCCGCTAAAATATTTTGTCATAACATCTGCAGTTTAGTTTAAAGAGGAATTATTGTGCGTCTACCACTCCTCGCTGTCATAAAGTGATCGAAAAAAGCACTATCTACTATCTAAATTCATATAATTTTTGTTTAACTTCAGCATAATGACCGTGTAATTTCATTATTTATCGCCATTATTGAAAGTGTAATAATATTGTAAATGTGTATATCAAAATGAAAACGTGAGTTTAAATCATTCTTTTATTTATTTAAACTGTTATTGTGAACATGCACTGTATTTATGATTATAACTCATAATGAGGATCTAAAGTGTTTTTTCTTTATCTGCCGTCAGTCCCTCAGCTCACCATCGGTGTTGCCAAACTGCTCTGTCTCCAAAACGTTCGTACGCATGAATCAGAGTTTACGTGGAGGTGTGCAAGTTTTCCCGTCAAGTTTGTTTTTATAAATCACAACTCATGCATAGGAACTACCCAGGGGTGCGTTTCCCAAAGCGAACTATGGTCGCAAGTTCCGTCGTTACCAATAGAGTTCAATGGGACTTACGACCATGGTTCACCAACGATGCTTTCGGGAAACGCACCCCAGGTCGGGCGGCGTGTGATGAGGGACACCTGAAGATAATGAAGCCTCGTCACCACCTCTGTCAAAGAATATACATTAACAAGAAGCAACACTTAATAGAAAGTTCCATTGCAACACTGGCGCCAAGCAGCAGCCCTGCGTTTTCTGCCATTTTGTGGTGAAAGCGACTTGGCAGTCCACTAGTTTCTATGGCGATATCAGCTGCTTTGTTAAAAAAAAATAATAATAATAAATACATTTTAAAAAAGTACATTAAAGCTGAAATCAAACTTGAATGATGACAACACAAAAAAAATACTATCACTAGTGATCATCAAATCCTTTTAAACAACTCCAAGAACAGCATTATCAGCTTTACTTATTACTAATCAGATTGACCTTATTTCTGTCAGACATCTCTGTCACAGAGTTTAGATGTTGTTTGTTTGGTTGCTTCTGCATTACCAACTGCATGTTGTCAATGTACCAACATAAAAGCTGTTGTCTGCCCTTGAGAAAGTATTTCGTTAGGATTGTCTGTTGTTGAAAAAAAAAAAAAAAAGAATTACCAAGCTACAAATCTGAGAAGGTCTGCAAGAGTGAGAGATGTTCTCTGGCTCACTTGAAAGATTATGTTGTGCAAGTCAAGTCAGAAAGAGAATCAATATAATTGATATAGGTGTTAAAAAGTTCTTTCTAAAAAAAAACGAATCATTAAGATCAAGTTCATAAGGTGATGTGTTTTGAAACTTTGGCCATGTTTAGCATGAGATTGCAACTCTTTAACAGTGTAAATAATCAAATAACATGCTGGTTTCCATGGCTGCAATACGTGGTGTTTTCCACCAACTAGCAACCTGTGATGTCGAAATACTATTGGATAAACTGGCAGCACGTGGTTTCGCACAGGACAAAACAAAGACAGACATTCCGACTTGGAATGCACATTTCAAAGTAGAATGTCTGGCTGTAGCATTGTTTTTCTGAGAAACAAGTAGGTGAACTTAGCATGTTTCCTAAATGTCTGCAAACATACAGTATATTTGGGTATTTTTATGCTTTAGTAAAGTAAAAATCTTACATATAGCCCCTTTAATGTTATGAAGTGACAAGAATACTTTCTGAGCGCAAAAACAAAACAAAAACAATGACTTTATTCAACAGTTTCTTCTCTACCCTTTCAGTCTCTTACACTGTTAGTGCAATGAAAGCAGTGCAGCACTTCCATGTTTACGCCAGAACTCCGGCTCACTATTGGCCGTCGCTGTTCATGCATGCGTGTGATGCTGATGCAGGAGCCAGCCACTCTCACTAACATCAACTCAATTCATGTATGTACTCATATGTGGCTCATGTCTGTAGTCCAGGTCTGGGCCACTCAAGGGCCATAATTTTTGCTGTATGTGGGCAGAGAGAAACTGGTTGTGTGCCTCAGAGCTGCCATTTCATATGTTTTATAATAATTTCTATTAAACTACAACACTGTTTGACCTCAAGATATCAAACCAACTGTAAATTACTTAGAATATTATTCCCTACAATGCACAAGGCTTGTTTTTCTGACGATTAATCTGGTATGTTTTATATACCATACTGAACCCATTTCAATCCATTAAACTATTACACTGTTTGGCCTAAAGGTATCAAACCAACTGTAAATTACTCAGAATATTATTCCCTATTGGTTTGATACCTTTAGGCCAAACAGTGTAATAGTTTAATGGATTTAAATGGGTTCAGTACTGTATATTAAAAATATCTTAATAATTTTTTGAAAAACAAGCCTTGTGCATTAGAGGGAATGATATTCTGAGTAATTTATAGTCGAGCTTCATGCTCGCGAGATGCATTGTGGGATTGTGAAGCTCGACTTCCATAGGAATTAACTAAAAACGCTCCCGCCCCACGCCAATGGACACCTACCTTTACTGCCGCGTATTGTCTGCACATATCACTATGTTAGTGATAGCAACGTTACGGAGCCCTCTCCTAGTTTCGTGTAAAGTTCCTAGTTCTAGTCCTGGTCTAGTTTCGTTGTATTGTCTCATTGACTGTTCTCCTGTTTGCCTTTGATTCTCTTGACTTGTCGTTTGCTCCTTGCCTAGACTACTGCTTATGTTATCGGATTACCTCTCTCGCCAAGCCCTCTGGATACTGTTTGCTGATCGAAGACCCACGCCAGCCCTAGGATTATTCTTTGCCTTGCCTGAGATGTACCCGTGTCGTTATCTGACCCTTGCTCGTTTTCTGACCATGCTTCTGTAATAAAGCCTTGCACATGGATCCGTACGTCTCCTGCTCTGTTCAATCCGTAACAACAACAGCCATTATAAAAATATAAGTAAATGTATAAGAAGCTATACAATAAGTAATAAAGCAAACAATTCAGTCAAACGTACAAAGTAAGAGCTCTAGTAGGCTACAACGGTAAAGTTAAATAGCCTAAATATATAAAGTTATGAAACTTCACTTTACCCTCAGCCAAAATGATTTGCCAAGGAACAAGTTATAGATTCATGAGACAAAAAGATTGCTCATTAGATAGATGATGAATTATATCTCATGTGTAACCACTACAGACATCAAAGTCAGCGGCAAACATAAGAAGGACTAGCTGAGGTAAGGTTGTTCTCAGCTGGGTACAGTAAGCGCTGAGCACCGGTGATCGACTGGATCTCACAACTCCGAAAAAGTCAGATCAAATTTTCAAATTGATGCTATCTTTATCAATAAACCACAAATTTGAGCTTTAAACCAGCACATTCTTACCTGAAAAAAACTCTTAAAACTACATATCATGACATAATAACAGTAATATGTTTAAATTATGCAGGTTTTCTCCTTTACCATTGATGTTTGCTGGTTAGTGCAAGATGCATTCTGGAATACCTGGCTGTCTCATGTCTGCACAAGTCACCTCTCGATGCATCCTCGATAAAAGGGGCGGATCAAGAACACATCTGGGGATTTGAACTGTACTTGACTAGATGTTTTCATAAAACTTTTATAAGATAACAGATCAACATTAGAGTTGAATAGATCAGCAACAACAATTATGTTTTATTAAACCATTTATCAAAAAAGACTGATCTGTTTCTAATTTTAATATCTGAATCATTCCATAAGATGGTTTTGTAGGGGGAAAAGCTGTGGTTGTAAACCACTTTCCAGGATAACAGAGCTTGTTGATGAAATCTAGCCAATTTATTAGGTATTTTACCATTGGAGTAATTACATTTCAGCAAAAAAGAGAGGCCACCTACCCGATTAAATATATTATTAGGGATAAAATACCACATAGAATCTGACCCAAGCAAACATCTCTTCAGCTAATTAATCTTAAATGTGCTGTTAGTGTCATCAAAATTCAGGACCCCCATGACTCCTTTTTGATTTTCTCTAATATATAATATATATCAATTTGTGAGAATTATTATTCCAAATAAAATCAAGAAAAATTTTAAATTATACTATCATTAAACTATCAGTGTCTTTGTACAACATTTGAACAACATTAATGAATTTAGAAGGGAATCCAAAAGCATCTAAAGAGTTTATAAGGAACCTGGTGCAACACTATAAATAACTATAAATAGTGTCGAAGGCCATATAGAAATCAAGGAATAAGATAATTGCATCAGACTTAATTTCTTCTTTATAATCAATCAGATCCAGAAGAAGTCGGGTATTACAACTAATATGAGGTCCTTTTATACAGCCAGTCTGCGTTTCATTAATGATATTATGTAAATGTTGTTATAATCTCTTGGCGAATATGAAAGCAAATAATTTATAATAAAATTTGGAAGCATGTTGTTTGATAAAATTTGATAAAATTTGGTTTCCCCTTCTCCATTACCTTGATAGCATAGCTTGAGTAACTGTGTAGCATTGACTGTCCCATTAATGTGATAAAAGTCCCTAGGGTGGTATGGGGATTGTTTTGCTTTGTTGTTGTTTTTTATCTATTGTAATTTTGTGTTTGTTTCTTCCTTATGTTTATAATGAGGAATCATAAAAGCTATGTATAATGATTATTGAATTGTTGGATTCCCTAATAAAAAGATTCTAAACAAAAAAATTTGGAAGCATGAAATTGGGCACCAATTATCAATTATAGTTGTGTCTTTGGTTTGGGAATAAGAAAAATCATTGTTCCATTTTTTTATACATTCTTGAAGCATTAAGAAAAAGGGTTATTTTGTTTTTTTTGGCGAACCAATAATATTCTCGTCGCTTTATAATATTAATATTGAACCACTGTACTCACATGAACTGATTTAAATATGTTTTTAGTACCTTTATGGATCTTGAGAGAGGAAATATCATTGCTGGTGATGCAGGCCTCACGGAGCCATCGGATTTCAACAAAAATATCAAAATTTATGTTCCGAAGATTAACGAAGGTCTTGAAGGTCCTGTGGAACGGTATGAGGGTAAGTAATAAATTACAGAATTTTCATTTTTGGGTGAACTAACCCTTTAAATTGTGTTTTAAATTAAGAAATGGTAAAATGCCTTTGCAAAACGTTTGGACTGCTCTCTCACTGAATCACCTGAAGCGATTTCTCAGTAAAACAGACAGTATCGAGAGAACAAGCGGCCGTTTTCCTCTTTGAACATGCGCCAAATTGATGTTTGACAATTTTGTTGCTTTTTAGAATTTTCAGATTTAAAAAACATTCAGATGAAATCATGCAGGCGCCCGTGCCTTCTCCGTGCCTCCTTGAAATAAATGCACATCCTTGAATGAGCACGGATTTCCAGCGTATTTACTTGAACTTAAGGCTAATATCTCTGGTTTGATTAATTCCAGAGGCAGCCAAAATCAGAATTTATAATGGACTGAATAGCTCTCTCAGAACTTGACGTGCGATTCCACACTGACTGAATATGCACAGGAATCACGGTCACACGCTCAAAGCAATATTGTTTAGCTATGTTTTATATTATTTATAACATTTCAAGAGAAATGGCGCGAGCCCCTATGCGCTTTGCACACTTGGCACAGCCCTTGCGACAATTCTGTCATTAATTAATATGTTACACACACCGTTCCAGTTCTTTAACTCAGAGTCCGACAACTGCTTTCTAACAATCAGTATCCTTACAAACGCTTTGAACAACTCAGAACATCAGTGGAGAAAGGCATATAGTTCATCATAACTTCGTAATAAACTCGCTATATTAATAATTATCTACACAATTTTTCATATCAACAGAAAATATACCAGGATAACCGGGCTTCCCTCGAGACTCTCTCTCCTGCTTCAGAGCAGTCATAGTTAATGATATGCTAAAGCCTGCCGACACGTTGTTCTGATTGGTTACAAGGTAGTCTGTGACGTCACAAACACCACCAATTTCAAACCCCGGGTTTTTGGTTTACTGCTGTTTCAAACATAAAATACTCAGCAATGGTGCTGACTTTGCACATATTTGCACATGCACATATTTGACTTTTGCACATGCACATATTTGCACATTGTTTGTCTTAAAGCATATTAAAAAAACTACATAGACATATAAACAACATTAAAAACTTGATTTTGACCACAGGGGGGTCTTTAAAAAAACGAGAGCCTCACGATAATTTAAATTCAGCACTTATTTGAGGTATATAGTTTTTAATATGTTGTATGTACGACTTACTTTGGTTTGCCTTAAAATCAGGGGAGTACAGATTTCTATAGAATTGACAGACATACTTCTGTATTTTTTCTGGGTGTTTAGAAAATGAACTGTTAATTTGCAATGCAGATGCAATGCTCAGGCCCTAATTAGTTAAAGGTACCTTCGTTAGACCAAGAGCGAGACCGATTGAGGAAGGAGAGAAAAATACAAGCTGCTTCTTCTCACTTGAGAAAAGGAATTTAAAAGGAAAAGCATCCTTTTACATTCCTTTTCAAAATTAGGTGTGCCAAAATGGCTCAATAGCACCACATACAAAATTTCAATTGATTAGGTGTGCCAAAATGGCTCAATAGCACCACTTACACAATTTCAATTAAGCACCCTTCACGCTATGTTTCATGTACAAGTATGAAATTCGGTATGAAAACCAACAGGCAGTGAGATATATTGAATTTCCAGTTTTTGGCATTTCCAGACAATGTACTAACTCCTCTTCAAATATGATGTTGATCTGAGCTTTAATCAGATCAACATCATATTTGGTCAGTCTAATCTAAAGGCCTTTGCGACGTTAAATTGTGAAGATCGAGTTTTTGCTGAAGGGCAGCCTGACAAATTTGAAACAGGAAATTGTTGTAACTCTGGCATGCAATGTCCGACCCAGCCCAAACTTCATGTTTGATAAGAGTCCTGCCCTGAACCAAAGACTATAGAACAGGGGTGGTCCTGCAGAGTTTAGCTCCAACCCTAATTAAACACACCTGAACCTAATCAAGGTCTTCAGGATTACTAACGCTATGTTTACACGTGGGCGGCTATTTTCATAAACGGACATTTCAATCTCTCCGGTTTCAAAAATAACATTGTGCACACGTCAGTTTTCTGAAAAGTGTTCATTTACACGTACCCGTGTATATATGCCGTCTAGAGCATGCCAAACCTGTAGGTGGCGGTGTAACGAGAAGCTCAAGCCCACGTAAGCCAATCAGAATCCCGAAAATAGCAACGAATAATACACAAGAAGAGTTTGCACCAACATAAATGCATAAATAGCATCAAATAACAACATAAATAGCAACGAATAACATAAACATAAATGCGACTGCTACTCTAAACGCTTCCATGATCACATGTAAACATAGGTCGCACTTTTGACGTAGGTGCGAGCTCTGGCGCATACTGTGACGTTGGAATTTTTCTGACCGAGAGAGCTCAATGCGCTGCACCTGAAGAAACCACATACAAATGAAGCAAAGCAAATAAAGAAAACATCTTCATCAGTTTGACAACACATATGCTGCAAGAGTACACAACACAACCAAATACAGAAACTTTTGCTGCACGTTTCTGTATTTGCTTGTGTTGTGAACTTTTGCAGCACGTGTTGTCAAGCAGATGAAGAGGTTTTCTTTATTTGCTGGTGTTTTTTCATTTGTATGTGGTTTCTTCAGGTGCAGCGCATTGAGCTCTCTCGGCCACCATAGTAGGGTGCTCCCAGCATATAAAAGGGGCACCTTAAAACACATCATCAGTTTCAATGTCTTCAGGAAGACTTGTTCATGTGTTGTGTGACGATTGCAGTCTGTGAAAGAGAAGGAATGGCAAGCAAATAATTTAAATGCTGTATCCCTCCTGTCCCGCGTTTCATAACGCCTGGCGATGGTCATGATATGTGTGTTATATGTCTAGGAGTTCAGCCCTCGAAGGGACTGGATGTGTGCATTACGATGATTTCTCTCTAAAAAAACTCTGCTCCCGGCACCAGACAGTAGAGAGAGACACTTCAGACAGCGACTACACAGCTAACTCATGTCACGCGCAACTGCACTACTGTACAGCTAACGATTTTAAAGAGGCAGCGTTCACTTTTACCTTTATACGACAAATTTAGATTTTCAATTCAATATTGATTTAAACAGAACTGTTGAACTAATTTACAGTATGTAACGCATGTACATTTAAAGTAACTGTAAGTAATTTACTGTAACGCGTTACTTAGAAACTAAAATTTGTTTGCAATAAGTGAAGCTGGTAATGCTGTTTTTGGAGTTGGTTAATCATCCAGATTGAATCTTCTTTTATTTGCAGCTGATTTCAGCCTGTGTGGCTTTAAGTCAGTTGTAAACATTGATTTATGTCATTACCATTATTGTTTTTTTTAAATGAAAATTCAACATTATTTCAGCATTAATTGTGAGTGTAACAGGGATATTCATTCAATGAAGGTAACGTTGTTAATGTATTATTGTTTCAGTGGTTGCTAACATTTTAAACTGACAAAACATCAATGGTTATATTATTAACAGACATAAATGAACAATATCTATAAATGAACATTATCTAGATCATGTATCCCATCCTTGTTCCTGGAGGCACACCATCACTACATGTTTTTGAACTCGTCCTAATCAAACATGCCCAGCCAGCACACCTATGTGGGGCCCAAATGGGTGTCACCTGGGCTGTCTAACTGGAGTCCAGCCAGTTTTGTCCTCGGTTACTGGAGAGCCTCAGTCCTGCAGAGTTTAGCTCCAACCCTGATAAGAACTCACCTGCCTATAAAGGGTATGCACGTGACGTCACCATCGACCGTTGTGACTGCAGTCACACCCACTGAGTAGCACAAACACTGAGCGGCAGCAATGGTTTTCAGCTTGAATGCCACGAAAAAAAACACAAAACACATCCAAAATGGGAAAGAGCTTTGTGATTGACTGTACAAATAGCTTTGACACAAAACCTGAGGTATATTTTTTACAGACTGCTGAAAGCTACAGAAAAAAGAAGCAAATGGATCACTGCAATTCACAGAAACAACTGGACTCCAGCAGAGAAATATGGATTTGCAGTTATCATTTTGTGTCAAATTGTTGGATTTTGAGGTAAAATCATACTGTATATATTGTATTCTTATAAATTATGTTGACAACTCATAAAGTAAAAATTTACCATCTTATATTCTGCATAATTGGGTGTTTTTAAATAAACATTGACAAAAAAACTATACAAGTTTTGGGGCTGGACAATATGACGATATATAACATTGATATTAGTGATTATGCGGATTTAAACCTACCTATATTGTAGTTGTATAAAATATTCACAGGCAGATTTGCTTTATGTATTTCCCCGGCATCAAATCAGGCACATATAAATGTCAGGAAACACGACTCCTGGCTGCAGGTCAATATCCATGGATTAGGTTTATTTGACAATTTGTTGTAAGGAACACTTTCGAGTCAAACCTTTAGTGTAATAAGTTTGTTTTACTCTCGTTTTCGCAGTTTTCCCTAATAAATCCAGTCTTGCAGCAGGTTCTTTGGCCACTCAGTCCAGCTGAGGGAGCGCATTCCGGCGGGAAAGTGACGTCGATGCATACCCTCTTGATTAGGTTGATCAGGTGTTTGATTAGGGTTGGAGCTGAACTCTGCAGGACGGTGGCTCTCCAGGACCGAGCCACCCTGATGTAGATTGTCAAGTGTTGTAAAAATGTTGTTAATTGTTGTCATTTGTGATGCCTAATGCATTAACTAATGTTAACAAAATTATCCTGATTGTATAGTGTTATCATTCATATTTACTTACCCAATGAGACAAGAAAAAGTATTAGCCAATGCATGTTTAGTAGTGAAGAAAAACAAAACAAAAAACAAGTGTCTGAGATCTGTCTGCTGTAGAATGAGGATTCACTCTTGAACAGATGTCAGTCATTTGGTCATATTTATACACTGTCAGTGAGCAACACATTCTCACTCCCAATCAGAGGCGGAGCCAGGGTATTTTCATTTTTGCCTCTCATACCATTTACATTTTCTTTAAGACATTTGGTTTCACTTTATTTTGATTGTCCCTTCAACACATTGTGTTGACTATAAGTAACATTGCACCTACATGTCTACTAACTCTCATTAGTGTTACTAGATTAGTTGACTGGAAGGATTAGGGTAAGAATAAGTTGACCTGTAGTTGCTTATAGTCAACAGAATGTTCAAAAGGGACCATCAAAATAAAGTGTCACTAGACTTTTATTGCATTAAGCAGTTTTCTTGAACATTCAACATGTTTCTGTTATTATATGTTTTTTTTCCACAAGATTTTGTTTTTAAATGATGAAACATGTAAATACAGCCACCATGAATAACATAAATGTAATCAGAAGAATGTAGTAGTAATAATAATAATAATAATAATAATGTTAAGAAAATAAAATGGGAAGATAACAAATGGGCATTTTGCTTCCACCATATAATTATTATGCAAGGTTACAATTTCTCTGTAAACATCACACTCACTGTTTAGTTACAGAAACTATAAGATCAAGTATCCCGGCAAACATGTCCATGTGCTGTCACTTGAACCCTGCTTGGACAACCCAAATGAGGTCCAAAGAAATTTGTCTATCGGTGTTAGTTTATAATGTGATAATAATATGACCATATTATTAGTGGGAACTTATTTAATTTGAGTCCACTAAAAAAAAAATTTCTTAAAGTAAAATTAACTGAATTGAACAAAACCATTAAAACTAGAAACATCAAATTATTTTAACTGCTAACTAACAACAGCACACATGCATGTGCAACTGAAATTAGAGATTTTCACTGCATCACCAACTACACAGTCAACACCATTTAAATAAAGCAACATGCAGCATAGTATCAATGTTATTTGGTATTCTCTTGGACTGAAGCACAGGCTCTACCCTTCAGCACAATGGTGACTCACAAAACTCAACAGAAACCCTTTAAATCCCAACAGAACTTTAAACACTGACAGGTATCCATGTGACTATGTGCAAAATCACAAAATATTCCTTTAATTGAGTTCATGTAAATGTTTCTTCAAATGCAATGAATTGTAAGTCTTTTAATCCCACAGCAACATCCTGTAGTGCTTTTACACTACAAACAGTAAAAGTAACAGTGTTGCAGTGAGATAATTATTTGAATATGTAAGTGGTGATTGAGCATTAGTGGCGAACACCTGCTGTTATACAGCATATAATTCTGCAATGCTTTGGTAAACCATTATTTTAAAGGACTTTAACAGCATTAAGCACTCCCGCATCATTTTAGACACACACATACATCAACATCAATCAGCATATGAATCTCGTAAAATTTTGACAATCAAAAGTTTCATGTTGCAATGCATGCTGGGTATCATAATACAAAACTCCCAGCATGTATTGCGGCATAAATACGTTATGTGGTTGAATGGTCTTATTATTTTCTTCTTTTTTTTTTGGCATGTTGTTCAAAAATACACACTAACAGCTTTTCTTTCACACAGGGGTAAAAATATAAAATTGAAGTGTTAATCAAGTAACACTTCTGATAAGGAATTAGACACTGGATGAGATCAGTGAAATAAGAAAACATATGATGACTATGTCATAATCAGTACATAACAATCAGCATTCACTGATCGCATTTCTTATCTGTTTGTTTAATTCAATTTGATATAACAAAAGTGTTTTGTAAACATACAGTTAAAGCAGCCAGAGAGACAAAAACTATTATATTATATTTATATATATTTTTATGTACAGAGGTGGTGTACTCATTTACTCAGTCTGCACTATGTCTGATCGAGATGTTAAATAGCAGTGGATAACAGCAGAAGTGGCCGTTCAGTCTAAAGTCTCTGCATGTTCCTCTCACACAGAATTTACAGCTGAACTCATTTATCATGTTGAGTGCTGTGACAAATGCAATATCCTGTAGTTGTAATAGGCAAATGAAGTGACATTGTTCTCATCAGATGTATGTGTGGGAAAAAGTATTAAACAATTTGGAAAATGTTTTGTAATTGTCATGATTCTTTTGTATGTGCTGTTTGACATTTTGAACAGTTCTATCAGTGGCAAAACCTGTACAATGGGGGTTTTCAAAGATTTATTATTTGTATAGACAAAAGAATTCAGACCTGCTGAGCCATATGATATGTTGTCATGCCAAAGGCGTTTGACTGTACAAAACATGTCATTAAAAAAAAATCACTATGTAATAAAATTAGTTTTCTTTTATCGATTTATTTAATTTACAAATAAAATCAGACACAATTTAATGATTCTGATGCTATTTTCACCAGTGATACATTTATTGTTTTCTATTATTTCTTTAATTAACAGTTTTCAGACAGGCTACATTATGTGTGTAACGAAGCGGGACTCAGGCAGAGATCCATGTGCAAGCTTTTATTCAAAGTGAGCATAGTAGTACAGGCTGGGTCGATCAGGGGCAAACAGGAACAGCAAGGAACAGGCAGAGTCGTAATCCAGGTACAGGCAGAGGTCAGGGCTGGCAGATATCACTCACAGGTCGGTATACAAAGCAAGGGTCAGGACAGGCGGCAACGGGTCAATAACAGGAAAAAGACAGGAACGGTAACGACAGGCAGACAGGATATAAACGCTCGGAAATGCAACAATAGTTAACAAGACTTCGCGGTGAGGTGGTGTGTGTGAAAGTCCTTTATAGTCCTGGTAATGCGTGGCAGCTGGGTGTGGTGATTAGTGTAGTGATTGGTAGAATGAGTGCAGGTGAATGGCAGAGAGGATTATGGGGAATGTAGTCCGGAGTGAGCAGGAACGTGACAGGAACAGATGGTGATCGTGACAATGTGATGTTTTTTTTTATTTTTTTATGTTGTGTACATTTTGGGAAAACAAAAAGTTCTGTCTACAAAGTTGAATGGAATGCAAAAATGTTGAAGCTCAATATCTCAAAACTGCTCAGGATGCAGATAGAACATTATAATCATCTGTACAAAATTTTTCAAGTCAAAAGTCAAACTTTAATTTATCAAAGCCATTGCTGGCGTGGCTTAGGTTGTAAAGACGTTAGTTCTTGTGTGTTCAGATTCTGTGTGAGACAAAAAAAAAAAAAAAAAAACGAAATGAAATGAAATTAAATGAAATGAAAGAAAAATGCTGGAGAGCAATTCTTGCGCATGTTGACTATTCACTCTGTGGTAGGAAAGGCATATGAGACTCTGGAACTGATTCTCTGATGATGACAAACAGCTTGAACTTTCCCTATAAGTGGGGTGACAGAACCAATAGACCTCACATCATTCCATGTATATATATGTTAAAGAGGAGCATTGGAGGTAGTGCACATGAAAATTGTAATTTACTGTAATTGCTTCCATTCATTATTGGAGACTTCTTTCTTTATCTGGGCTTTTAACTCTTTGACTTTTTAACATTAACATTTTCTCTGGCTGCTGTAACTGTGTTTGTTATGGCAAGAACAGCAAGAGAAAATGTGATCTGATGATGTTGGCTTCTTGTTGATGATACAGTTGTAATCATCTCATGAGAACCATTGCTTATAGTAACTCTACAGTATGAGATCTGGCAGTGTTTAAAGTTTAAAGCAGTGATTAAAAAAGTATGTCGAAACATTTTATGCACCTGTTTAAATGCACATTGTACACTAAACACTTTCAAACTCCTGTGAGTCTTACTCACACACAGACATCAAGAATCAGTATATGAATCTCAACAATTTGATTTATCAAGCTTAATGCCACAATGCATTCTGGGTGCATCGTACAAAACTCTTCCATAGCTCCCAGAATGCATTGCGGCATGAAACATGTTACCATTTTTGAGAATCATACACTGATTTTCGGTGTCTGTATGTGAGTAAAACTCACAAGAGTTCATAAATGTTCAGTGTGCAATGCATTTTAAATTCACTTACTTTATCAGCACATTCTGAAAGACATTCTCTTCACAAATTAAATGAATCCACTGCATTCTCAGTGGCTCAGATGCTAGTAGTTTATTATAACAGCCAAAACAGAAGAGTTATAATGTTTAAATAGCTGAGATATTTTATTACTGTGTGCTGCTCACTCAGGGTGGGATCTATGCCAACAGGGCAGAGATCGTCACCATTGGGTGGGACTTTTCACTACAATGATGTTAACGTAGGGAGAAAACTGGAACAGCATGTTATCTGTGAGAGTTTTAAGTCCATTTTATGTTTCTAGTTTTAATGACTTTGTTTAATTCAGTTCATTTTACTTGAAAGAAATACTTTTTTTTAGTGGACTCAAATGAAATAAGTTCCCAGTAATACTATTTTCACATTATTAGCACATTATAAATATTAGTTTATACATTTAAATGGCAGTTGGCCAATTTAAGGCAGTCAGTTTTTAAAAAAAATGTATTTGACTCACTGGAATCCTTAAAGAAATTAATAAATAGGGCCATTTGTGGGTCCAGTGTGATCACCCATGTGGGCCCCATAGGTTTTTGTGTGTAGCCTACCTCTGCCCCATTATTAGCACTCATTTCCGACCCATATGAGCCCATATAATGAACATCTAAATGGGCCCCTCTTAGAGCCTGCTATGGACCCATCATGAGCCCCTGTGGGCTAACATAAATGGGGCCCATGTGGAGCCGATGTACAAATTTCTATGGGCCCCATTTGAGTTGCCCAAGCAGGGCCCAGGTGACAGCCACATGGACATGTTGGCAAGGACATATGGCTGATCATACATGTAAAAGTGTTTTTCAGGCATTTGTAACTTACAGGCATAACACCAAAGAAGCCAAAAAGGTGGACATGGACACTGTGGAAGTGGGCATCAGAGGGATGAATGACTCTGATGTGTTGACTGTGTTGTACAATAAACAGGGGTCTTACTATGGTCAAGGCTGCCAAACTGGCTCAACCTATCTGAAAACTGTTTATTACATCAAACTGCAGTATATGCACTATAACATTTAGAGTAAAATAGAAAACAATAAATGTGTCACTAGTGAAAATAGCATCAAAATCATTAAATTGTGTCTGATTTCATTTGTAAATTAAACAAATAAGTAAATGAATACTCAAAGTGTGTGTAGTGTTTTTTTTCATGAGATGTTTTGTACAGTCAAACGCCTTTGGCATAAACACATGCTGCTCAGCAGGTCTGAATACTTTCTATTGTCTTCTCTTTCGTCTGTACTGTAGGAAATGAAAAAAAAAAACTTGAAAACCTCTGTTGTACAGGTTTTGTTACTTAGAGTTTGGCAAACTGTTCAAAAGGACAAACAGCACAAACTATAATTACAATAATTATGAAACGTTTATAGATTTTCCATATTGTTTAATACATTTTCCCACACATACCTCTGCAGACATCATAAATGAGTACACCACCCTCTATACATAAAAATATGTTTCTATTTTTTAATAATGATCAGTATTATAACACGTAGTTAGATCACAACATCTACTTAAATAAAACATGAGTAAAATAAAATTTGACTATTTTACTTTTAGAAGTTAGGCAAATTAATACACACACCCCAGATAGCAAGCAACCATTGAAACAACGTCAAAACAATGTTAATGTCAATGTTAACTGCGTTGAATCAACATCACTTTTGCACTCACAGTTAATGTTGAACAAATGTTGAAATTTCATCAAAAAATCTGTGGTAATGGTATTAAATCAATGTTACAATGTGATGTTGGTTCAACATCATTCTTGCACTCTCAGAAAATAAAACACAACAACTATAACTGACTTAAAACCACAGTCTGAAATCAACTGAAGATAAAAGAAGACAATAAATCTCTCAAGATCTCAATAAAATGTTTGGTCACCATTATTATGATCCTTTAGTTGGGCAGTTTGACTGTTGGCTTTTTGTGAGTTTGACAACATCACATTGTAACATTGATTCAATGCCATTACCATTGATTTTTGGATTAAATTTCTACATTTTTTCAACATTCATTGCAGGTGCACACGTTATGTTGATTCAGTGCAGTTAACATTGACACATCAACATTGATTCAATGGCTGCTTGCTATCTGGGCCTTGATTGAATTCTACCAGAGATGAGAAGAAACAAAGTACAAATACTTTGTAACTGTACTTAAGTAGATTTGTCTAGTATCAGTACTTTACTTTTTACTTTCACTCCTTACATTTTTACACAAATATCTGTACTTTCTACTTCTTACATTTTCAAGCCAGGCTCGTAACTTTAGTTTTAATCTGTATTTGTTGGCATGATCAATGATTTTTTCTTGTCATTGTGTGCCTTTTTCAACCTAATGTAATACAGAAAACACGTCTACCACGGTGTATCATTCCCTGACTATCATGCACCACAGATGTAGGCTAGTCTATGAAGCTACTACAGAGCAAGGGTAACAATAAGGATGAGACAGAGGGAGTTAGTGATGTTGACATGACTGAGAATAGAGACATTCATCATCACCCATGGCCATATATGAGGGAGATTTTTGAAATTGTCTGCATCAAAAAGGATTTCTGGTGAATGTGCTGTGAATTGTGTCAACCTAAAAAGCACAAACTGGCTTTCAAGAATTTGCAGTCGAATTTGAGAAAGCACATACAGGAATATATGTTTTTTTGATATCTCTTTCTTGTCACACACATTAATATTCAGTCTTTATAGACTTGTTTAAGCCAGTGAATAGGCCTGTGTCTGGAATGTCTCTGTTCTCCATCATGTTGCCAATTTGAGCAGTACTGATTCAACTAAATATTTTTTTCTTGTATTTTACTTTATTTATTTATTTTTATGGATACTCTGCTCTTAATTTCTACAGTTTTAAGCTGTCATCTGAAACCTGTTTAGTCAGATAGTCCCCATGGAACTGGTAAACCAGGTGAAGCGTAAATTATGATTGCACTCTAATTTCTTCCTGTTTGCATTTCAATAAAAATTGCAGAGTGAAGATCAATAAAACTTTAAATGAAGGAAGTGTGTACTTTTGGCAAAAGTACACGCATCCTTCACTAAAGTAGAAGTACAGATACTCACGTTTAAAGAGATTCTGGCAAAAGCTGATTTACTGACTACACTTTTTCAATCAAGTTAAAGTAAATAAGTATGGCCTCTGACATGAACTTAAGTAAAAAGTGGCCATTACTACTACCTGTTTTAGTGTCACACTGGTAAATGGACATTTATACAAAATACCTTACATTTCAAATTGTGTTAGCTAATGAATGTATCCAGGCTGAACAACCACCATGTAGAACACAAGCAAGATTCACTGACAAAAAACAAACAAACAAAA
This sequence comes from Anabarilius grahami, assembly GCA_003731715.1. Classification (NCBI taxonomy): domain Eukaryota; kingdom Metazoa; phylum Chordata; class Actinopteri; order Cypriniformes; family Xenocyprididae; genus Anabarilius; species Anabarilius grahami. The sequence continues at coordinate 7,317,616 of RJVU01042551.1, forward strand.
AAAAAAAACATTTTCCATCACTTATAGGACACATCTTAGATTGTAGGGTTATTCTGCCTCTATTCTGCCTAAAGTTATACTTCAAATTTAATTGAAATTCAAACAGAAAGAAAATTAGTGTTCACACATAATTTACACTTCACCTGTTTTACCAGTTCTATAAAATTGCCAGTATACATTTCCATATTCAAAAAAAAAAGAAGAAAAAGTAAATCAGTACTGTTCAAATTGGCAACATGACTGAGAACATACATTCTAGACACAGGCCTATTCACTCTCCTTAACAATTTGTCCTATAGCCCTCTATGGTATTTCATCATTTATAAATGACGCAGAGAAAAATCGTATTTAAAATACAATTAAAATGGATTAAGAAAGTAGCAAATTGCCCCGCCTTAATGTGATGTCACGTGCACACAGTTTTCTGTTAAATGTTACACTAAGTTGTATAAAACATATCCCACTGAGATTATTTTGTGAATTTGTATTATTCTCTAGTATTATTTGCATGTATAAAAAGTTAGCAAAATAACACATTGCAACTAGCTTGCATTGCAAACTATCGTGAACACATACGAAAATTAACCATATGGTTAAAAATGTGTTAACTATGATTTTTTTGTCGGATTGTTAGGCTACTATTTGTATAACAATAATTTTACTACAAATACCATTAACTTTAGGGTTGCAAAACCATGGTTATTTTGTGGTTACCATGGTTATGTAACGCTATGTGACACAGGAGGAAGTAGGCAGGAGAAGTAGGTCTTCAAAAACTTAAAAAGGTTTAATGATAACTCAAACATAGGCAATACAGCCAAGAAATAACAGCAGGCAAACCCATCCAACAACAACAGTGACAGGACAAAGAATGAACAAAACCAAAAAATACTTATACAAAAACTAACGAGAATAATAAACTAGACACACCTGAAACAAGGTCCCTAATCAAATCAGAAAACATGACAACTAACTAAAGGTGGGAAAACTAAACAAAGGAAGACATGTGACAAACAGAACATGGTGCAAGAATAGACAGACATGTGTTAACTACAATAACCATTTTGTTTTAGTAAAACCATGGTTCATTTTTATAAGAGAGGTAAACAAAATCTTTCGAGCAATTAGACTGCATTGTTATAAGCACAGCTGCTTTGCGTACAGAGGTGACCAAGGAAACGGCTTTATTTCTGCTGTTCTAGCGCCACCTACTGTCAGAGAGTCGATTAGGCAAGGCAATTTTATTTATTTAGCACATTTCATGCACAATGGTAATTCAAAGTGCTTTACATAAAAAAAGGAAACAAATACATAAGAATAAAAATGGAATGCATAAAAAATAAAAGGGAAGAGGGGCTCCGTGTCCGCCACCTCACACTGGGCCCTGCCCCATGCTTGGGACGGCCTTGGAAGAAGTGGTAGTGATGGTGGTTAGTAAGTTTGGCATTGACAAAGGTCACATGTGCCCTTTTTTTCAGTAAAGTCTTGTTTTTTTGTCTTGCATCTAGTTCACTACATACATGCATTATATTAGTCTATATATTCATTATATTTTACTTAACCTGTCTTGATTATTTAATGTACAGTATCTCACAGAAGTGAGCATGCCCCTCACATTTTTGTAAATATTTTATTATATCTTTTCATGTGACAACATTGAAGAAATGACACTTTGCTACAATGTAAAGTAGTGAGTGTACAGCTTGTATAACTGTGTAAATGTGCTGTCCCCTCAAAATAACTCAACACAAAATAACTCAGCCATCAATGTCTAAACCGCTGGCCACAAAAGTGAGTACACCCCTAAGTGAAAATGTCCAAATTTGGCCCAAAGTGTCAATATTTTGATGCTCAATAGGGTTTAGGTCTGGAGACATGCTTGGCCAGTCCAGTGGTTGACTTGGAGGTGTGTTTGGGGTCGTTATCATGTTGGAATACTGCCCTGTGGCCCAGTCTCTGAAGGGAGACATGCTCTGCTTCAGTATGTCACAGTACATGTTGGCATTCATGGTTCCCTCAATGAACTGCAGCTCCCCAGTGCCGGCAGCACTCATGCAGCCCCAGACCATGACACTCCCACCACCATGCTCGACTGTACGCAATACACACTTGTTGCCGCCACACACGCTTGACACCATCTGAACCAAGTAAGTTCATCTTGGTCTCATCAGACCACAGGACATGGTTCCAGTAATCCATGTCCTTAGTCTGCTTGTCTTCAGCAAACTGTTTGAGAGCTTTCTTGTGCATCATCTTTAGAAGAGGCTTCCTTCTGGGACAACAGCCATGCAGACCAATTTGATGCAGTGTGCGACGTATGGTCTGAGCACTGACAGGCTGACCCCCCACCACTTCATCCTCTGTAGCAATGCTGGCAGCACTCATACATCTATTTCCCAAACACAACCTCTGAATATGATGCTGAACAAGTGCACTCAACTTCTTTGGTCGACCATGGCGAGGCCTGTTCTGAGTGGAACCTGTCCTGTTAAACCGCTGTATGGTCTTGGCCACCGTGCTGCAGCTCAGTTTCAGGGTCTTGGCAATCTTCTTATAGCCTACGCCATCTTTATGTAGAGCAACAATTCTTTTTTTCAGATCCTCAGAGAGTTCTTTGCCCTGAGGTGCCATGTTGAACTTCCAGTGACCAGTATGAGAGAGTGATAACACCAAATTTAACAATCCTGCTCCCCATTCACACCTGAGACCATGTAACACTAATGAGTCACATGAGACCGGGGAGAGAAAATGGCTAATTGGGGCCCAATTTGGACATTTTTACTTAGGGGTGTACTCACTTTTGTGGCCAGCGTTTTAGACATTAATGGCTGTGTGTTAAGTTATTTTGAGGGGACAGCAAATTTACACTGTTATACAAGCTGTACACTCACTACTTTACATTGTAGCAAAGTGACGTTTCTTCAGTGTTGTCACATGAAAAGATATAATACAATATTTACAAAAATATAAGGGGTGTACTCACTTCTGTGAGATTCTGTATATGTGTCATGTATTTTTAAATAAATCTGTAATGAAAAGTTATGACGGCCACTCGTTCTGTGTAAATTAATATATTTTAACATTGAATTGGAGTAGAAACAGATTTTGAAGTTAATGCAAAAACTGCCTTATATACAATTTACATGTTGGCATACAATTTTTATGTGAGTTTTGATAATTATATCTAAAAATAAATAGCAACTTAATTTAAGAATTTGGGCTCTGTAGTTAATTGTAACCTTTAATATTAAAATTTTCTTAAAGATAAAAATCTTTAATCTTTAATTTTATCTTTAAGAAAATTTAATTATAATTGAATTTATTTAAAGACAGAGACACAATATGTTCAGTAAACCACTGTTTAAAAAAAAGTTGTACCGAATCCGTACCGAACCCTGACTTCAATGTTTGTGTACCATAACGTCCCTAGATAATTTCATTTTTCCCAACATTTCATATTTCTATATTCAAAATGTTATATTTAGAAAATTTATCTCATTACATTATTTAGGCAATTATATAATTGCAGTGTAGATGGATTTTGTTGATACTGATATCATTTAATTGGATCTTCTCTTCTGTGTCATTCTCACGTTCAGCGCTTCCTGGTTCTACATCAGAACAAAGCCAGTTTTACTCATTGAGAGATTCATTCGTGAGGGAATAATTACCTAATAATTTTATTGGAGTCTTACACACATGATGTACAGATAGTGTATGCCATACATGCATTAATTTGAACCGTGACAGCTATTATGGGAGTGGCTTGATGAAGCGCACGAGATGCAGATAACTTGATCTTGACCCTTAAGAAACTTTAATTAATGCTGTCAAATCTACTTCAAATGTAAATTAGTTGCTAATTACAACATTAAAATAAAAAGTGCCTGTACAAATACTAGAAATCCTACAGCCTAAATAATTGGGTAATCATGTTTAAAAAAAATAATAAAAAAAAACAGATCACATTTCATTTGTCTATTATAACATTTATGTCGTTCTTCTGTCATTTTATTCGCATGGCTGTTTCTTTATAAATAGAAATTCGTCAGGTGTCTTTTTTAAATATGTGATGTCATTACGTTGTCATCTTGACTCCAGCCAATCGCTGCATTTCTGATCGTGGTTTCGAGTATCGATACATCTGCCCTTTTCAGGGAACACGAGAACGTGACAACTTAATCTTAGACAACTTAATCCAGATATTTTAATTAAATCAGAAAATTCATTTGAAGAACCACATTAGCCAGAGTTCAGTTATCAAGATTAAAAGATCTAGCATCTGTCAAATCATCTCAGATGTATTAAGCAAGGTACGAAGAACGGACCCCTGGAAGCGCTGAAAGTAAACAGTGTATGAGAATCACACAAGAGAAGATATTGTTGAATAAAGTAGTTATTTTTGCTTTGTTTTTGCGCACAAAAATTAATAAAATTAAGGTTGAACCAATGCAGTCATGTCAACTATTTTAACAATGTCTTTAGTACCTTTCTGGACCTTGAAAGTCGTAATTAAATTGCTGTCTATTGAGTCAGACATCTCTTGGATTTCATCAAAAATATCTTAATTTGTGTTCCGAAGACAAACAAAGGTTTTCTGGGTTTGGAACGACATGAGGGTGAGTAATTAATGACAGAATTTTAATTTTTGGGTGAACTAACCCCTTAACACAGATTGAGAAAGAAAATATATTATTTTATAAAATTCTATGTTGATTAGCGTTGCATAACAGATATACATAATTTTTTATGAAAATACCCGAGATGGCTTGAAGAACACAAGATATATCATCCCAATCGTGTGTTTATTGTCTTCATTTTTCATTAGTCAAAACATCTCTATCTGCATGTTATTCAACTATAGGGTAAAAATAGAAAAATAATACTAAAGTAATTTGTACCATAGTAATTTGAGTAGTTTTTCAGCGAACTACTTATTTAACTCTTACTTGAGTCATATTATTCTTCAGTACTTCTATTTGTACTCAAGTAAATTAAGAAGCAATACATTTACTTGAGTAATTTGTTTTTAGTACTCTTTCCACCATATATAGCTGGTTGCTTTGGTTCTTCGCCTAAGTATTATGATCATGTTCTTCTGTATTTTATAAACCTCTATCGGGATTTCATGCGAGTCTGCCAGTGAGTGCGTCTTCTTTCTGCATCTTTGTGTGTTGCCCATGTAATCTTGAGTGTAAAACTCTATAAACTGTATATAATCTCTAGATAAAACTTAAAGGATTAGTTCACTTTCAAATAAAATTTTCCTGATAATTTACTCACCCCCATGTCATCCAAGATGTTCATGTCTTTCTTTCTTCAGTCGAAAAGAAATGAAGGTTTTTGGTGAAAACATTCCAGGATTTTTCTCCATATAGTGGACTTCAATGGCCTCCAAACGGTTGAAGGTCAAAATTGCAGTTTCAGTGCAGCTTCAAAGGGCTTTAAACTATACCAGACGAGGAATAAGGGTCTTATCTAGCGAAACGATTGGTCATTTTCGAAAAAAAATGTAAATGTATATGCTTTATATAAACAAACAATCGCCTTTGTAAGTGCTTCCGCTTTCAGTATTCTTCAAAAAGCTTACGCTGTATGTCCTACGCCTTCCCTATTCTACTTATGGAACAAATGCAGCGCCAGTTCCTGGAATGTTTTCATCAAAAACCATTTCTTTTCAACTGAAGAAAGAAAGACGTGAACATCTTGGATGACATGGGGGTGAGTAAATTAAAAAAATATATATATTTAAAAGTGGACTAATCCTTTAATATTGTGTATTATCTCATGTATATGACTTCATTATGGATACCAAAGCTTCCAAAGCACAGACATAAACACAATAATGGTGATTATGTAAATAATCAAGAAGGTCACATCTGTTATTCTTGCCACTCTGGTCCAGGACAGTTTCTGTCTTTGGTTTTGTTGATTTGTTGCCCGAACCTCAGTAAGGATCTGATTCAGGAGGTTAATGGCATTAGATTGCTCTTCATTCTGATCTCTAACTGAGTCTGGAGGGTTCTGCTGGTCTCTTACACTGTCTGTGAGAGGAAAAAAGCAAAGCAAGGCTCTCGATAAATTATGTTGTGCATTTTGTTTTGATACTCAATTATAGAAAAAAAAAAGAATTTCACATGTGGTTTTGGGGTGGCTTGTTCCATATGCAATTACATGGTTTTACATTTGCTAATTTCAGATTTCAAATGCTATTTTCATCCATCCATCCATTATCCAAACCATTTGGGGCACNCATGGTTTTACATTTGGCTTCAAATGCTATTTTCATCAATCCATCCATTATCCAAACTGTTTGTACTATTTTAGGGGCACAATTTTTAATTCCCCATGGAGTCTAATTTACTCAAAGATAAATTTTATTTGCTTTTCTTTGCATATGTGCCAAAGGGACAAAGCAAACAAATCTTAAACTTGATTTCACTAATAAACCTTCATTTATAAGTAAAAGTAGAAAATACACGACAATGTTCCCCTTATTTAGAAGCTGTCGACTCTTACCATCTCGGCCAGTAACAGCAGCTGTTGCTTCCACTGATCTCATCTTATCTCCTTTAGTCTTCAGAAAATTCACAAGGATGGTCTCCACCATGCTGATGCCAATGAAACAGAAAATCGTACAGCAGTAAACCCCTGTAAAAACAGCAAACTATGAACATTGTAGAGATTCATACACTGATTCTTGTAGTCTGGGTGTCTTTGATGATGTAGATGAAAATCTTTTGTGCACTAAATATTTTTTTAAATCCTATTTGATTACCACAATTTGATTTCCTCAACACTGCTGGATTTCATGCTGTGGAATCATATAGCTACTAAACCAAACTATTATTTTCAATAAAACAGAACAGACAGAAATTAAGTCAATCTGGGGGTATTCCAGAATCACAGCAGATGTGATGGCACCAGTGGCCTGTTGCACAAAGCCGGGCTTCAGTTGCTACCCAGGGGCGCGTTTCCCGAAGCGAACTATGGTCACAAGTTCCGTCATTACCATTAGAGTTCAATGGGACTTACGACCATGGTTTACCAACGATGCTTTCGGGAAACGCACCCCAGGTAAGTTCAAGATTAGTTTGAGCAAACTCAGATTTTTCGGGCTCACGAAGGTGGATTGATTTTTAGCGGGGCTCATTGCTATGGTAACTTACGCTACACGGCTAACCTGCTCCAGAGCAGGTTTTATTTTGAGCTAGAGATCACAAACTCAAACTTGACCAATCAGCTGTGAGTAAAGTGACATGTACCTGATGCAATAAAGCCACTCCCCCTGTATCTCTCGCTCCAAAATGAAAGCAGTTCATAATGAAAACATTTTAGAGACAAAATTGCTCAGCATTTGCTGTTAATTATTTATTATATTTATATTAAATAAATTAAAATTATGAATAATTCATGACATATTCATATAATTAGGCCTATTATATTAATTGACAATATTAAACTTTGCTTTTAAATTTAAATAAATATAATACATGCATAATATATAAGACTTTTAAACAGATTAAGCTTACATGTAATCTTTAAAGCTCTTTGTGAAACGATATAAATTTTTTGGTCCATTTGTTTGATTCAAATGCATTGATATAGTCAGATATTTTCTTTCAGCTGCCTTCTCAAACTTTCACTGCATCAGTGTTTATTCCTGCTTTGTAAATGCGTTTAATTTCATATTTTTCATAACAATCTCTTAATCTTCAGAAGAGACATGAATTGCATGGCTCTCTCATGAGAAGTGAATCAAACTGACGTTCTCCTTGTTCTGTGTGATTGGCTGTTTGCTGCACGTGTCACACTTTCAAGTGCATGCGCTTTGCAAACTCTGGATTAAATCTGAGTTGACAGAGAAAGTTTATACCGAGCATTGTGCAACAGCTGATCCTGACCTAAACCAGGTTGGATTTATCTGGATTTGTCAACTCCAAACCTACTCTGAAACTCAGAGTTTGTTCAACTAGCTTAATGCAACAGGCCACCGAAGTGTTATTTCAGTGTTACTTTTAACACAATTGTGGACACATCTGACTATCCTACCTGCATTGCTAAGCTGAGAGGTTCTGAGCCTATTACTTCGAAAATACTGCAGGATATTGTGCAAAAACTAAAACCAACATTCTGTGCAAATGATTTGATGCCTAGTCGTTTGTTAAAGCAGATCTTTGACTGTGTATCACAGCGTTTAGCACACTTGATTAACAAAAGTTTGTCTAGTGGAACATGTCAAGAGTTTAAAACATGCTGTGGTGACATCTCAGTTGAAGCGACTAAATTTGGCTCAGGATGATATGCAGAATTACAGACCAATCTCTCAGCTGTCCTTTGTCTCTTAAGCCGCGCACACACTTAACGATTGTAAGGCCGATTATGAATGTAAATTGATACTTATGACTGATCGCACTCAAACGCGTCCAGTCAGAGGCAGTTGCGTTCAGTCTGCGATTACAGTCGGTGTTCAAATTCCATGTGTAAGAATATAAATCTGCTTCAGTCGCAGGAAACAATCGCTGTATGTTGAGCACAGTCTTAGAATGTTTTAGCTACAGTCGTTAAATGTGTGCCCGGCTTTAGTGGTTCAAAATCTTAGAAAAAGTTGTGTTGCAACAATTACTTTCATTTCTAAATGAAAATTCTATAGGAGGAATGTTTCAATCGGTGTTCAAGCACTATTGAAAGTGTAAAGTGATATCTTCCTGGCTTTAGACAAAGGAGATGATGACATCCTCATCTCCCATCTTAAATATCCAGTAGGGCTAAAGGGTACAGTCTTGAAATGGTTTCAGTCCTATTTAAGAAATAGATGTTTTTCAGTCAATTATAGTAATGTGAAGTTGCTTGTTTAAATGTTCATTGTATTCTATTTTTGCATATTTCTATCAAGGACTTTTATTTTGGTGTTGAGTCCTTGGGGAGGAGGATGTAATGTGAAGGGGGAGTGCAGGGGAAAAGGTGGGAAGATGAAAAGATGAAAAGCATGAAATGGTCCAATGTTGTGCAAAAGGCATGAAAACAACTAATATTGTGTGAAAACTGAATGGAGATTATTGAATTATCATAAGATTTGTGAGTGATTTAGAGCACAGCAGAACTCGGTCAGATAAAGGCTTATTAATGAAAGTTCCTGTCAAAAAAATTAATTGTATTAAAAGGGCCGCTATAAAAAAAGCCAGTGTTGAGCAGCAAACAAGTATTTTCATCTTCAGAAAGATCTTCCTCCCCATATTGCATGAGAACTGTGACTTGCTTAATAATGTGGAACAACCTCTAAAGCCCTATTCGGACAGGATTAGTTTTACACGGGGAGGTGGGGTAAAGTAATTATTACCAGAGCTTCTCAGTGATTTTAGTCCCGTCCGAATGTGCCATCTCAGTAATCATTACGGACGATGTCAGTAAAGATTACGGCGACTTTTACCTTCTGTAAAAAGGTCCGGAAAAATTACCTCAGGTAATACTAATCTTGTTCGAATAGACCCGCTGTAAATATGTACAGTAAAATTCCGTCATTTCTTGTTTAAAAGTAGTTTTCTGCGCATTTTTCAAGCATGGAAGCACTTGAAGAAATATTCAGTTGTGTTGTAGGTGGTGGGACAAGTCTGTTGCAAGCCTCAAGTATTTTTTACATACCATTCTGAGCAAAAAGAAGATCGAAGCACTTGTCAGAGGCACAAAACTAATTTTATCTTTAGCTAAGTCCCTATTACCATCACAATCCAATCAGAATTTAATTAATAATTAATTTGACCAGACCTAACTGTTATATATAGTTTATATATTTAGATTATATGTGCTTGCGCACATGGTATTAGAAAGCAACATACCTACATGACGACAGGGAGGTGATGGCGGTGTGTAAATCGAGTTACCCCTCCCACTTCTGCTAGTTTTACTGAGATGTCTTGTCCCGTGCGAATGGGCCAATTAATATTACAGACGTCCTGAGGTAAAATTGCATTACTCCACCTCCCCATGTAAAACTAATCCCGTCCGAATAGGGCTTAAGTAGGGTTTCCATAGACCTGGCAAATTATTTTGTCTGAGATTGATACCAGTTATCTAAAAAGACATGGATAAATAAACAAACATTCATTTTCTTAGAAAAACTAAAATCTGAATGTTTATTCTACTGAAATCTTACTGATATGTCACTTGCATAATAATTTGGAACGTGGTGTATTCTTATATGTTACATAATTGACAGACCGTGTTCTATGTATGTCAACAGGCATCTATTGCCAAAACCTTTTTGCCTGAAATGATTCACAAATATCATATATTGTGTATTTAAGTTTTTTATGTTTTCCCAAAAACTACAAAATATGACTTATTCCAACAGTTTAATAGGGTGACAATATCCAAATAAAGCTTAAATAAGTAATTTTGTTTGCACCAGGGGCAAGTTGTGCCATGAGACCACTTTTTTCCCAAAAGCTATATTTCTGAAACAATTTATTTCAGATCCAAAGTTATTGTTCTCAGAGATGCACCACATCCTGAAATATATGTACATTCTTAAAGTGTCATGAAACCCCCCTGTTTTAGCCTCGTCGTTCACACCTCTGAGCTGGAAAAAATCTGTAAAAATGGGCGTGTAAAGCTCTGGAAAAGTGTAAAGGGGGGGAAGAGGGGAGAGAACAACCAATGAAACAGAGACATAGAACACACTCATTATACACAATAATGAATATCAATATATGAGCACAGAGAAAATGACAACAGAGTCCCAAGCACAAAAGAGAAATGCGAAAGAATATTTAAAAGGGCTAATAATACATTCATTATGTTTACGAGCACTACAGTCTCATGATAAATGACACATTGTTTAACAGAGAAAGAATAAAGACAGTTTAATCGTGTCATCTCGCGTTCAGATAGGCTACACCACTGTATCAGTGTCCAGTTTGCACATATAATTAATTTGAAGAAGACTTGATGAAATATGTGTGCATACACCATGCTGGTTCATGTTTGGTGCAGGAGAATATGTAAAATATGTCTATAAATCTTTAAACACAGATACTTTATTCTGTATATGACCTATGATCCATGTGGCTAGTGTTGTTAAACACAAAGCGGAGCTCCACGCTGAAACCGATCATATGCGCGCTCCGCGTCTATATCATAACAATTGTATTTTTGATGTGTTCGTATTCAAACTCCAGTTTTGACCGCATCGCGGGCAAAATACAAACACTCATGTGCTTGCTGTGCTGAGGGAAACATAGCCTACATACGGCTTGCGTGTTTGAACGCGCAGCTGAATGAGCCGCACTTTTGTGACATTTGAATTATCCGCTGTAATGCGATCTTATGCGAACATATTTTCAGCAAAACAATCCACATGCACCCAAACTTCTGCTCTGGTCGCGTCGCAGGAAAACGCATTTTTGTGTTGTAGTGCTGAGGAAACAAACACAAATACACCCATGTCTCTGAATGACAAGAGACCGACCGAGATAAGTGATACTTCCTCATGCATAATACCGCAATTATAATCTTATGCATACTACAGCGCAGTGATTGGACTGAATGAGCTTTAAGTCATGAATAAATGTAGAAACTGTTGACGTCAGCATGTTCGACCAGCCCATACTTGAAGCCAACCAGCACTCCGGATCTTGCTGGTGGTACACGATGACGTCAGATTTTGTGACATTGCTCCGACTTTGCTTTTCAAACCGGAAGACAGAAATTGCTCAGAAAAATGCAAAAATAACTAATTTCAAATTATAAATAAAATTAATGAGTACCTTTAGTGTTTTCAATGATATGCAGCCTATATATCTGTTCACAGCTCAAAAAATGTGTTCTGTAGTTTCATGACCCTTTAAGTTGAAGGCAGTACTGCCATGGCCTCACTTTAAAGTCACTTTGAGTAAAAACTGGCACAACTCACCCCACTTTCCCCTACCATGGTTAACTACAATAATAATGGTTAATTTTCATAAGGGAAGTAAAAAATCTTCAAGCTATTAGACTGCGTTGTTATAAGCACAGCTGCTTTGTGTACAGAGGTTACCAAGGAAACAGCTTTATTTCTGCAGTTCCAGCGCCACCTACTGTCAGAGAGTCAATTACATTTTAATTCAGTTAATTGCTGTTTTTCTGCAGACCAATGTGCAAATTGCCATTCTCTTTTCTGTATATAACCTAACCTGTTGTAGGGTCTGCACAGTTTCGAAAATGAGCAGTTCCCGCCATAAACTGCGTTTAAGCCTCAATTCAGGAAACTTTGGTTTGTAAATCTCACATTGGCTCCGGCCTGGTGGACACTAATGGATCACGAGACTCTTTTTTATGACTATTTCGATAGATTCCTGAACATCTTCTTTGTGACTTCAAAGGGGATGCGGACACCACGGATCGGGTTACTACGAGACAGACCCGCATTCCAAACAGCAATAAAAGAGAAAATACACGCACACACAAAGACCTGCATAAAGACTGACATAAAAGACTCTGAAACTCTAAGCCACAACACCAAACCAAATGCAAGTATTAACTTCTTTAAGATTTGATATAGAGTTTCCTTGCTGGCTCTCAAAGGTTTAACTGTTGGTTGTAATTTGCCATTCTTTGATCACCTCACTTTTCCTGCCTTTACTTTCACTTTGTATATAGCCTACCTGTATCTACTTGTGTATTTAACCTCTGTATTATCCATTTCATATATTAAACACATTGTATTCATGCTTGTTTGTTCTTTTGCTCATTCAACAAAAACCAGGTCACTTTAACGTTTCGATCCTATCCTTGCTTTACATTTGGAAGGTAGAATAGGAAGTCTTTCTCGTGGCCAGAGAAAAACCTTCCTATTGATAATATTCTGTGAGGAGCTAGCGGTTTGCTGGATGAACTGATAGTTCCTCTAAATAATTATTAAACCAGAACTAATCATATATGTAATTGATTATAATTCGTTGTAATTAATTTACAATATATGTTTAATTCTCCCTTGGGTCGGTATATGCATCAAAATTAATCATAAAGCTTTATGATTTATTATATTCATATATCTAACCCATAAATTAATTAATAACTGTACAAATTCGCTACATGTGTAATACTTAAAGTTGTAAGAATAAATTATCATGTAGCCTATAGCTTACCTGAGCTGTGGCCCCTCTCTCTGCTTTTAATTGGTTTTTAATGTTTGAATAACAATAACATAAAAAACACTGCCAAGGGATTACATAAATAGCCTACATGAATACTATCAATAGATAGATTCTACTTAATTAACATGTACACACACACACACACACACACACACACACAAACACCTTACATCAATTTGGAAATAGTTACAGTTAAATATAAAAAAGGGGGATAAAGAAAAAGACAACTAAAGGATAACATTATGATGGGATAAAAGCCAATAGAAAGTTCTACAAAAAAAAAAAAAAAGCCTTTTTGTTGTATGACTGAGGTCTGAGGATGTCCTAAAATGTACTCCATTCAAGACACATATGTACACTGAGGGGTGTTAATTTAACACTGGGGATTTTGCTGTGTAATATTTATATACACCATATATTAATATTTATAACTGATATGAAGAGCTGTGCAAGTGACATGATTTTGGGTGTATAAGCACCACTGCTACGAGAATTGATTTTCAGCTTTCCGCGTGTTTCCCTTTGAAAATGAAATGGAGACTTGTGATTTCCTCATCCTCCGTGAAATGTTATGTTAAAAGAACTCACTGAAGTAATAATTAAATAAAGAACAGGAAGTCAGGAGGAGGCTGAGCTTGACTTGTGTTCTGTTTGTGTTCTCCTCTGCTTGACAGGTCATGGTGTGACTGGAGGTATCAATTTGATTTGAGAAGGATTGACTGTTCTGTCCTAAATTCTTAAATTCTCAACTATATTTCATTTTAAGAGAATACTCTTTTATAAGTTTATTGCATATTGTTTAATTGTTGTGACTTCATTTGAGATTCAATTACAGGATTGCATTCTTAAAATAATAATAAAAAAGTAATATTAAATAATCAGATAAATGTTAGACTCACCAATCAGAGGGATTTGTTCAGATGTAGAGGGCAGCATGTTATTAACAAGCAGCAGCATCACAGAAATAGACAGGAGCAAAGTCACTTTAAAGGTCACTTTGTTTTCTCCACTTGTGTCTATGAAGAAGGAGGCCACATCCAGCACAAGGAAGAAAAATACCGGTACTATAATGTTTATGACATAGAGAATAGGTCTCCTTTTTATGATGATCTGCAATGAAGAGAGAGAGTGAGTAATATTATCATCACGATGGACTTTTTTTTAGTTTTTAGAGGAGAAAAATGTAAGAAAATGACTTTTTTTTTACTTCATTATTTTTGTTATGGCAATTCCTGCACACATACCAATTATGTTGAAAAGTTGTTATAATCCTTTTGTTATAATACTTTTTTCATAATGTTATATCTCACCCTGGTGGATATCTCACCCCAGGGTCTGTTACAAGTAACCCGGACTATGGGTAACATTTCACTCCCCGTGTTTGAAACTAAATCACAGATTTTCTGTTTGTGCTGCAAATATAACAGCTATGTCATTTAATAGCTGACACTTGTAACTAGTTTTAATTACATTTTGAACACACTGGAACTCCAAGATACAGACAGAAATGTAAAAAATGTTACAACCACCCCCGGTCTCCTCAACAAATGGATGTGCCCTCAAATAGTGCCCTATTTAAGGTTACAGAGGGGTGATTTCAGTCACAGCCAGACACTTGCTTTGATCCTGAATGAATCCGCTGCTTGAATGAAACGTATAACTGAATGAGTCATTAAGACTGTGATTTGCTGTCACCTACTGGTGGTTTTAGTTTAGTTTAATGTTATGTATATATATTTGCACACACAAATGCTTTCTGCGTATCTTGATTGATGTCTCATCCAATCAGCTGTAAGTATTCCAAAATATACCAACCTTTTCTGTTTTGAATGACTTGTCGTGTTTTCTGACTTGCTATTTTGTATTAAGAATTGTTGTTGTGTTTTCTGACTTATTTTGTTTTTAGTCTTAACATTGTGTTTTCATTTTCATTTGTTGTCTTGGATTTGTTATTTTGTTTCCATTATTGTGACTTTTTCACCACCATTAAAATTGAATATCCTTAGAATAAGTTTATCAATATGCATGGTTTATTTCAAATAAATTTAACTAAATGCTGAGAAATTATTCAGGGTCTATTAATAAATAACTTTATGCTGATAGACACACACATACACACACACACACACACACACGTTTGTTTTTGTGAAATGTGGGGACATTCCAGAGGCGTAATGGTTTTTATACTGTACAAACCGTATTTTCTATCCCCCTACACTACCCCTACCCCTAAACCTAACCATCACAGGAAACTGTGCACACTTTTACTTTCTCACAAAAACTCATTCTGTATGATTTATAAGCCTTTTGAAAAGTGGGGACATGGGGTAATGTCCTCATAAGTCACCCTCTCCTTGTAATACCTATGTCATACCCATGTCATTATACACATTTGTGTCCTGATATTTCACAAAAACATGCCCACACACACACACCTCCCTTCACATTCAAGGCTTCCATGCAACATCTGTGCACCTTCTGATGTGAGAACCATATTAAAGTATACTCCCTTGAGAAATAGACATAGAATTAATCTAATAGAATTTAGACACCTACATAGAATTTACATGTTGGCCTTAAACAAAAATATTGTAATATATTATAATTACACACTTTGGTGTATAATTGAAACAAGCTAAAACAAATAATAATAATAATAATAAACCAAATGTTGTATTATTTGAGTCCTAATATATTGGAAAATGGCAATACATTAATTTAGAAGATATTTGATACCCCTGCATATTTTTCACAAAATCCTGAACTAGTTGTTCGTTTTTTTTTTAGGGTTTTTTTGCCTTTTTTCTCTCATTTTATTAATGTTCATATTAATTAATATGTTCAATATGGTTTTACATTCCTTACCAAGTGCTCTATACCTGATATATCAGCTGATCCATTTTAACCCATGCTAAAGATCCATTAACGGTAGCATTTCTGTAATTAATACTGATGAGCTCCCATTCTCCCTCGGCCTGAAAGAGCTGCTTTGACTTTGTCACAAAATCCTCCTTACTTCCAGATATTGTCAAAAGATCAATCTCCCAAGCTGTGGGAACAAACATTAATATTTTATTATTTTTTTTATTGAACCCAAGTAGTTTAGAAGAATAAACCATGTTAGCTTGTGTTTGTTTATCAAAACTGATTCAGATGTTTCAGATGTACCTGGGTACGCTGCAGATTGAAATGTTATATTGCAGTATTGTGTGTCGAAGGGAAACTTGAAGAGATCCATCTTACAGGCCGTGGTCAGAGTTAAAATGTCAGTTGAAAATGTAAAGCCATTATGGAACAACTGCACATATGGAGACTCCTTTGTTCCAAACTCTGTCTTGATGCTAAATGGATCAAATAAAATTTAACACTGATTATTAAAGATATGATTGGAGACAGCAATTATTCAAATCAAATTTCAATCCAAAAGTAGCTTGCGACAAGCAGAAACACAAGAACTACATCTGTCATCCAGCTATAGCCAACTGACTTCTCGCTATCGACGAAATCAGCTGAAGACAAAAGAAGACAATAAATCTCTCAAGATCTCAGCAGAGAATTAAACCCCACCACAAACAGCATTATCAGCTTCACTTATTACTATCTCTAATGTGTTTAATTTAAAGTCACCATAAGGGTGATTGGTGTTTCAATTATTTGGGCTCTTTAACTCTTATTATACATTTGCCTTTTTTGGCTGCTGTGACTGTGTTTGTCAAACACATTTGCAGTAGCAAAGGAAGCTAAAATGATATGAGATCAGGTGTTGGTTGCCTGTTAATCGTTATATAGCATGAAATCCATCAGTATTATAACAATCAGTTAGAAAATGAGCACAAAATGACATTCAGACACACAGACATCAACAATCAGCGCATGAATCTCAACATTGGTGACAATCAAAAGTGCCATGTCGCAGTACACGCTGGGTAAAATCATAGTACAAAACTCCCAGTATGCATCACAGCATTGATCAATTATGCAGCTATATTGGCCTATTATTTTGGTTTAATTCTAAATATTCTCTCTCTCTCTCTTTTTTTTTTTTTTCCTTCAGTTATTCTGCTTGTTAACAGGCTTATTAAGGCTGAGATGACTCCATATTTAATATACACTTGATTTTGTGGCTCAGATAAGATCCAGTTCTGGTTTATTGCTTTGCTCTTGGCTGACATGTGACATTGCTATGGCCTGCTTGTGGACCCAAATCTGGCAAACAGGAGTGGTCTGCCCAAGTGCCATCATTCCACAGTGTATGTGACCCAGATCATCATTTCACATGCAGATAAAACATATGTCCTATATCCAAAATTGCACACTTTTTATTTGTTAAAAAAACAAAAACACTATTTGACCATTGGAAAAGAATGAGAATAAATCTTATCTCTTTACTTTCTGTAAAGTAGGCCAATTTTATAAAATTTTTCTGATGTATTTGATGTATTTATTTTAAAACAGATTTTTAGCAATGTAATGTGATGCAAAGAAAATATATTTTCACATATTTATGATCAATATATAAAAATATAATGAACATACTGAAAAATATACAGAATAATATATTGATATAATTTATTAAAATATATTGAATAATATATTAGGAATTGCCAATGTTCATATATTGAAAAATATGTGACAATATATTAAACTGTTATACTTAGGGATATGGCTGACATGAAACTAGTGCTTCATAGATTTTTCGAGATCCCAAAGCGTAGATGTTTTCCGAAACACTGCTCTGAAGTGTGATTCAAAACACCCATGTCACGTGACTATGGCTAAATGAAACTTTGGTGTGTTTCAAAAGTGTTTCGACAGGTGGCAAACCTGCCAAATGTATCTGTCTAATCGCTGTGGTGGTAAATTCGGTCTTTGGTAAGATACAGAATTAATATCTTTCCGTCTTTGCGATTGCTTGTTGGCATCACGTTTACGTCCTTGCATCATAACGCAATAATGCCCCTCGTGCGAGCGCACATTTATATTGATCAAAAGCTTTGTAAATCACACACTGATGTTACTCTTTCTGTATGTCTGTTACGGTACACAGGAGTCAGACACAGATGTAAAAGGTAATGGGAGTTTATTGACACCAGTAGAGCATGAAGCAGTAATCAGGTAAGCAGAGATGTATTCGTAGGTGGGTGTATGAGTAGAATGGTGATAGTTACTGTCCTTATCCGTTGCAGGTATGGAAGACTGAGATAACACGCTGGAGCTGGAGATCGCTGGAGAGCACTCCCACACAGGAGACAGGAGACACAGAAGGAAGGAGACACGCTGGATACAGGTGAGTCTAAGGCAGGGAGTCCTTGAGGTAAGCATATACCGAAGTATCTGTAAACGAGACCGGACATGGAGTGCTGTGTGTGTGTGCTCTTTGTAGTGCTGCTGATTAGTGCAATGATGAGGTGCAGGTGGCGGTGATTAGTATTCTGGTGATTGAGTGCGTTGTGATTGGTGGACGGTGGAGCCTGACGTGTCTGTGACAATGTCTTAGTGGAAAATTATATTAAAAAGTGATGCAAGAGAACATTCCATTGGTGATTTTGGCCAGGTTGTGTTTTGGTACTGTCATTATTTTTTTAATCATATATACAAAAATGATTTAAAGAGATATTGGTTCAGGTTCAGATATTGAACCTGTGTTGCACATCCAGCAGATGTACAAAAGTGGGTCTGAACTTACGGACGCATCCAACGTGATCCTAAGTGTCCAGCTACTCAACCTTCACCATGTCCCATGTTTTGCCCATAAATTAAATTTGATTGTGAAAAAGGCCCTAGATCAAAACCCAGTCATCAATGAAATACACCAGAAAGCCAGAAAGATTGTGGGGTTCCAGCTGCAAAGCATAGGACAAGCTTGTGGAGATGCAGGGCTGGTTGGGCAAACCAATTCTGAAACTGGTACAGGAGGTTAAGACGAGATGGAACAGCACATTCGACATGCTACAACGCGTGTATGTGCAACTAGAGCCAGTGGGTGCTGCACTTTCCAATTTAAACAGTGATACTGCTCTGCTGACAAGTTTTGAGTATGACATTATTCAGGAGTTATTGTTTCTACTGTGAACTTACAGACACACGGTTACAAAAGCCAGAGAAAAACTAACATTAAAAGTCAAGGGTCAAGACTAAGGCAAACACTGATCTCTTAAATAGTGACTGTTGTATGTCTTTGTAACTTTGAGTAAAATATGCTTCATGCAGTCAGTTTCAAGACAAAAATATTTTCTTTGTTTAAAAATAAATAAATAAATAAATAAATAAAAAACATTGAGGCATCTATTTGCATCAAAAATTAGAGTATTCAACTAATTTGTGTTTGACCAATTGGACATCACAAGTTTTCAACATGCACCCTTAAGTAATACCAACACAACTTTCCTTGTTAACTCAACTCCAACACTTTCTGTAGAGGAAACATAAATTAATTGAGTTAAAATAACTTTATGTGTGTTATGTGTGTGATCCGTGCTGGCAAAATGCTAAATTTAAAAAATGAGTTATTGTTATTTTCACAATCTTTATTAAAAATCCTTCAAAATGTATGATTTGTTGGAATCCAATTAAAAATTACTGAGCTACACCTGTTTGAAGTTGATAGAGAAAAATCAAGTAAAATTTTCTGAAGGTTCCAAAACAAAATCACTTAGCAGCCGCTGAAGCATCTTTGTGCGAGCGCTTTGGATCTGCCAGTCAGTGCGAGTAAGATCGATTTGTTTACATCACCATGAGTTTGAAAATCACATTTCATTGGTTCAGACTCATGCCATCAAAAATTAGCTATGGATATCCACAAATATGGAATGCTATGCTTTAAAACGATACCAAATGTGTACTAATGAGGAAGTTGCTAAGGGGAAGCATGAGTGGTGAAGTGAGCAGAGAAAAACAGCATGGTCAAAGGAAAGGTACTTCTCTCAGAAAACATACAAATAAAGATGGATCTCCATTACTGAGGCTGATGCGATACGCATCTCGATGCTTAGCCAATGATATGATACATTAAAGATACATGTGAAGCAGCTACCGATGCGATGCGATTTCGATTCGATTAAACACAATGTAATGCGATGCGATTTCGATTCGATTAAACACAATGTGATACGATGCCATGGGAAAAAAAAATCAATATGGTAGGGCTCTATAAAGTACTTGAAAAACTCCATTTTATTTATTTATTTATTTTTTTTACCAAATTATGTTCTCTGTTTCAATTTTTCTGGATTCCATTTTAATGGTTTATTCATAAACATGTCTAATTTAATTAATAAAAAGCAACTTTATTAATTTGTTTACAATAAGAGTGCCCTATGAATTTTTCCCCCCAGAAATTCTGTGCTGTATATTTTAATTTTTCTGGTAATCAAATGAAGGCATAAAACTTTGAATCAAATTAAATTTAAATAAACCCTTTCCGTTTTTTTTTAAGTAAAAATTTATTATTACTGTAAAGTTGTGTGATTATTCCTTCAAAACTAAAATGATTGTACTAACTTTTATTTTGACGGGTTGCTGTATCTTGAAGTTTATGTGTGGCAATAGTTTTTTCTCAAATTAAATGGTAAAATGCTCATGAAGTGACTGTCAGAGCAGCTCTGGAGATGAAGTTTATGTGTTCATGTCGTCATATAGTAAGATGGCAGATGCTAGAAAAAAGGATGTGTAGTTTTTTAAAACTTCAGTGGCCCAGCCAGACGTTGGTGGGCAGAGCTAGTGTAAACAGCATTTGCCAACAAGGGCCAGATTTACTAACAGCTTGCACCAGCGCAAACCCTCTTTTGTCCTTAAAAAAACTACTGTTGGGATTTACTAAAGACACGCAGTGCAAAATTAGCACTGAAAAGGCGTGGACTGAGTTGTTTTTGAGGCTGGCCTTATTGCATATGCATTTGTAGGAGTTTCCCTTTCAGACGCAAAATTTATGGGAGGAGAGTATTTAAATGAATCATGCAATGTGATTTACTAATCTTTGTGTTCATCAATTTACTGGTATTTGCACCATTATTTAATGCCCCAAAAAAGCATGTCTTAACCCATTTTGCAACATGGCTGCATGGCAGAGAGCACGTGGCAGAAGGGAGAATATATTATCCACTCATATTAATTTCTTTGGAATGCCATCGGAAGACATTATCCAAACATATCGTTTGCCAAGCCATGTTAGTATAGACCAACATGGCATGGCAAAACGATGGCTGCGTCCGAAAACCTAGGTAGCTGTCTTGCTGCCTCGCTGTCTTATAAGAGAATGACTTGTACGGCAGCGTTTGTGCATGAAGGCACCTCACGAAACTGATTTCGGACAGACTTCTGAGGCAAAGTAACAGTTTAATGATCTACAGCAAAATAGCGCGAGCTTTGGTGAGAACTAAACAAATAATTAATTACTACAGTAGTAATTTCTCGATAGAAATGATATCAAAATTGAAATGTTGGTCAAAATCGTACATTTACACACAAACTGAGCAGCAAACGCAACTTTCGGACGCCATCTTTATTTTTCTAGCTCAACTGTCACAGAATGGAAAGCACAGGATTGTGGCATATCAAAGGCAGCTAAGGATACATGCTTCCTTCAAAAATTGATCAGATGAAGGTATCTCATGAGACAGGAAGTGAAGCTAACATTGGATTCGGACGTGCCTTGATGCCTTACTACCTTGAAATGTGTCCTCAGAAGGCAGCATTTTCCAGTTTTCGGACGCAGCCGATATTAGACCTATACCTTGGTACATATAACAAGTTGCACCTGTGTCGACCCGCATCAGCTCTGCTTATCTGCAACTCAACGCTAATTTGCGCTGCTCTTATTAGTGTTAGCGTCGGTCATTATGTAAATGATTGTGACTGCGTCTGTGTTCTTTAATTCGCACGTCAGCAGAAGATCACGCGCAAAGCTAGTCACTCCCATCTGCGCATTTGTGGAATCGCGCGTTTACACTGGCACAAAATAATCTGATCTTTTGCTCACATCTGACACAGATCGGAATTAGTTGCACACGTGTAAACACAAAAATCCATACAAGATCTATTTTTTTTGCATCCGATCTGAGCCACTTCGGCTGCATTTACACTGCAAGTCTTAATGCACAGATCCAATCTTTTGACAATATCCGATTTTTTGGCCAGTGTGTTTACATTGACTTTAGACGCGACTGGTATCCGATACCTGTGTTTACATTACTTCCTGCCCCAAAATGATTGTCATTGATAGTTTTACATGCACATAGCAGACCCTCGGGTTTTGAATGGCTGTGCTATTAAAATTATTTATATTTCATGTCGGGTGGCCATGATTACCTGTCAGAATGGATAGATGAAGTTATCAGCTGTCAGTGTCATGTATTGGATGTATTCTGACTGAACGGATACAGACCGGAAAAAAAAGGTAATTTGCGTTTGATATTTTATCTACAGTAGGCTAATCAGTTTTAGAATTCTCTAGAAGTGAGCTAGGGAGAGAGCGCGCACGTGAGAGAGAGGAGCTTTTTCTCTTATAGCCTAAGAAAAACAACACGACAATCTATTTTAAATTAGCTGGGCAAAGGTTGAATTTCAGCTGCTGAATGTATGTGCATGTGCACAATTTCTTTCTAGAAAAATAGATAACGTTAGACATAGGCCTATAAAGTTCCCACCTCAATAATAAAGCTGCGATTTTTTTAGTTCGAGTGCATCCAAGCACGTCTGTTTCATACTACATTATAAAAGCTACCTTTTAGTGAGCAAACGTGTCGCCCTCGCCTCGTGATGCTTGGAATTCCAATGGGAATCAGATATGCATGTTTAGAGGTCGCATGTCCATTGATCGGATATGTAAGGCTGTGTTTACACTGGCACAAAAAATCCGATCTTTTGCTCACATCTGACACAGATCAGAATTAGTTGCACACGTGTAAACACAAAAATCCAAACGAGATCCGATTTTTTTCGCATCCGATCTGAGCCACTTCCAAATGTGGTTTTAAATCCGATACATATCCGATCTCTGGACATGCAACCTACGTCTAAACACACATATCCGATTCCCATTGGAATTCCAATACATCACAAGGCGAGGGCGACACGTTTGCTCACTAAAAGGTAGCTTTAAGAGCCCGATCACACGAAAATGCGTATCAATAGTACGAGTGTGTAATCTCGTAGAATATATAGGCTACGCTAAAATGAGTTTTGGCGTGCTTATGGTACGCAGTTTTTCGCGTGCATATGATACGCACTTTATGGCGTAGGCCTATTATACGTACGAATTATGTCTAATTATTATGTCTAACGTTATTTATTTTTCTAGAAAGAAATTGCGCACACACACATACATTCAACAGCTGAATTTCAACCTTTGCCCGGTTAATTTAAATGATATTGCCTTGTTGTTTTTCTTATAAGGCAAAAGCTTCACTGTAGCTACTCTCTCGCGCTCTCTCTCATTCAAAAAAAAAAAAAGAATTCTAAAACTAATAACTATAGATAAATATCAAACACAAATTACCTTTATTTTCCGATCTATATCCGTTCAGTCAGATTTTGCGGTGCAATACATCCATGACACTGACATGTTAACTTATCCATTCTGACAGGTAATCATGGCCACCTGACATGAAATATATAAATGATTTTAATAGCACGATCATTCGAAACCCGAGGGTCTACTATGTGCATGTAAAGCTATCAGTGACAATCATTTTGGGGCAGGAAGTAATGTAAACACAGATATCGGATACCAGCCGCTTCTAAAGTCAATGTTAACACACTGGCCAAAAAATCAGATGGTCAAAAGATCAGATCTGTGCATTAAGACTTGCAGTGTAAATGCAGCCTTTGCCACGTTCTGCCCTGTAATCTGGCCCCTAGTGTTAATATACACTCTGTTTCCTTATTTTGTTTAAATATCTTTTTTTTTTTTCATTTAGTACTGCCCTTCGGATGCAACAGTACCTACCTGTTTCCCCGAAGACAAATTAAGTACAATTTACCCTGATCTTCAAATTAAAAAAAGTTTTTTTAATAGTTGTGTTTGAGTCCCTCAGTTGTCCTCAGTGTGAAAAGATGGATCTCAAAATCATACAGTCACTGCTGGAAAGGGTTCAAATATGCAAAAAATACTGGATACTGGCTCAACACCAGCCAAAGCATGAGAGCATATTTGAATTTAGCAGTTGATCACGTGATGCGCACTGGTGTGATCATATGCTCCAGGGACCAGCCAAGACTGATGTAATCATACATGTCAAAGGGTTAAGTATAATATAATGTTTGTAAATGACTAATGAAAGTTATTATGAAGTGTTATAATTTTTTTGTATGTTTATCAGATGTTTAAGGGATTAGTCAGGGTTGCTGTTGTTTAGTGCCATCTGTCAGGTTAACTGAAATTAATTTGTCTTTGAATCTTTTCCATGCATCAAGTATATCTTCAGTTTTAGTATTGTGACAGATGAGAGTTGATCGTGATCACTGTCTGAACTAACAAATATAGATTACAAAAGGATAATGTAAACAATCACTCCTAAAGATCTGATTTGACAGAAAAAAAGCTGTTTTATGTGCAGTGTGAACAAAGCCTTTGAATCTGATTAGTCATTTTCCTGTCATTTTTCATTATCGTATCATTACCCTTATTTTATTTTATTCTTCATTATTCAATCTTTCTGATCTATCACTAAAAGGCAAAAATAGCCAAAATAAAAGGTTTTGATAAAAATATTTTTCATACCTTTCAATTATACCAATGTCTGGAGTCCAAGACATATTTTTAGGGGCTGCAAATATGTCAATTCCACAAAAATCGCTATAATTCCACTTCATATTGAGATTTGGCCATGCCTGGAAAATTATATGAAGTTCAGAATGATCATAAGACAGACACTGTATGCTTGAAAATCAAATAAAACCTCTGATCATGTGACAAAATTCTGTAAATTGCGTAAAACTTTGTGAAATATGAATGAAAGCACATACAGTTATCATTTCGACCTGTGTCATGAGACTCTGGGCTTTTTCATTCTGTAGATAAAAAGAAGTGTTGAAAGATGATACTACAACTGCTTGACATCCCATAATGACCTGAATGAGAAGATAAATAATGCTGGACACATACCACATTTATGATGGAGGTCACATATAGGTCCACATGAATGTTGGCAGGATTTTTGGCATAGTAGATGTTAATCTTGTAGTTGTACATCAAGGGAAACATGCTGGTATCATTGCTGTCCAAGCCAAGTTTTTTCCAAAGTCCAATTTTAGCTTCAGCATATTTTGTATCATCGCAGGCTTGAAACATCCGCCCTGTGTATATGAGACATTCAGTAATACAGAGAATATATTCTCCAAGCACACAGTGAAAGAGAATTTCATGTTTAAACATTCATCCTTCAAAATTTCATATTCTTATCAGACATACAAAAAAAAAAAAGACTATTGCTCTTAGGGGGTCATCAAAATGTTCTTGATATTTACTCAAATAAAAGGTTGCTCTACAATAAAAACATACTGCAAGTTTCAACTCCCCAGTTTAAGATATAAATGACTGTTTTCTACCCTTTTGAAACACCTGTCACAACACACCCCTTAACATGTGTCATCATCCACCGTTAAAGTCTGTCCATCAATCACAAGAGCAAAGCAGATGTCGCTGATATCAAGACAGTGGGCAAAAACCATAAGAAAATGATTACAGATCTTGAAGAAAAGCTTAAAGAAGCTAAAAGGTACCAAATACAATGGAACTTAAGGCTGTATAAACTGACAGAACAGGAAGGTGAAGATGTTAAAGCCCAGGTGGTTGAAATCTGTCGCTCTGTCATTCCATGATTCTTGAAAGTTCATCCAGAGATCCCATTTGGAAGAACACAAAATGATTGGAATATTTACATGTAGAAAGCTGTGGTTTGCTGAAGATCTCATGATAAAAGATAAGGAGGCTCACAAAAGACTGTCCCAGTCAGCACAGCCATGTGGGGCCCAGATGGGTTTGACCTGGACTGTCTAACTGGGGCCCAGCCAGTTTTGTCCTTAGTTTCCAAGTAGGCCCGACATGGGTTAGCGCAGATGAAATGAACACTGCTCAGTGTGCACACTGCAGGGTGTTAAACACTCACTCAGTGCTGAAGTTAATGAGATAATTAAGTGATTGAGAGATGACTGAGCATTATTGAAGAGAGCTGATGACAATAAGCGAATCACTAAAGGAAAGAAAAACAAAAAGAACAAGAAAAAACAAACAAAAGAACTATAATTGACTTCCAGCCAGCTTAGATGAAAACAACTGAAGATAAAAGAAAACAATAAATCTCTCAAGATCTTAGGAGAGGGTTATTAGACAACTCCAACTAGTTCACAGTTGAGCATTAGTTAAGAAAGAACACACTATTAATGATTAACTTTAATTTTTTTTACATTAATTATGCATTAATTAGGCATAAATAAACTAGTAATTAATGATTTACTTGTTCACAATTATACATTAGTTAAGCATGGTAATAGTAAATAAATTATTAAACATTTGAAAGATACACAATTATTCTATAAATAAACAGATATAATACAGTAATTAATGATTCATTGAATGTACAGTAAACACCTTTATGTCATTATTAACTTAATAAGCCATATATTTTTGTGTAGTGAGGCAGTTATATTTCTTTTCTATTCTATTAAGTTAACTGAACAGTAGTTTTGTTTAATTACAGCTTTGCAGTTATAAATTGCTAAAATATTATTGTCACGAATCCAGTCAGTTTCCGGACTCCATTTCCATCATCCTCCCTGCCAGTCACATGCACACTCCACACTAATCACCACACCCAGCTGTAGCTCATTACCTGGACTATTTAGGACACACACACACACCACCTCATTGCGAGGTCTTGTTTTCCTAGTGACACAATTCTGAGCGTTTATATCCTGTCTGCCTATCTGTTGTTGATCCTGCCTGTTACCTGTTTACGATCCTGTGCTGCCTACCCCTGACCTGTGCTTTGTATACCGAGATGTGAGTGATATCCGTCTTGATCTACTGCCTGCATCCTGACCACGATTCTGCCTGTCCTTTGCTGTTCCTGTCTGCTCCTGTTTGACCCTGCCTGTACGACCACGCTTACTTTAAATAAAGCTTGCAAATGGATCTCTGCCTGTGTCCAGCTTCGTTACAATTATAGTAAAAAGTTTATTGACCAGAATAAGCCAATAATTATTGCTAAACTGCCACTAATACAGTACTATTTAAGACAATTTGACCCCTTATTTACACTATTGGTTTGTTTAGTTATTCTGCAATGTGATCTCATGAGAATACCATTTTTGTGGATTAATAACTGGAATTCTGCTCTGTACCAGATACAAAACTATTATATCACCAGAGAGCACTGTGACTGCAACACATCATCATTCAGACTACTACTATTGGTACCGCTTTTGACATTTTCTTAATAAAGAAATTATTGTCAGTTCACTTTTCTGTCTGTTATGTTTTTCTTTATAACTACATATTTTAAAGAAAATAGGTTTAGAGGCTTTAGAGGAGATTTAGTAGCTCAAAATATCTTTTTAATGCTATAGTGTTATTAAAATATAAATGTTCCTAAATATTTATATCCATTACATTGAATATCAGGTAACACTTTATTTTAAGGGTCCAGAATTATGCATGAGTAAAGCATAAATACAATAGTAATTAATGATTAACTTGTTCACATTTATACATTAGTTAAGCACACTAGTAATTAATGACTAACTTATAGTAAGGGCATATTAGCCATTGAAGTGTCCACATGCATGCCATAAATAAGCAAAATTAAGCTAGTAATTAATGACCTTTGTAACCTTTAAAATATGAATATTCATAAAAATATGAAGCTATTAACTGTGTTTAATTAGTGCAGGTTTTGCAGTAATAAATTGCTAAAACAGTGTAATAAAGACATTTTGACCCCCTATTCTAAAGTAAAAGTTATATCCTCATCAGTTATGGTACTTATTAAGTGATATTCAAATTTATTGACCAGAATAAGCCTATAATTAAGGCTAAACTAATAAAGTACTAATTAAGACAATTTGACCCCCTTTTTCTAAATTGAAAGTTATATCCTCAATTATGGAACTTATTGAATTGTATAATTTTTATATTAAGTATTAATTTACATATTAATACATAACACATAAATAGATAAATGTTATATCCTTAAACCCAAACATAACCAATTTATAGAGAATATAAAATTATATTCGGTAACACTTTACAATAAGGTGCATTAGTTAAACATTAGTTAATGTAATAACTAACATGAACTAATCATGAGCAATACATTTGTTACTGTATTTACTAATCTTCGTTAATGTTAGTTAACAGTTGTTCGTTGTTTGTTTATGTTAGTTCACAGTGCATTAACTAATGTTAACAAGATTAATGTATTAGTAAATGCTGAAATTAACATCAAAAAAGATTAATAAATGCTGTATAAGTGCAGTTCATTATTAGTTCATGTTAACTAATTTAGTGAATTAATGTTAACTAACCTTATTGTAAAGTGTTACTAGTTTAATGTCTGATTTTAAGGCTGTGACTGAAGACAGTTGTAGTTTTCCATTAAAACAGTAATAGAAAACAATGCATTTTGCAACAATACAGAATCACTGAAGGAAAGAAGAACAAGAATTGAAAAAAGAGAAGAAGCAGAAACAATAACTGACTTCCAGCCACCTTAGATGAAATCAACTGAAGATAAAATAAGTAATTCTGTTTGTGGACTAGCTTAATCATTCTCTGTTGATATCTTGAGAAATTTAATCTCTTCTTTAATGTCTAGTTTCATCTAAGGCTCTGTCTGGAAGTCAGTTGTAGAACTTGTGTTTCTTTTATTTATCTGTTCAAAAAGCTTGACACAACATGTTTTACAGCAGTGATATCAAAGGGCAAATTCCAAACAGCATTTTTGTAGGAGTTGAACATACGATAATGGAGGAGATTGGAATCCAGAGAAGCAGGAACACAGATGAATGGAGCACAGGAAGATGATACATGTAAGTAGAACCAAGTGAGTAGTGAACAGCAATACAAGTAGTTTAAATTAGCAAGGACGAGATCAGGCCTGTGTGTGTGGTGCTGGCTTTTATGGAGAGTTGATGAGGATGATAGCAGATAGGTCTGTGATTGGGAAGTGTGTGCAGGTGATTACCCGGAAGGAATGTGGGAATGTAGTGCACAAAGGAAACAGGCAAGGTGACTGGTGAATGGGGATCCTGACAGTACTCCCCCATTCTGGAAGGTGTGACCTCGTGCACTACAGAATCCAGCCAGGGTGGGAGGGCAGGAGTCCTGGAGTTGTGACGGGAAGGAGAATAGGGATCTATGGTCTAAATGGCAACAACAACCTAAGGAACTAGGGAGGTGCCAGTAACTCAGGGGGCCAGGGAGGCACTGTCCGTTCAGGGAGCCAAAGTGGTATAGATTGCTCAGGGGGCCACGATTTAGTAGCACAGGAGACAGGAGAACATGAGATTCCATCGGTCTCGCTGACAATGCAGAGGAGGCTTGTGACAGTCATCTTGACCTCAAAATAGGAGCAAGGAGGAAAGGAGGTCTAGCTAGCCTTCTTGGCTGAGACGAGGAAACTTAAAACAGGAATGGCCACCTTGGCTGTGTAGGTATGCATACGGTCGTCCGCCAAAAGCTAGTTATTTGAAGTTATAAAGTTTTAAATATGGATATTTTCTTACAAAAACGTATCCCTTCACTTCGAAAGGACTTTATTAACCCTCTGGAGCCGTATGGATAACTTTGATTATGAATGGATGCAATTTTTTAGTTTTAAAATTTGGCCACCCATTCAACCATTATAAAGGATATCTCCGATTGTGTTTGTCTAACAGAAGATAATCCTATAATTATTGGTGTATTTTATACAGAGTTTTCAAAATAGGCCTACATAGTTTTGTGTTTTAGCTATATTGTGTATGTTTCTGGCTAAACTGCCAACTCACCTCATTACTGTCTTACTGAAGAGTGGGATACGGATGCATTTGAAAATGGGTTTCAGCATAAGCATCTTGAACGGCAGCCTGTGAAGGGAACGATTCAGGACACAGATCCAGGATTGGCCGTAGCCCACTGTCCTTCTTGGGTACAATAAAGTAGGGGCTGTAGAACCCTTACTCCATATCGGCTAGAGTTTATGTCGGCTGGGAAGCGCTAGCCAGGCTTCCAGACACCGAATCAGCGGGACCAAAGGCATCACAGACAGAGAGTGGCGAGGCGGAGCACCGCATACTGCCAGCTGTGCCCTCTTGGGACCTGGAGGAGTGGGAAACAGCTCTTTTTGTGAGAAGGTGGGTACAGCTGGACTCTGACGAGCCAGTGGCGGGACAAGACACAAATTCCCCCCAGCCCTCCTCTGGGGGAGGGAGAGATGCGGGCATCATCTCCCGAAATGCTGATATCCTCTCCTCCAGTTCGCCCGTCTCAGGACCGCTTCCTCGATCTCTTGCCACCTGGCTTGGCTGGGTTCTGAGCAGGCTGGGCACCGCGTCCATGACCAGCTCCCTATTGTCTGGTGGATGTAGGTTGCTGCCGACTTAGCAGGGGTGGAGGCAGCAGTGGACCGCCGGGGCAGGATGTGTTTAATAGCCTCAGTCTGCTTCTGTGTGGACGAGAACTGCTGGGCGAAGCTCTCGACTGCGTCGCCGAATAGACCGACCTAAGACATGGGGGAGTCCAGGAACCGATACTTATCGGTCTCCCTCATGTCTGCCAAGGTCAGCCAAGGGGGCATTGCTGGACTGCAAGAGTAGCCATCGCCTGACCAACGGAACGCACCGCCACCTTAGTCACCCAGAGGGCGAGGTCAGTGGCGGCACGCAGCTCCCCCAGAAGCTGTTGGTCAAGGCCACCCTGGGGCATGTCATTGAGCACTTTGGCCTGTAACAGGGCCATGGCATGCAGGGCAGAGGCGGCTTGTCCGCAGGCTCTGTAAGCTTTCTCTGTCAAGCCTGACTAGAATTTACAGCCCCGGGATGGGAGAAGCAGTTCACCGCACCAGCCAGCGGCCGTTGGACACAGTTGCATCACAACAGCTCACTCAACTGGGGGGATCCCCGCGTACCCCTTGGCCTCTCCACCATCCAGAGTGGTGAAAGCGGAGGAGGGGCCAGGCCTGGCACAAATGCTATACGGCAATATGAAATAACATCTTGAAAAAGACGCAGGGTTCATCTGTGAAGCTCTTTTAGAAGGGGGAAATTCAGCTCTGCTCTTTTTTACTGAACCACACAGGGAACAGCCGTAATGTGACTGCAGGTACACCAATCCCTGAGTCACACACAGAGAAACCGGCCCAACTCGCAAACCAAACGGGGCAAATAATGGTGTGAAAACAGCAGTTGAGAGCTGTATAAATAGCTCAAGAGGCTCACTCTGGAAAGCTCGCGGCTTTTTCTACACTTGTAGAAAAAAAAAGCTTGAGAAGTCACTATCAGTTTAACATCTGGTTGACTCCGAAGCGAAAGACAGAGTGCGATTGCATCTGCTTCCCTATTTATACCCACCAGGAGGGCCGGTGCACATTATGCAAATATCGCATGCCAATTCCATTGGCTTGTTTGGTTTCTCTCGAAGCTGATAGGGCTCTCTGGTGATTCGGTGGCAGTAATTCTAAACAACGACACCACTCAACGGTTTTTCACCTCTTTACTTCTATCCTCTTTGATGTCATTGAGCCCCGTTACACTGTTCCTTCACGAGTCCATCTTTTCTTTGTATTTTTTTATAACTACTACAATATTTTTATATATACATATTAGGGGTGACCCTGAATAGTCGACGATTCAATGCTTCAATAGGAGGAGCCTGATTCGACTACCAATCTCACAGTCGAATCTTCAAAGAGGTGTTATGAAACGAGATATGGGGGCGCTCAATATCTGATTTTACATAGACCTACAGGTTCTCTCCCAATAGGTTAATATACAGCCTATTATGATAATGCTATGAATAAAAATGTGAAAAGAAATAAGCTTTTAATAAATACATTTAATATGCGTGAATAAATCCAACCACCCCATGACAGATTTAAATTTCACTTTACATGATCCGTGACCGACAGAGGAGCATCTTGGCGGCAGGGATTAAATATTTAACATTGTCTGGGATAAGAAAGTCTAAGGTGTAAAATTGGATGCACTTTGAAATGGTAAAAGATGATCCAAAACACGTATATGCAAGTTGTGCCAAAAGCTCATGTCCTACTACTCAACAATGACAAACATTGTGGCACGCTTTTGCCGGTCAACGTTAACAAGCTGACTAATGTTAGCTGACTCTGGCATTTCTTTCTTTTTGCTGTATCGAAATCGTACCGAACCGTGACACCACTGTGTTGTATCGAACCGAACCATGAATTTTGTGAACCGTTACACCCTTAGGAATTAGCTA
This sequence comes from Anabarilius grahami, assembly GCA_003731715.1. Taxonomy (NCBI): domain Eukaryota; kingdom Metazoa; phylum Chordata; class Actinopteri; order Cypriniformes; family Xenocyprididae; genus Anabarilius; species Anabarilius grahami. Next base: position 7,350,181 of record RJVU01042551.1, read on the forward strand.
AGAAATTCTCACTGCATCACCAACTACACAATCAACACCTTTTAACCCTTTCGAGCTTGAGTTTAAAATATTCTAACTGTCCCCCCAGAGTGAGTTTTTTTAAGGCGACCGTTATTTAGAACGTTTGCCCTTGTTGTTTCCATGGCGACGCGTCGTGCGTGTCACGAGCGCTGAACACAGCCACAATAACACTGTATGACAGATGGATCGCTATTATTTAGTTTTTCCTTTTTTATTTAAAATATTCACAAACTTGCTTACCATGTCATCAACTATCTGATATTCCGATTCTCAAATATGTGTAAGTGAGTGTGTTTTGTCGTTTAAAAACCTTTATAACCTTAGACTTTCTTCATTCATAAATGATCTTTATCTTGATCTATAATATGAGATGGGCGCCGCCATCTTAGTTTGCGCTGCAGTTCACAGAGTCCTGTCAGTCGGATTTACAGCAGGTGAATTCGTCAGTTTCTCCCGAAATATATGCAAGTAAGTGGCTGGTGAACTGGAAGAATAATAGAGTTAACTTTATAGTTACTTAGGCCCATTATGTCTGTCTGATATGAATAAATGTCAGCAAATTATATTTGAATTCACTGTTATTGCTGCTTCCACTGATGTCTGACATCAGTGTGTATTTTATAAACTCTAAATATATTGTTTTAATGGTGTTTATGCGTATTTAAATGTATGAAACCTTAAAAGAAACATTATGTGGCTGAAAAGACTGGATAGTTGTGATATATGATAAGAGCTGCGCGCGTCCGTCTCGCAGCCAGAGCGCGAAAGCACAGTTTGAATCTGGCAGTTATGTGACGTCGCTGAACGTTCTAAATCCCATATGTGGGACCGTACGCCTAGGGGCACAGAAATAAAAATCCCATATGTGGGACTGTACCACTCAAAGGGTTAAATAAAGCACATGCTGCATATTATCAATGTTTCCTGGTCTTCTACTAGGGCCTCAATTATAAAATCTTGTGTAGAAACGGTTCTACATTTGATCTCACAATTATGTCTAAAATGTGCCTACGCCTCTCTTCCAGAAGTGAAATTTATAAATGACAAATAATCTTGAAATTGCGCACAGCTGAAGGGTTTCCGATAGTGATGTAACACCTGACACTGAGGCTTTGAAGCTTGCGTTGAGAATGTGGAACTACCTGACGGAACTCAGTTTTGAGGCTTGTATTGTTTTAGTAAAATTACATCACTGGCAACCTCATTTGAGTGCACTGCTTCGAGAAGGGGTTCACTTTTGGTGGAATGATGTGGGGGGGTTTTTTCCTCTCGTGTTACACAAGCACTTCCACTTCTCTCTGTCCAGTCCACCTTAATCGCTTTCACCTTCTTTTATCCAGTCTAAAGAACTCCATTTCCATATGTCCAATGTGACGTCCCCCTGTCTACTAATGCTATTGGTGCAGAATGTGGGGGTTCCTGATTGGTTCCATAATTGATAATTAACAACAGAATATAAAAATGGCTGTGTATGAATGGAGGATAGACACTCTCTGGGGAACATTCCTCAGGGGTGACTCATTTTTGTGTTTATCTTATACATGTAGCTTAATTTCTTTATTATTTTTTGTTTATGCTATACCCCTAGATTTCTGTTCACTGTTATTGCTTGGATAATTTGTTGAATTTAATAAATCTTTTCTTGAATTTGATTTCGTGGTCTAATCACTCTTTTATGTTACGGCTTGGAACAAGCAGGTCATAACATAAAATTGGGCACTCGTCCGGGACTGCTACATGTTCAGGTAAATGCAGAGTTTTGAGTGTGTTCACCTGTGTGAATGAGTAGACTTCAGGAAGTAAGTGTCCTCAGCTGGGTTTATATTACTTCCATCAGGCACTGTTTGTTGTTTTAGTTTGTTGTTTTGCTTTTCTTATTTTTGGTGTAATGGACTTTTGGTGTAATTCCAATTGTTTTCGAGTTCAGCGTTTAAATGCCGCTCTGAGTCCGGTACACCTTTGAAGATCAGGTAGGGATAGTTAGGAACTGGAGTCTCTCATTTTCATTTGATGACACTTTTGTTGTTTCTCCATATCTGTGTTTGTGATTTCTACCGAGTATGAAGATAATTTGATATTGGTTTCATAACTACGGTGGAATTCGGTGTGACGATCCCTGGCGAGGTGGCTGATGGGATTTGTAGTTCTAACGCTCTAGTTTATCGGCATCTCACGCTGTAGTTTAGCGGCGTCTCACATGTGTTTGTATTGTTGGTGCTTGCTCTGCTGTCTCTCTTTATAAATATGTCGTCGGTGATCGAGAATTTCTTCGCACATCCTTCGGAAATCTTGCTGGAGAGATGTATGAAGGAAGAACTGTTGCAGATTGCCAAGTACTTTGGTGTTGAGGTAACTAGTAATGATAAGAAGCTCAAAGAGACGCTGATGAAAGTTGTGAAAGACGCACTTTACAAGTTGGCTCTTTAGCCATTAATCCTGATGTGTCTTTAGCCTCTCCTCTTTATGATACCAATCGAAATGCAAAGTTTAATGAGATGTCTTTGCAAGAGAAACGGTTTTGTGTTGATGTGGAAAAACTTTGTGCAGAGCGTGATGCAAAGAGAAGTTAGAAAAGGATTTTGAGATTAAGAAATTACAACAGCAATTACATTTACATTTACATTTATGCATTTGGCAGACGCTTTTATCCAAAGCGACTTACATTGCATTATACTATACATTTGTATCGGAATATGTGCAATCCCTGGGATCGAACCCATGACTCTATGCCATGCTCTAACCACTGAGCTACAGGAAAGAATTAGAGTTGTGTAAAACAGTTACAATTTGAAAAAGAGAGACAAGAACGAGAGTTCCAGTTAAAGAAATTTGAGTTAGAACTGAATGCAAAAACAGTTGAAATTCCTGTTCAAGCTCCATCTAAAGAATTCGCGCAGGCTGCTTCTGTGTTTGACATTTATAAAAGCATTTGCTTAGTGCCGTCGTTTTTAGAGAAGGAAGTAGAGAAATATTTTTAACATTTTGAACGTGTTGCAGAGTAGTTTAAATGGCCAAAAGAAATCTGACTATTGAACAAAGTGATTATGAAATCGTTAAGTCTGCTATTTTGTATGTTTATGAATTGGCACCTGAGGCATACCGCCAGAAATTTAGGAGTCATGTTAAGTTTGAGAAGTGCACTTATCTTGAGTTTGCTAGAGAGAAAGAGAATCTGTTTGACCACTGGTGTTCTTCTGTAAAAATTTACAACAAAAGAACAGCTTAGAGAGCTCATTCTTCTAGAAGAGTTCAACAATTGTGTTCCAAGTGCTGTTGCTATGTTTCTCAATTAACACAAATTGACTAAATTGTTTGATGCTGCTCTAATGGCTGACTGATGGTGAACACAAGATGAATAAGCTTGACTCCATGTTTGAAAGTCCATTTATGTGTGATGACCATGTTAACACTTGTTCTTTGTCTTCACTTTATAGCGTGACTCGAGGAGAATTAATCAAAGCACAGCACGCAGATGAAACTCTTCAAGAATTGTTGTCTTTAGCTGCTTGAGGAAGAAAATGAAACTTTATCTTTTTTGTTTCCTTCAAAGATGGATTACTTTGTAGACAACAACCTGTGAGTTTTGACTCTTCCCTTGATCCTAAGATCCAAATTGTAGTTCCTCTTACTTTTCGTCAGGCCGTCCTACAGCTGACACATCAGGGCCTTGCTGGTCATAGTGGGGTACGGAAGACGTATGATAGGACTCTGAGGAAATTCTATTGGCCTAGAGTCAAGAGAGATGTGATTAACTATATATGGTCTTGTCACATCTGTCAAATGACCGGAAAACCAAACCAAAAGGTTCCATTGGCTCTTTTACAGCCTATTGCAATAGTCACCACTCCTTTTGAACATTTGATTGTCGACTGTGTTGGTCCTTTACCACGATCTAAGGTTGGACATGCTTTTTTACTCATTGTGATGTGCCAGTCTACACGTTATCCTGCAGCTTATCCTCTGAGATCGATTACAACTAAATCAATTTTAAAGGCTTTAACAAGTTTTATGTCTATTTTTGGCTTTCCAAAAACCATTCAGTCTGATCAGGGCTCAAATTTTATGTCCAGACAATTCTCTAAAGCCATGCAACAACTCAAAGTTAAACACAACATCTCGAGTGCTTATCACCCTCAGAGTCAGGGAGGGCTGGAAAGATTCCATCAGACTCTTAAGTCACTTTTGAGATCGTATTGTGTTGAACTTGATTGTGACTGGGAGGATGGACTTCCATGGATGCTGTTAGCTATTTGTGAGGTTGTGCAAGAGAGCACAGGTTTTAATCCTAATGAGTTAGTGTTTGGACATACTGTCAGGGGCCCTATTGCTGTCTTGGCAGATGAATGGAAAACATCTGATCCACTGGAGAATGTCTTAGACTACGTGAGTAGTTTTCGTTACAGACTCTATGAAGCCAGAGCTATTGCTCTACGAAAATTGGGTAAGTCTCAGGGAAAGATGCAGAGGTTGTATGATCGTAAGGTTAAGTACAGGAATTACCAAGTAGGAGATCACTCGCTTTGCTACCTGTGCTGAGTAGTCCATTTCAGGCTAGGTTCAGTGGACCTTATAGAATAGCGAAGTGTTATCCTAACAACAACTATCTTTTAAACACGCCTGATCATAGAAAGAAAGTACAGGTTTGTCATGTTAACTTATTAAAACCATATGGGACTCCTGTACCTTCTCTGTCTGTTGATGTTGTGACAACTACTGAACTTGTAGATCCGTGTGTTTCAACAGCATCTGTAGATGTGGCTGACAATCTGGAGGAGATTAAAGGTCCTTCTCGAGGAGAAGTGGAAGGGCGCCTCAACAATTCTGAGGTTCTAGCTAATTTAGCTGATTATCTGTCTCATTTGTGTGAATCATAGAAGACAGATATAATCAAGTTGGCATGTTCATTCCCCTCTCTCTTTTCTTGATGTTCCTACCTGAACTCATGTCATTGAACATAACATTGATGTTGGTATGGCTCAACCCGTAAAACAACATCCATATCATGTAAATCCTATAAAAAGGAAGTTGCTTCAGAAAGAGGTGTGTTTTTTACATCTGTTTTTACATTTTGTAATCATGCTTATTATTTTTTTATTCATGACCGTAGTATATTTGGTGGGAAATTGATCCCATACATCAGTGGTCTGACCTGTAATTACATCCTTATTGTAACAAATGCTATTGTTAAACAATTACAAGAACTATGTTACTTTTCCATAAGGCCAAGTACAAGTGAGAATCAAGAGCTTTGAAGAATGGACCTTCTTAAATTATTGACTAAACAATTTGTTTTCCCCATGTGTAAAATGTGATATGTGATTTTCCCATGCATGTGTAATAATGAAAGACATTACGAAAAACATGGCTTTCAGATATTACAAGAGATGACAAAAATGTACAAAAATGTACATTTTCAATCTAATAAAATTTTAAAGCTTTTTAAAGCTTTAACTTTTTCGGTTAAAAAATTATCCAAAATCAATGTAATCAGCCAATGTTCAAAACTATCTCCTTACCTTAGCCCGATTCACAGTGGTAAGCTTGTAATAATGTATTATTTGAGTGCTACTGGTAGGAAATTCGAGCATGCCGCCATTTATCTTTGCTTCATTATGTCATGTCTGTTTACATAAAGAAGGAGCCCCAGCTAGTAGGCTATATTGCACGCAAGGATGCTGCAGGTGGCGGATCATTTATAGCCTTTTCTCACAGCAGCTGCAATAATTAAACATCATTCTTATGGCAGATTAAGAAAGCAGTCTAATTAGAGATTAGTCTGTACAGAAATTGTAATCTACAGGTAACGCTAATACACACTAAATACACAGTCACACAATGCTGATGTTGATAACATTAAAAATTTGAGAACAAAGTATAACAATATTAATTATTTGTACAGTTTGATGTGATATGAGCTAAGCAATCGTTAGATTTAATCACCATTGGTAGCGCAATTTATTGTAATGCTTTTTTCCCCTCAGTTGGTCAGAACAAAAGTGGCAGATTTGTTACTTGTTCAGATGAAATTCATATTTTGGTCATACTTCCATGACGTAGAATCTATGATTTCAAAGTACAGTTTCCACTGGTGCGGTGACTGACAGCCATACATACACCTCAAAACATTAAATTTATCCGCACTGAGGAGCCGTGCCAATACACAACCCACTAAAGATGATAAATCCACAAATAACTGCAATTGCAGGTTTCAAACAGAGATGGTGACAAAGAGGCAAAACTTACTGACTGCAGCTTTAAATAAAGTTCTGTCAAACTAATAAGATTGTAGGTGCTTTTTAATACATCAGGTTTTACAGTACATAGGTGCTTTTTTCTTGATTTTACAGTCAACTACTGTATATATTATTGTTTTTTGCAGGTTTGTAGTATTCTGGAGTAACCACTATGTGTCATTTTTGTATTACAAGTGTTGTGTTCTTACCTAGAGAGGTAGTTGAAGAAGATTTATCATGCGGGAGGGATGGGGTGTTTATGTCTGTTGCTGTTACTGCTGCAAACAGAGAGTAAAGTGTTAACTTCAACTAAATTCAAGTAGTAGTCTCATTTATATTGAAGATACTTCAAGTTTGTTTGCCGTAAACTTAATTTAGTTTATTTCTGTTAATATATTTTTTTTGGGGGGGGCGTATCTTTTACACCTTTTAACCCTTTTAAGCCCACAGAAACATCCTATAGTGTTCACACTACAAAGAGTAAAAGTAACATTGACTCTGTTTTTCAAGGCACATTTGTAATGGCAAAAATAAAAATAAATAAATAAAACAAATGGTGATCAATTAGATAACAGAGCTACTATAATCAATCAATGATAATAAATAAATAAATAAATAAAACACCATATAATGAAAGATTAGATACTGGAATAGATCAGCATAACAGATGAATCCATGATGATTATGGCATTATCCTAAAGCAAAAAAAAAAAAAAAAAATCAATTTATTCTTGGCCTCGTCTTGCCATAACAAATGTGATTTATTAAAATAAAAATAAAAACAGTTTCAGCAGCCAGAAAAAAAAAAAGATATTATAGAGTCAAGGGTCAAGAGCCCAACTAAAGCACACACTGATCTCCATAATGGTAACTACAAACTTTATTATTTTCAATAAAACATCAACATCTAATTGTCTGTTAATTCTCAACAAGAAGTTTTGTGCATGTATGAAAGAAATAATGTCAAACTGGTTTGTAAAATGGTTTCATACTCAGTGTGAAAGGGCTTTAAGGCTGCGGCTGGAAGTCAGTTGTAGTCCCTGATCTCAAATCATAAATATAAAACATGTTTGATATTTATGACTCTTGATCGGGCTGCCTCTGATGCGATACTCGCAATAGCCAATGAGAGTGAGCAAGCGGCGCATAGCAGATTTTGCGTGATTCTGTAGCTGAAATTTGGCAGCCACAAACATGCCATGAAAGTGGAATATTGAGAAAGAAGATCACACATTTTCTTTTGCTTTTCTTTTTTTTCAGTTTTTTTACTATACACTGTAAAAAAAATCCTAATTTTATGGAAAATAATTTTTTTTACAGTATTTTTCTGTAATTTTAAATTATGTTTAAAACTATGTAAAATTACAAACAATATCTGTAAATTAACAACTTGACTGTTATTTTAAGGATTATTTCATTAATGACAAATTACAGTAATTCTATTTTTTTTAATATGGGAAAATTACTGTATTAATGCAGTATTTTTTTTAGTTTCAGTAGTGTTTTCCTTAATTACATACAAATTCATGTAAAATTACAAACAATAATTAACAACTTGAATTTTATGGATTATATCATTAATGACAAATTATGGTAATTCTTATTTTTTAATATGGGAAAATTTCTTTAAAATATTCTATTATGTGTACAGTATTTTTTCTGTTTTCTTAAATTACATACAAATTAATGAAAAATTACATGAATAATCTTAAACATGTAGCTCATTATATTAAAGGGTGATATCCATACAAACAATTTAACATTCTTCTTTGTAATTTTAAAGTAAATCTTTTTGGTTTTATATTTAGCTGTATTTTTAAACTCTTTAATTCTGTTGTAAGTGAAGTGAAGTGAAGCGACATGTGGCCAAGTATGGTGACCCATACTCGGAATTTGTGCTCTGCATTTAACCCATCCAAGTGCACACAAACACCGTGAACACACTCGGAGCAGTGGGCAGCCATTGCTGCGGCGCCCGGGGAGCAGTTGGGGGTACGGTGCCTTGCTCAAGGGTTTCACCTCAGTCGTTGTATTGAGGGTGGGGAGAGCGCTGGACATTCACTCCCCTCACCGACAATCCCTGCCGGACCTGAGACTCGTACCCATGACCTTTGGGTTACAAGTCCGACTCTCCATTATCCATTAGGCCACGACTGCCCCTAACCACGACAGCCCCTAACCACGACTGCCCCTAACTTGTATGCAATTATGGCAGTGTTTGAAATAAGTGTTACTGTGGACAGAGGAATAACCAACAGGTTGTATAACACTGCAATGTAAAGAGGCAAATACAGAAAATGTCATAATTGTGCACAGCTGCATTTAGGCATAAGAGTGGTTCTGAAGCAGGGATTTGTTAAAAAAAGCAAAAGTGTCATTATTGGTCAAGTGAATGTAACTAAGTCAAGTATGTACACATACTCTTCCCCTAACCCTTACTTTTTATTCATAGGGAAATGATAGGTGAAAAGTGAAACGCACAGAAACACTTAATTATAAATACACTTATAAATAGTTTTTTGCTATAATTTTTTTATATCGTGGAATGTAAATATATCTGTGTAGCACAGTACTGCTTAAAGCTATTGAAATTTTGATAAATAATACATACATGAATGAAGAATAAAGAGCGGGACATGCTTGATTTTTAAATAAGTGCAATAGACAAAAAGCCGCCTCTCTTAAACAGCATTGATCATGAATTCAATTGTCCTTGACAGCTTATAGTGCCTGAATGGTAAATACATAAAATTTCTATTATTGTGAATATGGTCATATCGCCCACCCCAAGTGTCAGTTAGTTTAAAGATCAAACTTATAAAATGTAAATTAACTTTGGATTTTGGAATGAATAATCCGAGAACAGTCATGTACACTTGTTCGACAGAGATGACATGACCACCATCTCGGAATCTAAAGAATGGTGCAAACCAAGATTTTGGATCTACTGTGCAGTTTTTGTAGCTGGTGAGTAAATTTTTGCGAACCCATGTCTAAGTTAATAATAAATATTGTATTATTAAACAAATAAAAAAATCATCTGCCACATGATATTTAGAAGAAGTGAGTATTCATGACATATTAACATTAATACTGTAAATGATACTGTGCCCTTATGTGTGACAGTGTGAGGAAATGCGTTTGAATTTAGACAAACTCTGCACCAGGGCACCACTCTGGTTCAAATTTACCTTCTTTAGTTTAAAGGGAGAGTGCACCCAAAAATGAAAATTCTGTCATTAATTACTCACGCTCATGTTGTTCCAAACCCATAAGAGTTGCATTCATCTTCAGAACATAAATGAAGATCTTTTTGATTAAAAAATTTAAGAGATTTCTCTCCCTCCATAGACAGCAACGCAACTGACACTTTGACTCACTTTGAAAAAGTTCATAAAGAGATTGTAAAACTAATCCATATGAATTGAGCGGTTTAGTACAAATTTTCTGGGGACACAATCACTTTATATGATGAACAGATTGAATTTAGGCTTATATTCCCATGCAAACATTCATCGGCTCACACATCAGTTGTGGTAAAAAGAAGCTCAAACATGTTCGCTGGCAGTTTTGGTTGAGCATCTTTTCATGTTTGCTGTGTAGTGTTTATATTTGAGTAAAGGCCTAAATTAAAGGGTTAGTTCACCAAAAATTGAAATTTCTGTTGTTACTTACTCACCCTTGTGTCGTTCCAAACCCGTAAGCCCTTCGTTCATCTTCGTAACACAAATTAAGATATTTTTGATGAAATCCGAAAGCTTTCTTAACCATCCATAGGCAGCAACATAATTGCAACTTTCAAGGTCCAGAAAGGAACTATAGACATCATTAAAATAGTCCATGTGACTACAGTGGTTCAACCTTAATCCCCGGTTATACTTCACTTTCCGTGCCCGGACGCGTCCGCGCATCTTTCAAAGTATACTAAACCACGGATGCGTGCGGATGACCGAGTTCGTCAATTTTTTCTATACTCTTTACCAGACATTGTGTCATCAACAGGACATTTGCTGGGCAGGATCGGAGAAGAAAAATATTGCATCCACAATTGCAACATAGTTCAGAAGATACACCAAGAGAACAGGAATCAAAAACGATGGAGAAGGCATGCTTCTAAATTTACGCTCTTTCCACACTCTTCTTCGACGACTGCACATTCTTCTGCGACTGTGCTCAGTACTGTGTGTATTGCCAACTAGTGGACTCTTCTGTCCTGTTTGTGCATGCGCTGTTGCATGCACACCGTCCGCTGGTCTCAAAATTTGGGCTGCACGCGGACAGGGTGTGCTGGCCGCAAGCTCTCTGCATGACGAAAATTATGTCATACAGACGGTGCATGAACGCAGATGGCCGAAGTATACCCAAATGTTTTGAAGCGATGAGAATACTTTTCATGTGCAAAAGGGTTGTTGACATATAAGCCTGAAATTTTATTTTTTTTACTTCAAATATTAGGCATAAAAATATTAAGTTGTGTTGAACTGACTCTTGAATTTCCAAAAATATATATTTTAGATTATGTACTGGAAATTGGATTTATTCACCGATTTGTTGCATTCGTGCCTAAAATTGTCAAATTGTGTGACATAAAAGTTATTCTATATAAAATGAAAATGGGATATACTCTCCCTAAGTAACTAACTTCACCATAACATACAATTATTTTGTTTGAGCTGACCAGACAACTATAGTAGTGTTCATTGATTTGTTTATATTTGTTCAAACTTGACAAATTTGCCTCTGTTTATTTTCTAATATACATTTCTATTTACAGATAAGTACAAATATTATATTGTAAAAAGGAATGCTCATAAGAGAGCATACATCTGAAACTTATATTACCCACCAGGTACAATGTACTTGGCATACTGTCATTCTTAAAAGGAAAACACATCATTAATCATCATTTGCCTGCCTTTTTTGTTGTTGATTTTCAGATCAACTGCTATAAAAGACAAACTGAAATCCTCTACTGTCAGTCGCTAGAGCATCTCTTGAGATCAGGGGAGTGAGGTTTACTAGCCTACATCTGTTACACTCACCCCCTAAACCTCACTCCCATCCGGGTCACCGCATCGATGTTGCCCCTCCAGTTCGCACCGGCTTGCTCTTACTAGCCTACATCTGCCACACTTGTGCTAGTTGTCCTGGCATACAATATTTTACAACTTCTAATTTCTTTAAATCTTTGCAACAGAAGTGTAGAGAGTGCATGTTAGCATTACCACAATAGAAACATTCATGGGAAATACCTTAGGTTAAAATAAACCACAATTATCAATATATAACATGCCCTGTAATACTCACAGGTTGATTTATTGCTTCAAATATCAATATCAGTGACTTTGTGATTGAAACTCCATTTGGGCCCCACATAGGTATGCTGGCTGTGCACCTGTTTCAACTCATCAACTCATTAGTAGATACTGCAAAACCAGAAATTTGGGTCAGATAAGGGAGACATCCAAAATGTTTAGTGTTGTTGTGCCTCCAGGAGCAGAGTTGGGAAACATTGATCTAGATCAGTGGTTCTCAAACCTGTCCTGGGGACTCCCCACCACTGCACATTTTGCATGTCTCCCTCATGTAACACACCTGATTCAAGTCATCAGCTCATTAGTAGATGTCTAATGAGGGAGACATACAAAACGTGCAGTGGTGGGGGGTCCCCAGGAGAGGTTTGAGAACCACTGATCTAGATCAGGGGTGGTGAACTCCGGTCCTGGAGAGCCACAGTCCTGCAGAGTTTAGCTCCAACCCTGATAAAAAATCCCCTGTCTAAAGCTTTCTAGAAACCTTTCGAGCCTTGATTAGGTTGTTCAGGTGTGTTTGATTAGGGTTGGATCTGAACTCTGCAGGACTGTGGCTTTCCAGGACCGAGGATAGCCATGCTTAATGTAGATTAAAAATGTTGTTAATTGTTGTCATTTGTGATGCCTAATGCATTAACTAATGTAAACAAATTGAACCTTATAGTAAAGTGTTATCATTAAACAATATTTACTTACCCAATGAGACAATAAAAAATATTAGCCAGTGTAGATGCATGTTCAGTAGTGAAAAAAATCCCAAGTGTCTGAGATCCGTCTGCTGTAGGATGAGGATTCACTCTTGAACAGATGTCAGTCATTTGGTCATATTTATACACTGTGAGTGAGCAACACATTCTCACTCCCAACCAGTGGTGGAAGATATTTTCACTTTTGCCTTTCATGCCATTTACATTTTCTTTAAGACTTTTGGTTTCACTTTATTTTGATGGTCTCTTTAACACATTCTGTTGACTATAAGTAACACTGCACCTACATGTCTACTAACTTTCAGTGTTAGTAGACTGGTTGGATTAGGGTAAGAATAAGTTGTCGTAGTTGCAAAGTTGCTTATAGTCAACAGAATGTTCAAAAAGGACCATCAAAATAAAGTGTTACCAGACTTTTATTGTATTAAGCAGTTTTCTTGAACATTCAACCTGTTTCTGTTATTCTTTTTTTAACCAGATTTTTAACCAGCCACCATGAATAACATAAATGTAAGCATGTAAGCAGAATAAAGTAATAATACTAATGTTAATGAAATAAAATGGGAAGAGAACAAATAGGCATTTCACTACACCACAGAAGTTCTTCCACCATATCATTATTATACAAGGTTTAAATTTCTCTGTAAACATCACGCTTACTGTTTAGCGACCGTAACTATAAGATCAAGTATCCCAGCAAACATGTCCATGTGGGCCCCATGCCAGTTTTTGATGTGCTGTCACTTGAGCCCTGCTTGAGCAACCCAAATGGGGCCCAGAGAAATTTGTCCATCGGCTCCACATGGGCCCCATATATGTAAGCCCCCAGGGGCACATGATGGGTCCATAGTGGGCTCTAAGAGGGGCCCATTTAGATGTTACTAAATGGAGCATGAGATTCTGCAATGCTGTGGTAATTCATTATTTTAAAGGACTTTAACAGCATTAGACACTCCTGCATAATTTATACACATACATCAATTAGTAAATCGTGCGCTCAATTTAGCCTACTGTTTTTTTCCCTGCATGTCATGGCTCCATATGAATCTCAACAATGGTGTCAATCAAAAGTTTCATGTTGCAATGCATGCTGGGTGTCATAGTACAAAACTCTCAGTATGTATTGCGGCATGAATAAATTATGCAGTGGTCTTGCTATTTTCTTTATTTCCATGTTGTTCAAAAATACACACTAACAGCTTTTCTTTCACACGGGGTAAAAATTTGAAATTTAAGTGTTAATCAAGTAACACTTCTGATAAGGACACTACAGACACCGGAGGAGATCAGTGAAATAAGAAAACATATGATGACTATATCATAATCAGTACATAACAATCAGCATTCACTGATTGCATTTCTTATCTGTTTGTTTAATTTAATTTGACATAACAAAAGTGCTTTGTAAACATACAAAGGGGGAAAAAAATGATTATTTAAAAAGTAACTTCTATGACCTAATGTACACTTATATTACCTAATTTTATTTTACTCATGTTTTATTTAAGTAGATGTCATAAGAAATAGAAACACATTTTCGTATTTTTATGTACAGAGGAGGTTTACTCAGTCTGCACTATCTCTGATCAAGATGCTAAATAGCAGTGGATAACAGCAGAAGTGTCATGATTATTTTGAATGTGCAGTTTGACATTTTGAACAGTTCTATCAGAGCAAAACCTGTACATCGGGGGTTTTTCCATTTCCTTGCAGTACAGATGAAAGAGAAGACAGTAGAAAGAACTCAGACCTGCTGAGCAGCATGATATGTTAATGTGTTTGACTGCACAAAACATCTCATGAAAAAAATCACGACACAAACTTTATGTAATAAAATGTATAATCATTTATTTGTTTAATTTAAAAATTAAATCAGACACAATTTAATCATTTTGATGCTATTTTTCACCAATGATACATTTATTGTTTTCTATTTTACTCTAAATGTATAGTGCATATACTGCAGTTTGATGTAATTAACAGTTTTCAGATAGGATGAGCCAATTTGACAGCCTTGACCATGGTAAGACCTGTTTATTGTACAACACAATGAACACATCAGACTCATTCATCTCTCTGATGCCCACTTCCACAGTGTCCATGCCCACCCTTTTGTCTTTGGCGTTGTGCCTGTAAGTAACAAATGCCTATGAACATTTTTAAATGGTCAGCTATACTGTGACAAGAAGTCATGTTTCAGTAAATCTGGAAAGAAGTTATGTCATTAAAGTATGGTTAAACATTTGATAAGTGGTGACTTTTTGGTTATTTGTTTGGATATTAGTAACAGTTTTGAAAATTTGCACTGTAATAGTACCAAAATTATAAACTAAGGAGAGTGAAAAAAGCTGAAAAAAAGGTATAGACTTTGAAATCTGAAAAAGTTTAATTCATCTTGCTATTCAAACATTGCAGTTGTATCAGTGTGTATCATGATTTTTATGACACAAACAAACTGCCCACTACAATCAGTGGAAAACCTGGAAATATGGGGTTTAAAGTGGACATCGTTAGTATGATTCTTTAGGGTCTTAATGAAAAGTCTATAACATACTTTGATTAAAATTTCTTAATGGTTGGGTAAAAAATACCCTTTTTATCTTGTCAAAAACAGCTCTGTTCACAGCGAGTTGTTTCGGTGCATGTCCCTTTAAATGATAATGAGCTACTGTTCACCCCACCCCTATCTTCTGTGGGCAGGCTGTAAACACTTTTTGGCAGGTGTTGCATTGAATTCACCATTCTTATTTATGCAGTTATTAATGCTCAAAAATTATTAAAATACATTTGAAAATTACTTGTTAGTCATTAACTAACACCTTTATAAATCTTATTGTAGTGTTACCATGTTATATTTACATAATATCTACACAGTTAGTAATAAGACAATCACCTTAATGCATTGTTCATTATAAATGTGCAGTTTTGAAGAAATGACGACATAGGCTATATGTTTGTTCGACTATATTATTTTGATAATGAACAAGCTTTTGTCACGTTTGCAGTGCTTTGTTGTGTGTGCGTGAGGCGCCGGCGCGATCAAACAGCAGTCTTTGGAAGGGATTTGCCTCATCGTCATGGAAACGGTTCATGGCCAGGTCAGATTATGTCAGAGTTTGTTGTTGTTTGTTGGAAAATCATACCCAGTGGCGTGTTTAGGTTATTGGGGGCCCTAAGCAAATCACCAGGAGGGGGCCCCGTGATCGTGTTCCCGGGGGTTATCAGCTGGCAATTTTCAATGCACATTCAAGAGTGCAGGTTGCAACTATTATTATCTTTATTTTTATTTTATTTCGAACAACAACCAATAAAAAATAAAATAAAATAAAATATGAAAATATTTGTGTTACCACATAAAACAAAACAAAACAATATCTATGAATAATCATCAATTAATTTTAATAATGGAAAGATGAGGCTTATCAGTATATCACAATATCACCCTGTTTGGACTTTGTTTTATGTTTTGCATCATTTCCTGTCATCATAGTTATGCAATTTGATTCACAAGCTTGCAATTCGATTTAGTATCAGTTATTTTGGATATACTGTATATCAGGTACAGCACATGGCAAATTTTCTCAAGAAAAAAAAAATCTCTCAGCTAATGTTGTAAAATACATACTATGTTAATATTGTAATATTGTAGGTTAAAATTAACTTATTTGTATACAAACTTAAATTACACTTAAGGAAATTTTTATAATAATAAAGTTGGTACTACATTAATATTGTAGGTTAAAATTAACTTATTCGTATACAAACTTAAATTACACTTAAGGAAATTTTTATAATAATAAAGTTATAATAGGCCTACAAACTTTAAAATTATTTCTACTCCAATTTGTTTTTTTGAAATATAAACATTTAAATGGTGGCTGTCAACTTTTTTTCAAACATGCGTTATATAGGCTATTAAAGAACATTAAAAATTATAATTAATATGTAATATGGTGCATAAGCTAAATGCTCCTCTCTAGAGTAAATTTTTCTAGCTGACTAACAAGTTTATGTTTACGATGATTATGTTTGTTCTGAGGTAAATGTGACGTTATGTTTGTTTATTACAAGATATTTTATTAACGTCTTAATAAAACGTGAGTTTTATTAACGTGAGTTTGAGTGTGTTATGTGTCTGTGCTTCATTGGTTGTTCTCTCCCCTCTTCCCCCCTCTACACTCCCACTTTTCCAGAGCTTTACACGCCCATTTTAACAGACTTTTTTGAGCTTTGAGGTGTGAACGACCAGGGTAAAACAGGGGTATTTCATGACCCTTTAAGTACCCATACATACTTTATGATGGCTATTTGTCTTTCAAACTTGAGTTTCCCAAAGCCACTGCTGGTGTGGCTCGGGTTGTAGAGATGTAAGTTGTCGTGTTCAGATTCTGTGTGAGACAAAAAAAAGAAAAAAGTTGGAGAGCACTTCATGCGCACGTTGACCATACACCCTGTGGTAGGAGAAGCATATGAGACTCTGGAACAGATATGTGTTTCTATCTGATGATGAAAAACATCTTGAACTTTCCCTATAAGTGGGGTGATAGAACCATTAGACATCACATCATTCCATGTACATGTGTCTCAAAGAGGAACATTGGGGGTAGTGCACATGAAAATTATAATTCACTGAGATTGCTTCCATTCATTATTGGAGACTTGATACCAGAGGCAGAGCCAGCCTGGGGTGCGATTTCCCAAAAGCATCGTTAGCCAACTAACATCGCACGTTTCGTCGTTACTTACATAGTTCAACGATTTGGTGTTTCCCGAAACTATAGTTCAAACGAACATTCGCAAACTGCATCGCAAACTTGTATGGTTGGAACGACAGCTCTCGAGCTGTAGTTAGAAACATAGTTTCCTGTTTTTATGACATGTGGACTTAATAAATCCTTATCTTGAGCAAAATAAGCTTTTGAATATATACAAATGTCATTTATATATTTTAGTTTGTTAAGAGAGTTAAAGCACCGTTTTTGAAGAGTGCGCATGTGCGTACATGCTCTAGTACGTAAGAACGAGCCTATGATTGAATGTGGAAATAAAGCAAAATAACTGAGGAAAATGAGAACTAGTCCTCTAATGCCATGTCTGTAATTTAAAGCAGAAATTCTAGCATTGATTCGATCTCAAAAGGATTCATTTAAAGAAGTTATTTCTCCACCACCTGCGTGACGTCATTCACCAACATGGTTGAACGACAAGTTTGCGACAATACGGTTTCGGGAAACAGTCGTGACTAGCTAGTTGATTTGTTCAACAATGCATCATACTATGGTAGTTCAGCAGCGAGTTACATCGTTGTTTGGGAAACGCACCCCTGGCTTGTACTTCTTGCTTTAGCTCTTAACTCTTGACTTTTAAATGTTTTTTTTCTTTTCTGGCTACTGTAACTGTTTGTTATGGCAAAAAATGCAAGAGAAAATGTGATCTGATGATGTTGGTTTCTTGTTGATGATACAGTTCTAATCATCTCATGCGAACCATTGATTATAGTAACTCTATATTATGAGATCCAGCAGTGTTCTCATCAGCAAAACTGAATGATTAAAAATAAATAAATTTAAAAAAAGTATGTACAAAAAAGTTTTGCGCTTGTTTAAAAACACATTGCACACTAAAGACTTTCTTAGACACCACAGACATCAGGAATCAGCATATGAATCTCAACAAAGGTGATGTGCTTAATGCCACAATGCATTCTGGGTGCACCATACAAAACTCATCCAGTTGATTTCATCTAAGACGCTGACTGGAAGTTAGTTGTATTTGCTGGGTGCTTCTCATTTCTTATTTGTGCATCTTCGTTTCCTTTCCTTGCTTCCTTTCCTCTCATCTAAGCTCCACCCCATTAGGATGCGTTAGAAGGATGCAAGGAAGGAAAACGAGGACGGAGGAATCAAAGGAAATGGTAATTGGAATGTTCTTGATCCCTCGAGCATCACTTTAAAGCGTCATCAGCTGTGCTCGATGGATCTGCCCATATGTTGTTAAAGTTTGGTTATTTAAAAAATGTATAATAAAGCAAGATGCCATATCAAAATATGTGAGATGTAAAGTTTATTTAAACTGCAAAAGTAAAGCATGCATTTAAATTATTGTGACAGATGTGAAAGGGGAGGAAAATTTATGTGTGTCAGGTTTTTCGACCAGAAAGACTTCCACAAAGAATACATTTATGTTTCCTCGCTCATAGCTCCTTAGGAAGCTTCCTCACTCCTCGTTCCTTGCCTCCTCGTGGTGCAATTAGAGAATTGAGATGTCCTTCAAGATGGCTGAGTTTGAAATGAGGCAGTATCAATTTGAGTATTAAGAAGCACTTTTTTTCTGCTTCGCTTTTTTTCTGAATCAGCTATCTTCAATAATGGTCAGTCATCACTTAAAGCTGCTGTCCGCAGTTTTTCCTCTTTGTCGCCATCTCTGTTTGAAACATGCGATTGCAGTCATATGCGGAACAGTTATCTGTACGTGAGTTGTGCCTCGGCACAGCTCCTCAGCGCGGATTAATTTAATGCTTGCTGTCAGTCACCGCACCGGTGGATACTGAACTTCAGAATCACAGATTCTACGTCTTGAAAGTATGACCAATATAAGAATTTTCACTGGAAAATATCATCTGAACAAGTAAGTAACATGTCTGTCACTTTTGTTTTGACCAACTGAGGAAAAAAGCATTAAGCCTAGTAGCCTACAATAAATCGCGCTGCCAATGATGATTAAATCTAACGATCGCTTAGCTCAGATCACATCAAACTGTGCAAATTATTGTTACTGTTATATTGTTCTCAAATTGTTATTGTTAGAAACATCAGCATTGCGTGACTGTGTATTAGCGTTACCTGTAGATTTCAATTTCTGTAGCCACTCTACAGTCCGAAGTCTTTTGCTTTTTGTCTACGGCTGAATCTCCAATTGTCATTGATGATTGTCATTTGGATCTTTCTGGATTACAATCCGCCATCAAAATAATAAGGCTATAAATGTGCCGCTACCGGCACCATCCTCACCCAACCGACTTGCCTGAACTCCTTCTTTCTATTTACGTGACGTAATGACGCACAGAGGAACTGCTGCATGCTTGAATTTCCCGCGGAAATCCGCCATGTCGCTCTTATTATAAAACATTATTAAAAGCTTACTGTTGTGAATTGAAACAAGATAATGAGATAGTTTTGAACACTGGCTGGTTATGTACTTGTTCAAAAGTTGATTTTGGATAATTTTTAACCAAAACAAGTTGTGGACTGCAGCTTTAATTAATCACTTAATTATCTCATCAATCAATCAATTAATCAATCAATCAAAATGTATTTATAAAACACAATCAAAACCACTGTAGTTGACCACTCCTTAAAAAACAGAGAAATAAATATAAACAGTTCTGACCGCAATGCACTATAAGAGAGAAAAAAAAACACACAAAAAAACAACAAAAAAAAACAAACAAAGGTGACACATCCTTATACTCTAGGACAGTTATAAGCCTGGGTTAAAAGATACTTTTTTAACTTGGATTTAAATTCAGATTCTGAAGAGACTAGTCCGAGGGAATGTGGAAGACTATAGCAATTGAAAAGGCACTGTCACCCCTCAACTTCAGACTGGATCTCGGGACCATCAACACTCTTTGCTCAGAAGACCTCAGAGATCTAACAGATATATTTGGGTTTAAAAGATCAGAGATATTCAGGTGCCGTTCCACTCAGAGCTTTAAAAACAAACAATACATTTTAAACTCGGTTCTGTAACAGACCGGCAGCCAGTGCAAAGAGCATAATACGGGGGAGATATGATCAAATTTGCGGGTGCCAGTCAGAAGTCTGGCAGCTTCATTTTGAACCATCTGAAGTTGATTTATATTTGATTGACTTATTCCAATATAAAGGAAATTACAATAATCAAGCTGTGATGACACAAATGCATGGATCACTCTCTCGAACTCTTGAAACAATAAAAAAATCTTGCCTTTTGATAGCAATCTTAATTGGAAGAAACTGGACTTGATTACATAATTTATCTGTTTATCTGTTTGAGTGCAGAATCGAAAGTAACACCCAAATTTTTCACAGACAGTTTTCTGTAGGAGTCAGGTTCTCCCATATTACAATCGGGGGTTCCTGAAGGCCCAAACACAATAACCTCTGTTTTGCTCTCATTAAGTTCAAAGAGAGCCAAGACAAACACACATCCAGTGATCCTAAGCCTCTTTTGTCATTTTTCCTCAAGGGCAGGTAGATTTGAGTGTCATCAGCATAAAAATTAAATGACACCCCATGCTTTGTAAGGATGGACCCCAGAGGAAGGATATATAATGAGAACAGAACAGGGGCCAAAATGGAGCCCTGAGGAACTCCAAAATGCAGGATAGAGCTAGATGAAGAAAAACCCTCAAGACAAACAGAACACGTTCTGTCTTCAAGATAGGATTTAAACCAGTCGAGAGCACAACCTGTAATGCTCACACAATGTTCAAGGATTCTATGATGGATAGTATCAAACACAACACTTAAATCTAATAGTAGAAGTATCACAGAGTCCCCTGAATCTACAGTTAAGGGTTTAACAATTGCATGCTTTTGGTATTTTGGGACAGTCGCTGTAAGAAGAGACTTGTTTATTAAAGCTAAAATACTTGGCCCGACAGCATCGAAGACCTGAAGAAAGAACCATGTGGGAATGATGTCTTGTGGACATGCAGTAGGTTTTAGCTGCTTAATATTTTTTTGGAAGGAGTTGTAGTGAGTTAGCTCAAAGGGGATATATTAATAATTATTCATAACGTATTATGATTAATTATGAATATTTAAATAAGTTAACGAGATAAACTTGATGTAGCTACATTAACATTACAGTTCATCCTGTGAACACTCAGTATTGATTATTATTCTAAGGGTTTTTTTCATGGCCACAGAAAAATAATTATTTCTTAGCATTTACAGAACTTAAAGCTTGTAGCAAAATCCAAATCATTTAAGGCTGTACTCAGATTAGGTGCTCTGAACCGTGCCCAAGCTTATTTGACCCCCAAAGCCCGGTTCGTTCGACTAGTGTGATAGCTCCAAACCGCGCGCAGGCGCGGTTCGTTTAGCCTGCCCTGGCCTCCTTGGAAGAGACAATCGCGGCTCAGTTCAAGGCAACCGTGCCTAGTGTGAGTACACCCTAAGAGGCAATTTATTGCAGTCAGTGAGTCAGAACCAAATATGTATTGTGCACAAGTTTTATTATCTAAATCACGAACACATAACTAAACTAGCAAACACATACATACACACACATCACACATACATGGGTAAAATGATAAATGATAGAGTGAAACCAGAAGTGGGAAACAGGAGGAGCTATGGAGAAAAGTCAAAAACCTTGAAAGTATCATCAGCATTCATTACAAATTAAAATGGTTAGTTTGACTTTTACTAGGAAAGAGTTCTTTCTCTTACTATGGCCACTGCTTTTCATGTGGCACCATCGTTCAGAGCAGCAGGTCATAAAAATCCCCTCTCTGATGGTGTCCATGGTAACTGAGGCCCTTGCCTCAGTGGGTCTGTTGGGGGATGACTGCTTACAGACCCCAAAGAGAGTTTTAAAGATTATTTGTTAAATATGACAAATAATTGTGTCTGATTTGTCTCAGTCGTTACACCTCTTTTAGAAAAGTAGAATAAAATTTCAAGTCCAGTCATTCTGAGGATTGTTTTTGGGGATGATGATGCAAGAAAACTTGCACTTAAGACAGGAATCCATAGATGATTCTATGGATGACCTTGTCCTTTAAATAATGACTGTTTTGGGGCGAAGCAAAAGTTCAGGCTCCAGTACAAAGATAAGGACTTCATAAGGGATTCTCAAATCAACCATTTAGGACAGATACACTGAAAGTGATTTTTCTATCAACGCATGACTCCAACATGCAAGAGACACGTACCTGCTCCACCATCCCTGTTCCTTCACCCAGTTCAACCAGTTCAACTGTCATAGTTATATATCCTAAGTTAAGAACCAGTTCTTGGCCTCAGGCTATTGCATTTCCTCTTTTGGTATGTTCTGCTGAAATTCAGCTTCAGAGAGTTGACACAGAGTTCAACAACAGTAGAATGCTACTTAAAACCCAAGGAGGGATGCCATCAGGGCCGGTAGCCTTTGCTGCATTCACTTTGCGGAGTCTAGACTTAACTTGTCCAATACTCAGAGGTGGTATATTGCAATTAGGCAACTTACAGGTAACTTCTTCCTCAGACAGAGAAGTGTGATTCACATAATCCCACAAGGAAGCAAAGTGTTTAGCCAAGATGTCACACTCATGTTGCATGATGTTATGATCCAGAGACACCACATCACGCTCATCTCTTTCCATGCCCATTAGTGCCTTCACAGACTTAAACCACTGTTTAGGCCACACAATTCCTCCACCTCATGCTTATAATATTGTTTCTTTGCATTCCTTAATTTTTTTGGCCAATAATTGATTTTAAATTCCTATAAGAGGTTTTATTGCCGGAACAATATGCACGCTGTCTGTCTTTTATCAGATCTTTAATTTGTACAGTTATCCAAGGCTTATCATTATTTGCAACTGAAACGTTCTTAAACAGAGCCGTTTTATTCAAGATAGACCAGATAGTGGATGTGAAGGCACTAACCTTAGCCTCAGGGTCCATAGCCTCATGAATATGAGAAAAAGCTGTAGTATTCATAAGAAGGCCCAATTGCCTATTTGTTTCAGAAGTGTGTTTTCTACAAAAAATGTGCTTGGTAGGCCATATTCCAGCCTTGAGCTCATGGTCAGAAGAGCCAACAGGAGGCAAGTGCTCTGGTGACTCATACATGGATGAAATGTTTGTAAAAATTTAGTCCAATTGACTGGCCTTCCTTGTTGCTTCTGCCACAATCTGTTTCAGACCATGTCTGCTGCAGATGATTTCAGACTTGTACTTGTTTGTGTTACCAAGTATGATAATTGCGGCCTGCTGGTAGTTGCTTTCAATATTTCTAAAGCAACGATCAGATACTGAGTGATTAGTATGAGTGAAATCCAGCACAGAAGCAATAATACAACTTAACCCTCAAGGAAGACGTCTGGGATGTAACCAGACCCATAATACTTCAAATTTTTCTTCTTCTAGTTGAGTCAGTCAAATCTGAGAGATTGTTACAGACGTACAAAGCAACTCCTCCCCCACTGCCCTCACGTTCTCGCCGATGCATTGTGTAACCACGAAAAGTAACAGTTGAATCTGGAATATCGGCATTTAGCCAGGTCTCTGGTACAGCAATAACTGCTGAGTTATAATTCACTGCTATGCTGTGCAGCTCATCGCATTTGTAGCGTAACGAACACATAGATGGCATTAATTTATGTCGGGTTTTCCTAATGCGAATTAAGTTCTTAGGATGGTAGCAATCATCAGATGTAGTAAACAGTGTTTGCTCAATCAGCTGACTTTTTTATATCCACTGTTGTTCCACAGAATGTAGGGCGATTTCCAACAACTGTAATGCAGTGAATGCAGTGGTAACCCCAAAAACTCAAGACATACCAGAAAACCTTTTAAAATCCAAATTAATACAACTTAAAACACAAACAGATCTCTTCCTATATTAATTTTGAGCAAAACACATGAAATAACACTTAATTTTAAAATTTACTCACCTCCAGTCAGAAGCAAAGCATGCTGGGAACTAGAAATCTGCTGTAATGGAAACCTCATTCCATGAATGTGTGTATATATGTGTGTACATACATTCACATTTATAAGGGAGCATGTATGTGCGATATATGTACACAATAAAGGATAAAACTTTATGAATATTACATGTAATGCTATTTTTGTCTTCAATTCTTCAATTCTAAATATTTTATATGTATCAATATATAGCCATACACGGTCAATGCATATATTATAGGATATTAATAGTTTATACAACTAATATACTAGTTTTATATTAGAATTATATTTTATATTATATTATACTAGTAGCATGCAAGTGAAATGATGTAATATATTACATTATATTTTGCAGTATTTTCCTATATATTTTTGTTCCGTAAGGGTGCTCTCTTAACTGAAGTGAAAAATAAAAATAATTAGACGGTTATTAAGGACAAAATGCAACTGACCTTCTCCTATAGACGACAAGTTTGTTGAAGACTGTTCACAGTTAATGAAGTGTTATTAATATTCACAAGATTTTTTTTCTAAATGACATTAAATTCCTACACAGTAGGCCTATATTTCATGCCCATCTATTTCTCTTTTTTTTTCTTGTTCTCATCTACTTCTTGGCGCAACTGGACAGATACACTGTTAAAGGGTTAGTTCACCCAAAAATGAAAATTCTGTCATTTATTAGTTACCCTCATGCCGTTCCACACCCGTAAGACCTTCGTTAATCTTCGGAACACAAATTAAGATATTTTAGTTGAAATCCGATGGCTCAGTGAGGCCTGCATAGGGAGCAATGTCATTTAATCTCTCAAGATCCATAAAGGTACTAAAACACATCTAAATCAGTTCATGTGAGTACAGTGGCTCAATATTAATATTATAAAGCGATGAGAATATTTTTGGTGCGCCAAAAAAAAACAAAATAAGTACTTATATAATGATGGCCGATTTCAAAACACTGCTTCAGGAAACATCTGAGCATTATGAATCAGTGTGTCGAATCCGCAGTTCGGAGCGCCAAAGTCACGTGATTTCAGCAGTTTGGCGGATTTGACACGCGATCTGAATCATGATTCATGAATCATGACCCGTAAGACCTTTGTTCATCTTCAGAACACTGCTTCATGAAGCTTCAAAGATTTACAAATCTTTTGTTTCGAATCAGTGGTTCGGAGCATGTATCAAATTGCTAAAGTCATGTGAACTATTAAAATTTCGAAATACTTATGACGTAACAAATCCTTGTTGATTCGTAAAGCTTCCAAGCTTCATGAAGCAGTGTTTTGAGAATGCCTAGATACTAGATCACTAGATATTGTTGAATAAAGTCATTATTTTGGGGGTTTTTGGCACACAAAAAGTATTCTCGTCCCTTCATAACAATGAGGTTGAACCACTGTAGTCACATGAACTGTTTTAAACATGTCTTTAGTAACTTTCTGGGCATCTGAAGTGTTAATTATCTGGCTGTCTATGGAGGCCTCACTGAGCCATTGGATTTGATCAATAGTATCTTAATTTGTGTTCTGAAGATGAATGAAGGTCTTACGGCTGTGGAACAACATGAGGGGGAGTAATTAATGACAGAATTTTCATTTTTGGGTGAACTAACCCTTCAACTAATTACAACTATAATCAGTGTTTTTAATATTGTGTGTGATGACATATACAAAACAAGACTGTGTCATAAAAAGTCTGTGTGTGTACCTCAATGAGGACATTACAACACTCATCAAAGAATTCTAAGTTTTTATATGTACTTTTGTAAGGACCTAAACATATTTCCAGACTATATGTTATCAATATTTCAGTGAAACAAAACAAGGTGTTGTATTGTTTTTTTGTTGTTTATTTTTTAGGACTGCAATCCTGAAGAAGCAAAGAGAGGAATTTCTGAGACCGCACTCTGGGGCTTTTTGTGATCCGTAAATAAAGTGCTGTTTCTGAGCACAACCCAGAGGATGCTGGAGTAGTGATAGAGGGTGTGAAGCTGCTACAGTACTTAAAGTTGGCATGAAATCAAAATTGACCATATTTACTTTGTTAGTGCATATTACTACTCTTGTGGTGAACAATTAATCTGTGCAAGTTAATACACAGAAAAAAAAAATTGTTTGCCGTGGTAATCTTTAATCAAAGTCTGAAAAGTTGCTTCCAGTCTGGAATGGCGTTCCTTCTCTGATAACGTCAGTTTGACGGCTTGGGTTGAAAACGCTGAAACCACTCCCCTCCAACCATTAGTCTGCTATGAGCGAGAGATGGGGAGGAGGAGCGCTAAAATAAAACCCTGCCCTCTATTCAATATTCCGTTTCACTTGGAAATACATCACAACACTGAAGAAAAGACGTTTGCAACTTCCGGTTCACGGGGACTTTAAGAGTTTTTCCTTTGGATTAGTAATGCTGTTCGGACTGATCTACGCTCTCAACTTAAGCAACCCTCAAATTCACATTTGAGTTCTTCTAGAAGGTACTGATGATTTTGTATGGCAGCAAGCTTCCCACAAAGTTTCAAGCACTTCAAATTAAAATGTTTTAGTGAAAAGGACATTCACTGCTTGCATAGATGCTTCCAGCAACTAAAGGGAAACTTAAAACTTTTAAACTTCTAACACAGGGATATCTTGAAAAGGATTTTTCTATGAACTGATGACACTAACTCCAGCATGCAAGAGACTGCATCTGATGCACCATTACTGCTTCTTGTAGCTTTGACACTCTTAACACTAGAGATGGTATCCCTTGCGCTATCCAGGAACTTATCTTCTGTTTTGCACTATTTCCCACCACTAGTCTGTCACCATGGTTACTGATCATTATCATCACTGTCAGCAGCTACGCCAAACAACTTCCCTGTGCAAAGGATCATGGGGGCCCAAAGTGTCCATCAGTTGTACCCTTCGAAATCCTTAATTCCGAAGGGCCCTTTGAAGTGGTCAGTTTTGAGCACTTCGGTCTGAAACGACCCTTCAATATGGCGGCCATGATTGTTTTTACTCCGAAGTGCCCATTCGGAGGGCGATATATCCCGTTTGGAACACACCGCAGGTGTGCGATCTGTCTGCAACATCCGTCACGAAGCGAGTTCGTGATGAGCACAAGGGTGCAGAATGGAACCCCGCCCACACTGAGAATGAGTTTCTGGCATGCACCATGTACTTGTCATGATCACCAGTTGGAGTGCCCTAGTTAGCGACCAGAGGGCACTCCAACCCGGACTGTTCCTCACTACACCCGTGAACTCCATTTTCCATAACGTCGCTGTCCGATGAAAACCACGTATGTCCATTTAGCCGATTTTGAGATTTTTCGACGGATTGAATGTCCAGGTTCATTTCCGTATACAGTATGCTTCACATAATCTAAATGGCCAATGAAAAGTTGTGAAATCATGTCATCTGATTTTCACGTATATCCATTTGGTGTCAAAGCTGTCAATCACGCCGCATATCTCCCGCCCTGTGGAAGCATCTCGCCGGTCTCGTGAAGTTTCATCGAAGCTCAGCACTGGATAGCCGAATAACACTGTGAGGTAAAGTATCAGCAAACGTTTGTTTTTGACAACTGTTCTCAAGTTTATTTTATATTCACAACTATTATTTATTGGTAAATGGTCTAGACGAAGTAATTGTCACCGAATATTTTTATTTATTTTTATATTTGTGAGCCTGGCTGACGAAAGTTAATTAATATTAAATAAACTAAGCGTATTTAATAAACTAAGACGTAGGCTATTTAATAAACTGAGCAATAGATGAATATTGAGTATTCATCTGTCAATATGAAACGCGACTTGGCCATTCTAATTAATGATCGGAAGAACGCGTATCGACCACCGTTACTGTAAAATATGCACGTATGTCCATTTAAACTCAATTTTGGTCAAATGTGGATTATTTCATTACACTGGCAAGAATATGGTTACATGTAAAGATGCCGTACCAAGTATGACAACGCTAAATTCAACTGCTTTTGAAATAAAGTGTTTTTTTCACTTCCTGAAAAGTAAGTCATGTTGGAAAATTTCACTTCCTTTTCCTCTATGAATCAAGACCCTGGTCTCCAGAGGAAAGAGGAAAGCCCATGAGCCCGCTCCAGCCCGGGAGCCCACTCCAGCCGGTGAGTCCGCTCCAGAGCCCACAGAGGAGGTGGGCACAGAATCACCGCCTCACCCACGCANACGCAAGCGGAGGAGGAGGAAGAAGACTTCTTCCATCCTTCAAGGCCCGGAGGCCTTCCCAGAGCCCGTGATAGGCGTGGAGACCACCCTAGCGGCCGTTCTTGCGTTTCCCAAGCGCCTTGCCCTGCTGGCGCCGCCCAGACGCCTTGCCCTGCCGGTGCCGCCCAGGCGCCTTGCCCTGCCGCCGCCACCGCCGCCACCATCGCCACCACCGCCCAAGCTTTCTGCCCTGCCGCCGTCGCCTAGGCCGTCTGAACCGTTGAAACCCGCCTGGTCTGTTCCTCCAGCGCCGCCCTGGCAATCAGCCAGGACTCCAGACCTGCCGGCGCCCGCCTGGTCAGTTCCTCCAGCGCCACCCTGGCACTCAGCCAGGACTCCGACCTTCATGGAGTCCCCATGGTCTGTTCCTCCGGCTCCCCCCTGGCCCTCAGTCGGGGACTCTGGACCTGGCCCGCCATCCCTCCCCCTGATCCTCCTCCAGTCCACCTCCCTCCTGAGATTTTGTGTTTTGTTTTGTTGTCTGGTGGAGCGTCTGGTAGCCGCTCCGTAGGGAGGGGGTTATGTCATGATCACCAGTTGGAGTGCCCTAGTTAGCCACCAGAGGGCACTCCAACCCGGACTGTTCCTCACTACACCCGTGAACTCCATTTCCCATAATACACTTCCCGGACTCATTATCCTGTTTCATTGCACCCAGCTGTTTTGTGTTTCATCATTAGTGTCTGTCTATAATACTCAGTTGTTTCTGTCTTTGTTTGTGGTTCGTTGTATTGTGTTACGTGCACTCTGTACCCCTAGTTTTCTGTTTTTTGTGGACTGTTTCCTTGGATTTTGACTCTTGGATTTATGACTTAGGATCCAAGCGCAGCTTTATTATAGGGTAATCCAAACATCTTGTCTGTGTGCTAACGTGACAGTACTATTATGTACAATGCTGAAGAGTAGAGCCTGTGCTTCAGTCCAGAAGAAGACCAAATAACATTGAGAATATGCTGCATGTTGGTTTATTTAAAAGGTGTTGGTGATACAGTGAAAATCTGTCTGCTGATTCCAGTTGCACATGCATGTGTGCTGTTGTTAGTTAGCTGTTAACTGTGAGAGATTTAAATTCATATTTGTTTCTAGTTTTAATGTTTTTGTTTAATGCAGTTAATTTTACTTTAAGAAATACTTTTTTTTTTTTAGTGGACTCAAATGAAATAAGTTCCCAGTAATAATTTGTCCACATTATTAGCACATTATAAATATTTGTTTATAAATTTAAATGGCAGTTGGCCAATTTAAGGCAGCCAGTTTTTTAAAAAAAAAATTATTATTTGACCCACTGAAATCCCTAAAGAAATTAATAAATGGGGCCATTTGTGGGTCCAGTGTGATCACCCATGTGGGCCCCGTAAGGTTTTTATGTGTAGCCTACCTCTGCCCCATTATTAGCACTCATTTGCGAAAAATGTGAGCCCATATAATGAACATCTAAATGTGCCCCTATTAGAGCCCACTATGGACCCATATATCCTAACATAGATGAGGCCCACGTGGAGCGAATGAACACATTTCTTTGGGCCCGATTTGGGATACCCAAGCAGGGCCCAAGTGACTGCCCATCAGAAACCCACATGGGGCCCACATGGACATGTTGGCTGGGACAGTATGGCTGAAGCCCAAAGAAGCCAAAAAGGTGGGCATGGACACTGTGGAAGTGGGCATCAGTGGGATGAATGAGTCTATGTGTTGATCGTGTTGTACAATAAACAGGTCTTACCATGGCCAAGGCTGCCAAATTTGCTCAACCTGTCTGAAAACTGTTAATTACATCAAACTGCAGTATATGCACAATACAAAGTAAAATAGAAAACAATAAATGTATCACTGGTGAAAATAGCATCAAAATGATTAAATTGTGTCTGATTTTTTAATTTGTAAATTAAACAAATGGATAAAATGAATACTTATTTTATTGCANTAGACTAGGCTAGACTAGGCTTTCAGCATAGTTTTGAGTCTTTATGGCTCGCTCGGCCATGCCGTTGGAATGAGGGAAGTTTGGACTGGAGAGTGTGATGTTGAAACCCCAGTCATGAGCAAATCGAGCCATTTCATGCTGCTGCTGTTGATTATTGTTGCTGCTGCTGCTGCTGCTGCAGAGCAAGCATGGGACTTGCTACTGCCAATACATACACAACACGCTGCTGTGAGCAAGTAAGACATGCTCCTGCTGTACAATATAGCGTACATGAATAACCGTAGCAGATCTATACAGGTGGTGCTGGGGAAGGTGGAGGGTTTCTGAAGCACGCTGCGCTACTAAGCAATGCTAGCTCATGTATTTAAAGATTAAGCACGCAAGCTCATTGGCTACTAATACAGCAGGAACTAATCATCTGTGACCTATAGATAATGATGTGATAATTAGCAGGTTGTGTTAAAGGACCTATTAGCCTGCGCCATCTAGAGTTTCATGCCAGAACTTTGTATAAATAGTCCACTTTCAGAAGAAATTAATGTCCTTGAAAGTAAAAAATGTCAGCAGCTATTTTCTGGCAGGGTCCCTCTGGAACTGGATGTGAGATAAGTGACTTTTTTTGATTTTCAGGACAACTCTCTTGACAGCAACTACAGGCTTCCACCATGTGACATACAGCTTCAGTGAGTCCTGGCCAGTAGATGTCACGGTTCACAGATGCATTGTTTCCTTCTTGTCGCGTGCTCTGTGTTGTGACAGCAGTGGGTGTGTTTGTGTATGTGCGCGTGCGAGTGTGTTTGTGGGTGTGTCCAGGCCACATGGATCATCAGCGGATCCANAGAAGCATGATCTGGCGTGTGCTAGAGACGGCTGTATACCCTGGTGTGACGCATGAAGTTTTAATGTTTTAAAAATAGTTTTAATGTTTTTGTTTAATTCAGTTAATTTTACTTTAAGAAATACTTTTTTTTTTTAGTGGACTCAAATGAAATAAGTTCCCAGTAATAATTTGTCCACATTATTAGCACATTATAAATATTTGTTTATAAATTTAAATGGCAGTTGGCCAATTTAAGGCAGCCAGTTTTTTAAAAAAAAAATTATTATTTGACCCACTGAAATCCCTAAAGAAATTAATAAATGGGGCCATTTGTGGGTCCAGTGTGATCACCCATGTGGGCCCCGTAAGGTTTTTATGTGTAGCCTACCTCTGCCCCATTATTAGCACTCATTTGCGAAAAATGTGAGCCCATATAATGAACATCTAAATGTGCCCCTATTAGAGCCCACTATGGACCCATATATCCTAACATAGATGAGGCCCACGTGGAGCGAATGAACACATTTCTTTGGGCCCGATTTGGGATACCCAAGCAGGGCCCAAGTGACTGCCCATCAGAAACCCACATGGGGCCCACATGGACATGTTGGCTGGGACAGTATGGCTGAAGCCCAAAGAAGCCAAAAAGGTGGGCATGGACACTGTGGAAGTGGGCATCAGTGGGATGAATGAGTCTATGTGTTGATCGTGTTGTACAATAAACAGGTCTTACCATGGCCAAGGCTGCCAAATTTGCTCAACCTGTCTGAAAACTGTTAATTACATCAAACTGCAGTATATGCACAATACATTTAGAGTAAAATAGAAAACAATAAATGTATCACTGGTGAAAATAGCATCAAAATGATTAAATTGTGTCTGATTTTTTAATTTGTAAATTAAACAAATGGATAAAATGAATACTTATTTTATTGCATAGTGTGTGGTGATTTTACAAACCCGATTCAAAAAAAGTTGGTACACTGTACAAATTGTGATTAAAAAAGGAATGCAATAATTTACAAATCTCATAAACTTATATTTTATTCACAATAGAATATAGATAATGTGACGGAACGGCTGCCTCTCCCTTATTGTCAGCGCCACCCCATCTTTTAAATTGCCGCCCTTCACCAGGTTCCCGACTGGAGTGGGTGTGAGAGAGAGGAGGGGCGCTGAAACGACCAGGTCTGGCGGCGTGTGATGAGGCACACCTGAAGATGATGAAGCCTCGTCACCGCCGCTGTTAAATGCTGAGCGCGCCTCTCCTCGGGGGACCGGTCTCTTTCCCGTGCATGCACGCTGGTGTCCTCTGGGGTCCAGGAAGGGAGGCGGAGGGACTCCCGCACCGCCACAGATGCGAGTCGCCGGACCCGCGGTTCGGAATGGAGAAGCATGCGTAAACGCCGCCGACAGGTTAGAATACCGGGCCGCTATTCCCCTCAGTTATCATGGCTTAAAGAGGACGAGCCACTGTGCCGAAGCCGCCGTCCCTCGCGCCTTGGACCGAAGAGAGAGAAGCACGTGCGGCCACTGGACCCCGCCCCTTAGCTGGACCCCTCCTATCCGCCCACTGCCCTTCCTTCACGTTTCCCTGGCACAACGAGGACACCAGGTCCCTGTTTATTTGGACACTTTATTTTCTGTTTTTGGGGTTTTCTGTTTATTTGTTTTGAATAAAAGCCTCTCCGAGGCCTGACGCCACACCCACTGTGTCTGTCGTTTGCTCCTCCCGCCACAATAACATATCAAATGTTGAAAGTGAGACATTTTGAAATGTCATGCCAAATATTGGCTCATTTTGGATTTCATGAGAGCTACACATTCCAAAAAAGTTGGGACAGGTAGCAATAAGAGGTCGGAAAAGTTAAATGAACATATAAGGAACAGCTGGAGGACCAATTTGCAACTTATTAGGTTAATTGGCAACATGATTGGGTATAAAAAGAGCCTCTCAGAGTGGCAGTGTCTCTCAGAAGTCAAGATAGGCAGAGGATCACCAATTCCCCCAATGCTGCTGCGAAAAATAGTGGAGCAATATCAGAAAGGAGTTTTTTAGAGAAAAATTGCAAAGAGTTTGAAGTTATCATCATCTACAGTGCATAATATCATCCAAAGATTCAGAGAATCTGGAACAATCTCTGTGCGTAAGGGTCAAGGCCGGAAAACCATACTGGATGCCCGTGATCTTCGGGCCCTTAGACGGCACTGCATCACATACAGCAATGCTACTGTAATGGAAACCACAACATGGGCTCAGGAATACTTCCAGAAAACCTCGTCGGTGAACAAAATCCACCACATTCGCCGTTGTCGGCTAAAACTCTATAGGTAAAAAAAAGCCATATCTAAACATGATCCAGAAGCGCAGGCGTTTTCTCGGTTCTGTGGTCAGACGAATCATAATTTGAAGTTCTTTTTGGAAAACTGGGACGCTATGTCATCCGGACTAAAGAGGACAAGGACAACCCAAGTTGTTATCAGCGCTCCGTTCAGAAGCCTGCATCTCTGATGGTATGGGGTTGCATTAGTGCGTGTGGCATGGGCAGCTTACACATCTGGAAAGGCACCATCAATGCTGAAAGGTATATCGAAGTTCTAGAACAACATATGCTCCCATCCAGACGTCGTCTCTTTCAGGGAAGGCCTTGCATTTTCCAACATGACAATGCCAGACCACATACTGCATCAATTACAACATCATGGCTGCGTAGAAGAAGGATCTGGGTACTGAAATGGCCAGACTGCAGTCCAGATCTTTCACCCATAGAAAACATTTGGTGCAGTTGAGCAACTAGAAGCCTGTAGTAGACAAAAATGGGACAACATTCCTATTCCTAAACTTGAGCAACTTGTCTCCTCAGTCCCTAGATGTTTGCAGACTGTTATAAAAAGAAGAGGGGATGCCATACAGTGGTAAACATGGCCTTGTCCCAACTTTGAGATGTGTTGATGCCATGAAATTTAAAATCAACTTATTTTTCCCTTAAAATTATATATTTTCTCAGTTTAAACATTTGATATGTCATCTATGTTGTATTCTGAATAAAATATTGAAATTTGAAACTTCCACATCATTGCATTCTGTTTTTATTCACAATTTGTACAGTGTCCCAACTTTTTTGGAATCGGGTTTGTATTTAATGAGATGTTTTGTACAGTCAAACGCCTTTGACATACACAGGTCTGAATTCTTTCTTTCAAGGGAATGAGGAAAATAAATTTTCGAATACCCCCGATGTACAGGTTTTGCACTGATAGAACTGTTCAAAATGACAAACAGCACATACAAAATAATCATGACCATTATATATATTTTTCCGAATTGTTTAATACTTTTTCCCACACATACATCTGATGAGAACAATGTCACTTCATTACTCTATTATAACTACAGGATATTGCATTTATCACCGCGCTCAACAGGCTAAATGAGTTTAGCTGTAAATTCTGTGATAGAAGAACATGATGCAGAGACTTTAGATTGTACGACCACTTCTGCTGTTATCCACTGTTATTTGACATCTTGATCAGAGATAGTGCAGACTGAGTAAATGAGTACACCACCTCCATACATTAAAACATGTTTCTGTTTCTTAATAATGATCAATATTATAATGCATAGTAAAATAAAATTAGTTCATTTTGCTTTTAGAAGTTACACAAAGGAATACACACACACCCCAGATAGCAAGCAACTATTGAAACAATGTCAAATCGTTGTTAATGTGTCAATGTTAACTGCAATGTTAAATCACTTTCGCACCCACAATTAATGTTGAACAAATGTTGAAATTTCTTCAAAAAATCAATAGTAATGACATTTAATCAATGTTACAATGTGACAGTGGTTCAACATCATGCTTGCACTCTCAGAAAATGAAACAAAACAACTGCAACTGATTAGCCACGCAGTATAAAATCAACTAAAGATAAAAGACGACAATAAATCTCTCAAGATCTCAGTAAAATTTTTTTTTTTTTGAGGATTAACAGAGATTTATATGTTGATTTTATTTTAAATGTTTGGTCACCATTATTATGATCCTTTCGTTCGGCAATTTAACTGTTGGCTTTTTGTAAGTTTGACATCACATTGTAACTGCCACAGTTCCCTCGTTCCCCAGACTCCATTTCCCAATATCCTCCTGTCTCCACACCTGCACTCACTTCCCTCGTCATCTCCCCATCAGAACTCATCACCTGCACCTGGACTTCATCATCTGCACTCCCTTTATAATGGACTCACTCCCTTCACTCCTTGTCTATCCTATTGTTAGTTTAATGTGTTGTTGTGTGTAACTCTCCTTCGTTTGTTAATAAATACTTTTAATTGTTGATATCCGTGAACGTCTCATCTCTACCACACCAGCACCCGTAACAGAAGGACAGACCGTAACCGCTGGATATCCACAAGAAGTATGAGTATTCTCCAGCCACCAATTTCCTCCACCTATCGCACCAGTGGGTATGTACCAGGGCTCTAGCCTGATACCATGCCCAAGCCATCCAAGAGAAGGAACACAAAGAGGTCAAGACGGTCCAAGAGGCCAACCATCCTCGAGCCCACTCCAGTCTTTCACAAACCCACTCGTCTTCCACGAGCCGCCAAAGGAAACGGAATGGCTGATAGACTTTTGGGCTGAACCAGCAGTCCCAGCCTTCCTCGAGTCCGCTCCAGCCTTCCACGGACCGCAAAAGGAGGTGGAATGCTTGATAGACTTTCTGGCTGATCCAGTGTTCCCAGCCTTCCACGAGCCCGCACCAGCCTTCCCCGAGCCCGCACCAGCCTTCCCCGAGCCCGCACCAGCCTTCCCCGATATACATATAACCGTGGATGGGGAAATCCTGGGCGGGGTCTCGGTATCGCCAGCGCCTGCTAAGGCTCCAGACCCACCATGGCATGCCGAGACTCCTGATTCACCATGGCCGCCCACGGCCTCTGACCTGCCCTGGAGACCTCCGTGTCCATCCGCTCCTCTCCCTGCACCTGTGTGAGGTCTCCAGGGTGCCCCAACAGTTACATTTATTCAATGTCATTACCATTGATTTTTGGATTAAATTTCTAAAGTTTTTTTCAACATTAATTGCGGGTGCATAAGTGATGTTGATTCAATGTAGTTAACATTGATTTAACATTATTGTTTCAATGGTTGCTTGCTATCTGGGCCTTGAATAAATTCACGATGGGAAGAAATGAAGTACAAATACTTCGCAACTGTACTTAAGTTTTTCTGGTATCAGAACTTTACTTCTGTTGTGGTCTTTGTGCCATACACCAGTGGCTCATACCAACTACACAAACTGTATGGTGGTGTCCTAGACAGAACCATTCACTGCATATACTACATCCCCCTTCTTAAGCTTTAAACAAAGTATTAATCAGACATAAAGCAAGGACAGTATGCTGTAAATATCAAAGTCTAGCATACTTAAGTAAGCACATAATCTTTAAACCATGCAGGTTGTCTGACGATACGTCCAGCTCTTTTGCATTCCAGACCTCGCACACTCCGTTCCACATTTTGAGGTAGCTCAGTTGGAGCAGGTTTTGGAACAGTGTCGTTGCACAAGTCATTGTCAGTGTACATGGAACAGTCAGGTTGTGAATCATGTTTGATTGACCTGTCAGGCCGGAGGTGGCGTCTGTTCCTGCGGTAGATTGTGCCCGATGATGTGACATCATCGTATGAGCGGGGCTCATCTCTGATACTGACAACTGTAGCTGGTTTCCATGTATTTTTGATTCTCATATATACTCTCTGCCCCCCCCTTTAAGACTGGAAGTGGAGCTGCTGTTCTATCATACCATCTCTTTTGCTGTGATTGGAGATGCTATAGCGCTACCTGGGTATGTTTAGGTATAAAAGCTTTGCTGGCCAGTAAAGTGGAATGTTAAGGGGCTAGCACACCGGACGCGAAGCTCAGCGCCGCGCAGCGCCGTGCCACGTCTTTAAAATTCCAACGCATTGTTTTCTATGAGTGTACGCACACCGGTGGCGACATTCGGCACCTGTCCGCGGCGCCCAGAAAACAATAGAAAACAATGCGTTCGAATTTTAAGACATGTCGCGGCGCTGAGCTTCGCGTCCAGTGTGCGAGCCCCTTAAGGCTCTGCCCATAAGGATCTGGGCTGGAGAGTATTTGAGACCAGTGACAGGAGTGTTGCGGAGAGTCAATAAAGCTAGGTGAGGGTCTGCTAGACTGAGCAGCAGCTTTCTGCATAGTTTTGAGTCTTTATGGCTCGCTCGGCCATGCCGTTGGACTGAGGGAAGTTTGGACTGGAGAGTGTGATGTTGAAACCCCAGTCATGAGCAAATCGAGCCATTTCACCACTGGCAAAGGGTACATGATCTGCAATCAGGATCTCAGGCACACCATGTCTGGCAAACACTGCCTTGAAATGTGCTATCAGTAAGCCTGACATTTTGTCTGACAGCTGCAGGACTTCTGGATATTTAGAGTTCTGTCATGACAACTCTCTGAGTGTTTGGCATGGTAATGGATATGACAATGTAGATATATTTGGTTTTGGCCGAATAGATCTGCTACGCTGCTGCTGCTTAATTGCTGCTGCTGCTGTTGATTATTGTTGCTGCTGCTGCTGCAGAGCAAGCATGGGACTTGCTACTGCCAAAACATACACAACACGCTGCTGTGAGCAAGTAAGACATGCTCCTGCTGTACAATATAGCGTACATGAATAACCGTAGCAGATCTATACAGGTGGAGCTGGGGAAGGTGGAGGGTTTCTGAAGCACGCTGCGCTACTAAGCAATGCTAGCTCATGTATTTAAAGATTAAGCACGCAAGCTCATTGGCTACTAATACAGCAGGAACTAATCATCTGTGACCTATAGATAATGATGTGATAATTAGCAGGTAATTGACAGCAACTACAGGCTTCCACCATGTGACATACAGCTTCAGTGAGTCCTGGCCAGTAGAAGCATGATCTGGCGTGTGCTAGAGACGGCTGTATACCCTGGTGTGACGCATGAAGTCGTTTCAGCACTTCTGGTCGCAGTGCACGAGGGATGAAACCNTTACTTGCATCTGCTTCCTGTGTTCAATCATGACAGTAGAAGCATGATCTGGCGTGTGCTAGAGACGGCTGTATACCCTGGTGTGACGCATGAAGTCGTTTCAGCACTTCTGGTCGCAGTGCACGAGGGATGAAACCTAGCTTGAGCAGCCAGTGGGACATTTTTCTTTCTGTCCGGCCATCCTTGCTCATGTAGCTGCCGTATCAGGTGAAGCTCAGGATCTGACTGTGTGGCTTGTTGAATCATGTGCATGATGTTACCACAGAGCGATTCTCCATTCACTGCATAGATGACTTTCTCTTCGCTCAGGTCTAGACCCTCTGTTGCATCAGACTGAATGTACGCTCTGGATAGCGTGTCTGCGATGAGCATCTGGTTGCCTGGAGTGTAAACAATGTGAATGTCATACCTTTGTTGCTGGAGCAGCATTCTTTGAAGACGTGCTGGTGTGGCACCTATGGGTTTGACACCCCTTTTCTCCAATTCATCCAGTGTCTCTCGGAGTCGGTCATGGACTGCATACGGGATCTTCCTACAGCCGTTTATTACAGGAGGAACGGCAGGGTCAGTGTGAATATGGTGCAATCCTGGAAACTGGAGCTCAGTTTTTGTGGTGGGCAATGATGGTGTGAGGGCGTCTACTTTTCTTATGACGTCCAACTGCACACATGCCTGTCTCCCAAGTAGGGCTATATCTGATGCTGTAGTCACAAAGAACATCATGTCAGTTGTTTTATTTTTAGCCTGCGCATGGAGTTTAACAACACCTTCTGGTTTGATGCGGGTGCCTCCATATGACACAAACATTGTGTGTTTGTCTTTTGGATATTCACAGGAACCTGAAGCTGATCAATGATTTTCTTTGGAATGACGTTTGCTTCAGCACCTGTGTCGAGCTTGAAGTTAACAATTGTGCCTGTCATATGCAGATTTGTGTGCCAGCCTGTGTCTGACGTGTTTGAGTGAACTACAGTACCAACAAACAGTGTGTCTATCCCAAATAGCTCAGTATCTATGTCAAGCATGTCCATTTTAGCTTTTGATTTGCACACAAGTGCAAAGTTATTTTTTTTGCCACATTTTTTACACACTTCATTATAGGCAAGGCACTGTCTTGGCATGTGAATGTTTCCGCATTTACCTCAATTTTTTGCATGTCCTCTAGTTGGCACTGTCATTTGTTTGTGCACTGCTGGTTTGTTTGATCTCCATTTGGGCTGCTGCCCTTTTTAGTAATGGCATGCACAAATTGTGTTTCTGATGACGCTTGCCATAGCTGTTCCCCGTCAGAAACAAAGGTGGCGGCGGATGAAGCATTTCCATTTTGTCCATCTCGTTAGCACGTAGGGCTTGCTAGAATAATCTGGCAGTGCTGCTTTTCGTCACTGTTTGCACGCGCGGCAGTGATCTCCAGTCACTACTTGATGTGCACAGTGTTATTCAGTGGATACAGTGGCTTCTGACACCATGTTGTGGTCTTTGTTAAACTTTAGTTAACATTAAGACACACATGAGTTATAATGCTGAGCTTTTTTACTAGCATGCAATGAACTTAACTCGCCAAGTTGGCAACATGCCATACACCAGTGGGTCATACCAACTACACAAACTGTATGGGGTGTCCTAGACAGAACCATTCACTGCATATACTACAACTTCACTATATATTTTTTTCTGATAACTTTTTACTTTCATTTCTTACATTTTTACACAAATATCTGTACTTTCTAATTCTTATATTTTCAAGCCAGACTCGTAACTTTAGTTTTAAATCTGGATTTGGTGGCATGATCAATATTATTTCTTGTCATTGCACACCTTTTTCCACCTAATGAAATACAGAAAACACATGTATCATGGTGTATCATTTCCTGATCATTAATGACTTTATTCAACAATATCTTCTGTTCTGTGTCATTCTCTTACATTGTTTATGTTCAGCGCTTCCAGGTTCTACATCAGAACGGCGACTCATTATTGGCCGGTTCCTGCATCAGCATCACATGCATGTGTCTTGCTGCTCACGTGAACACCTTCGGCCAATACTGAGCCAGCATTCGGACGTTGAACCTGGAAGCGCTGAACATAAATTACGAAAGAGAATGACACAGAACAGAAGATATTGTTGTATAAACAAAAAAATTAATAATCAAAATAAAATAAATTTTGTATTCTCGTCACTTCAAAGAAAATTAAGGTTGAACCACTGCAGTCACGTGGACTATTTTAACAATGTCTTTATTACCTTTCTGGAACTTGAAAGTGGTGGTTATATTGTTGTCTATTGAGAATATACCTCTCGGATTTTCATCAAATGTCAGTTACTTTACTTTCTACTTCTTACATTTTCAAACCAGGCTCATTACTTAATTTTTAATCTGTATTTAGTGGCATGATCAATATTATTTCTTGTCATTGTGCGCCTTTTTCAACCTAATGAAATACAGAAAACACGTCTATCACGGTGTATCATTTCCTGGCTATCACGCACCATAGATGTAGGCTAGTCTATCAAACTACCACGGAGCAAGGCAGAAGGCAATAAGAAAAATGGCTAACATCATGGATGAGAAGGAGGGAGTTAGTGATGTCGACATGACTGAGAATACAGACAATCCTGATCACCAATGGCCATATTTGAGGGAGATTTTTGAAATTGTCAGTGTCAAAAAGGATTTCTGGTGAGTGTGCTGTGAATTGTGTCAATCTAAAAAGCACAAAGTGCTGGCCTTCAAGAATATGCTGTCGAATTTGAGAAAGCACATTCAGGTAAAATACATGTCTGCAACTACGGGCAATTTTGACTCTCGATTAAAAAAAAAATCAACCTCTATGAATTTCAATTTTAACCATCACAGTCTGTAATACATATAAAAATGTACACAAAATTGAATGTAGTCATTCAGA
The DNA here is from genome assembly GCA_003731715.1 of Anabarilius grahami. NCBI lineage: Eukaryota > Metazoa > Chordata > Actinopteri > Cypriniformes > Xenocyprididae > Anabarilius > Anabarilius grahami. The sequence goes on from RJVU01042551.1 coordinate 7,391,036, forward strand.
TTTCAATCTGGAACATACATTTTTTTTTTTATGGTTTTCATCTCTTCTTCTTACAAAATGTCTTTACCACAACATTACAATAACGGTTAATACACTTTTCTTTTTTAATTTCTATAAAAATGTAATACATTTACATAGTTACTTTCAAGATTTGTCCATTTTTGTAAATACAGATATTAAAAAATAATTCAAAATTAGGGGATTTTATGATATTCTTTATGCCATGGAAATTTTGATGCTAATCTTATATATTAATTGTTTTCATACACAACAAAGATAAAATATTTCCCTTTTTCTTACAAATATTGACATTTTAATGTGTAAATAATCTCTACTGAATGGTTAAGATTATTTTTGCAAACAGCAGTCTGATTAATAATTAAAATAAATCATTGCTGCGGTAATGACAGTTTGTGTCGGTAAGGACACAATGTTAATGACGCATGTAAATAATGTAACCTTGACAATAGGTTACTGAAGAGAAAAACAGTAACAGACAAAAACAGAAGGTATTTTCATAGCAGAGGGATTGCAGGAAAGACTGGGTTAAACTTATTTTCTTGTTTCAAAAACTAATACTTTTATGAATTTATATTATAACAACAAACTAATCTGAGGCCATCAGAATTTTGTTTAGTCCTCTGGTCTCTTTTGTTTATCCTTCACTGACTTCTTTTTCTGATTTGTCACTTTATTTGCTCTTTTTTTAAATGTCAGGTTTTTTTCTTGTTCTGTCTACTCATCTAAGATTGCAAAAATGGCATGTTTTAGATTACACACTTTTTAGACTTAACATTTGCAATGTAAACTGATCAGCCACAGCATTAAAACTGCCTTCCAAATATCATGTAGGTCCCCCTCATGCTGCCAAAACAGCTCTGATAGGTCAAAGCAAGGACTCCACATGACATGAATGTGTCCTGAGGTTGCAAGGTGGTGCCTCCATGGATCAGATTTTTTCATCAAGCACATCCCATGTGATTCTCAATCAAATTGAGATATGGGGAATTTGGTATCACAGTCAGTGGTTTTTATGTTGTTGCTGATCAATGTAAAACTTGAATTTGTCTCTACCGCAACGCAAGGTCTTTGCCACAACACCAAAAAATGCTGCGGTAAAGACATGTTGCGGAAATTACATTTTTGTTAATATTGCTGATAACTGACAGCTAGCAAGGTCTGATATATCAGTTATAACTTGCACCACATGTATATATTCAACACCACATATACATGTATTCAACAGTAATATAAATTCATTTTTAAAATGTAGTTCAAAATACACAATTACTAAGCTGAATGGACACATAATAAATACTTAAGAAGAAAATATGATCTTTATTTTAGTTTTCTGGATCTTGTAAGTGTCCTAATGAGGGTGGCCCAATCTGTCAGACATGTGCTCACATGCTAATTTCTGTTTCCAAAAAAACTAAATTTGTTTTGCTTTGAACATATGTCATATTTAGAGTCATAATGTCATATTTTTTCAGTGTTGTGCTAAGGACTCAAAAGTGTGGGACAGGTGTATTTAGATGAAGTAACATTTATATGAAACTAATTTTACACATCTCACTATTAAAACCACAGGTGTGGGACAAGAGCAAAAATGGTGTTTGGACTTATAAATGCTTCATAATTTTTCATTAAATCATATTGTATTATTTTAAGTCAAGGTGTGTGTTGACACTGGGTTTATATTTATGAAGCTTTAGATGACAATTTTTTTNAGTAACATTTATATGAAACTAATTCATTTGAAATAATGTCATATTGTAAAAGAATTAGCTAATTTTACACATCTCACTATTAAAACCACAGGTGTGGGACAAGAGCAAAAATGGTGTTTGGACTTATAAATGCTTCATAATTTTTCATTAAATCATATTGTATTATTTTAAGTCAAGGTGTGTGTTGACACTGGGTTTATATTTATGAAGCTTTAGATGACAATTTTTTTTAACATAAACCTCACTACAAAACATACATTTCACTACTGGGACTTAAAAATGCCCCTGGTCGCAGAACCAACCATATATGGAAATGCAAACTCTGCTCTTAATTTCTAGAGTATTAAGCTGTCATCTGAAACCTGTTTAGTAAGATAGTTTCTGTAGAACCGGTAAACCAGGTGAAGTGTAAATTATGCTTGCACTCATATTTTCTTTCTGTTTGCATTTCAATAAAAAATTTTTTGGCAAAAGTACACACATCCTTCACTCAAGCAGAAGTACAGATTTTCATGTTTAAAGAGACTACATTTTTTAAAATCAAGTTAAAGTAAATAAGTATGGGCTCTGACATGAACTTAAGTAAAAAGTGGCCATTACTACTACCTGTTTTAGTGTCACACTGTTAAATGGGCATTTATACAAAATATCTTACATTTCAGATTTTGTTAGCCAATGAATGTATCCAGGCTGAACAACCACCATGTAGAACACAAGCAAGATTCACTGAGAAAAAAAAAAAAATCTGTCTTAGATTGTAGGGTTATTCCGCCTCTTTTCCTTGGAAAGAACTCAACATTATTATGACGCATTAAAATGAGAAGGACAGTTATACTATAAATTTTTTTTAAATGCAAACAGAAAGAAATTTAGAGTTCACGCATAATTTACACTTCACCTGGTTTACCAGTTCTACAGCATTTGGAAACTGACTAAACCTGTCAGGTTTTAGATGACTGCTTAATACAGGAGAAATTAAGAGCAGAGTGTACATTTCCATATATATAAAAAAAAAACAACGAAAAAGTATTTCTTTAAATCAGTACTGTTCAAATTGGCAACATGACTGAGAACACACATTCAAGACACAGGCCTATTCACTGGCCTAAACAATTTGTCCTAACCCTCTATGGGGTTAAAATACAATTATAATATTCAACCCCAAAAAATTACATTTTAGTTTTATCATATGACATTCCCTTCAGCCAATAAAATTAAAATCTTTGTGCCATGTGCTTGACATTTTTTGCAACAAGGACATGAATGAAACATGGCACACATTAGGTCACGTTGTCAAGGCTCCATTCTGATTTCATTTTAGACTATTTTGTAAATTCAGTAACTCAAATAACAAAAAAATCTGTGTGTTATGCATAAATGGCAAAGTCCTTTTAGAGGATAGATTTTTTCTGTATTGCTACAGTATTGTTTATTACTGGAAGGCAGTATAATAGTCTTGTTGCCTGCAGTTTTAGGTTCATAGAAGCAATCAGGGCCGTTCTTAAGGCAGCGCAACTGGTGTGCACAGGGACCCATGCTTGAGGGGGCCCCACAGTGAACGGACTGAATGGGTTCCCCCTCCAGAATGCACTCGCAAATGGACTGCGGGGGGGCCCGCTTCCGTCACCTCACACTGGGCCCTGTCCCATGCTTGGGATGGCCTTATAAGAAGTGGTAGTGATGGCAGAGATCAAGAACATAAATCATAGATTGTGGAAGTTAGGTATTTGGATACATTATCTTATTCAAGATGTGATCCATACTTCAACCATAGGTCAGGAAAGATGTTTGTTGTCCTCACTTCACTGACAAGCAAATGCTGCAAAAAATATGACTAAACAGTACAAGATCGAGTTAAGTGTGGAAAGTGTGGGCTATACTGAAAAAGAAGAGTCTTGTTGATTTTCACTTGTGCTACAATCATTGACTTGGACTTCAAAGAAAGAAACAATGTTATTTTTCATGCTGCTTTTCAGATAGTGAAAATGTATTTAAATGTGTGAAGTTTTGCCAAATTTGCCTAAAAAAAAAGGTCAAAGGTCAGATGTAGAAAATTAATTTTGGAAAAAGATTTTAGCCTTAAATATATGTAAAATATAAAGTCGTTATTTTTTTAAATATCTGATTTCATAATTCGTCCCATAGAGGGCTAAAGACTGAATATTAACGTGTGACAAGAAAGAGATAACAATAAAACATGTATTTTACCTGTATGTGCTTTCTCAAATTCGACTTTGAATTGTTGAAGGCCAGCACTTTGTGCTATTTAGATTGACACAATTCACAGCACATTGCCCAGAAATCCTTTTTGACACTGACAATTTCAAAAATCTCCCTCAAATATGGCCATTGGTGATCAGGAATGTCTGTATTCTCAGTCATGTCGACATCACTAACTCCCTCCTTCTCATCTATGATGTTAGCCATTGTTCTTATTGCCTTCTGCCTTGCTCCGTAGTAGCTTCATAGACTAGCCTACATCTATGTTGCGTGATAGCCAGGAAATGATACACCGTGATAGACGTGTTTTCTGTATTTCATTAGGTTGAAAAAGGCACACAATGACAAGAAATAATATTGATCATGCCACTAAATACAGATTAAAACTAAAGTAATTGAGGTATATCCTCAATAGACAGCAATATAACCACCACTTTCAAGTTCCAGAAAGGTAATAAAGACATTGTTAAAATAGTCCACGTGACTGCAGTGGTTCAACCTTAATTTTCTTTGAAGTGACGAGAATACTGCGCAAAAACAAAATTTATTTTATTTAAATTATTAATTTTTTTGTTTATTCAACAATATCTTCTGTTCTTCATTCTCTTTCTAAATTTATGTTCAGCGCTTCCAGGTTCAACGTCCGAATGCTGGCTCAATATTGGCCGAAGGTGTTCACGTTAGCGGCAAGACACATGCATGTGATGCTGATGCAGGAACCGGCCAATAATGAGTCGCCGTTCTGATGTAGAACCTGGAAGAGAATGACACAGAAGAGAAAATATTGTTGAATAAAGTCTTTATTTTTGTTTTGTTTTAGGGCACAAAAAGTATTCTCGTCGGTTCATAAAATTAAGGTTGAACCACTGCAGTCACATCGACTTTTTTAACAATTTTAATACCTTTCTGGACCTAAAAAGTGGTGGTTAAATTGCTGTCTATGGAGGAGTCAGACCGCTATCGGATTTCATAAATAAAAAAATTTAAAAAAATAAAAATTGTGTTACAAAGATGAACAAAGGTCTTATGGGTGTGGAATGATACAAAAATACTTTTTGTGCCCTAAAACAAAACAAAAATAAAGAAGGCGAGGGTGAGTAATTAATTATTTAATTAATGAAGTTTCATTTTTGGCTGAAATAACCGTTTAAGTACAGTAACAAAGTATTTGTACTTTGTTACTTCCCATCTCTGCATTAGACCTTCTTGGTTCTTTACATAATCACTATGATTGTGTTTCTGTCTGTGCTTTGGAAGCTTTGGTTTCCATAGTGAAGTCTTATATAAATGAAATATCACACTATACTAACGTTTATTCAGAGTTTACAGTTTATATAGAGTTTAACACACAAGAATACACGGCAAAGCACAAAGATGCAGACAGAAGATGCACTCACTGGCAAATTCACCTGAAATCCTGACAGATGTTTATAAAAAACTACACTAAATAGACACGATCCTTGGAATACTTAGAAATGTATATTTATGAGTTGAAGATATTTTATAATAGAGTGCAACAGTGTCCGCCAATGTTTTCTGCAGCCATATGACTCTCCAAAACATTCAAGGGCCTGATATATTTACTATTTTTCACATAAATTGACAAAAGTTCAGCTTTTAAAATAATTACTGACTATCCGGATTCCCTCGTCTAATATGTCTGTTAGCACTTCCATCTCAAAAGAACCGAATGAGCCAGTTCAACCAACTGTCAAAGTTTTCAGAGGATTGCAGAGGAGTCTGATGAGTGGGTTGATGATACTATGCAAGCCTGAGGCACATACTTCCTGGCACATACTTCACTGGCTTCCTGTTTGTTTTAGAATTAAATTTAAAATTGCATTAATTGTTTTTAAAATCTTGAGTGGGTTGTCGCCTTCATATTTGACGGAGCTTCTACATGTCCACACACCTGCCAAAGTACTGAGGTCTTCCGACCAGATGCTCCTCGATGTGCCCAGATCTAGGCTAAAAAACAAAGGTGACAGAGCATTTGCAGTGGCTGCTCCTAATATCTGGAATAGTCTAGCAATTTATGTAAGAAAAGCTCAGACTATTGAAACTTTTAAGTCCTTGCTTAAGACGCATTACTATGCTTTGGCTTTCAATTCTAGTTGAGCTTTGATATCTTGACCTGTTGGTTATTTTGTTTGCACTTTGTGTAATATTGTCTGTATAATAATCAGTTTTTTCTGTTGAATCTTGTGAAGCACTTTGGTCAATTATGATTGTTTTTAAATGTGCTATATAAATAAATTGAACTTGAACTTGAACTTGAACATATGATTATAAATATGATTATTATGACTTCTGTCATTAAATAACATTTTATTAAAACCATTATTACAAAAACCTTTCTGATAAGTGATATAAATAAATTGTACTGTGCATGCACATTATATTTTAATTTGTTTTGTAGCATATGCACACGTATCAAGATAATCAATAAACTTTGGAATGTTCAGAACGCTTTTAGCATGCTGGACTGGGTTGTAAAAGCTCATCTCGGCTCCGACCGGTCTGCATTAGATGAGCCCACTTGACACCTTTGTTACCCTCCGAGGTAAAACAGGAGGCCCAATTTCCTTGCTCTTAGGACATCAAAGGGGCCCCCCATGTGGACTACAGGCCAGATCCACATTCCAACACCCATCACACACACACACAGGCACACACAAAAACCCACAATCATACCTTATTGACTGTATATGTTACATATAACTATTCCAAAATTGTATCTGAATCATATATCTGATGCAGTCTGATGTTTAGACTTAGCAAATAACTGTAGTTTGAGTTAATTTTAGTTTTAATGATGGAATTTTGTCTGTAAACCATAACTTCTTTTATATGCCTTTCTGATCTATCGAGTTTGATCTCTCCGTAAAGCTCCGGACTCGAGCTATTCACTGAAGTATGTCACATAGCTGACAAATGCATTTTTCTATGTGCGTAATGATATGGTGAAGTAAATACTCCGTCTCGGAATCCGATCTGATACCCATCAGTATGCAAATTCAGCGAGGAGAGTTTTGTCCACCAAATAGTGCTGCGCATCTATTGGCCGTTACAATTCAGGAGGTGTGTTAGTTTGGTTTTCCATAAAAACAACGACACACAAATTCTTGGGTGTTCTCCCGATTGTCTCCTGCTACCTCGAGCACGTCCCTCCCGGACGCCTCTGGACCACGCGCCTCCATCGCGCTCATTTTCGGGACCACCAACTTCTTCCAGCGAAACTAACTCTCAAGTCCTCAGTTCAAACCTTCCCGCGGAACGGAAGAAGTCAACGAACTGCACCAGCGCTAAACTGAAACTCGACACGCAACACCAATGCAAGTAACCGTTTCTATAATGAAACTGCTTTCTGTGCTGGCTTTCTTGGACTGTTAGATTTTGCTATTTGCTCTCTCTCTCTTTCCTTCTTTTCCTGTCTCTACGTTCCCTTTTGTATATATTTGTATATTATGTATTTAGACGTATAACCTCTGTAGTCGTAGTTTGCATATATTAAACACGTTATTCACGCTCGATTGTTCTGCTTGTTCATTCAACCGAAAACCAAGTCACTTTAACGTTTCGATCACTTTGTGCTCTGATGCTATAATAGGAATTTATTCTTGTGGCCAAAAGAATAAATCTATTTCAATATTTTATGAGGAACTATTAGTTTGCTGGACAAACGAACAGTTTCTCTAAATAATTATTAAACCAGAACTAATCATATACATAATTGATTATAATTCGTTGTAATTAATTAACAATATATGTTTAATTCCCCCTTGGGTCGGTATGTGCATAATAATTATTCATAAAACGTTATGAATTATTATATTCATATTCCACCCATAAATTGATTAATAACTGTACGGACCGCTACAACCGTTACATATTATTTGGTGGAGAATGCTGGGGACGTTTTAAACTTGGTTTTTGGTAAACGAGCATTGTAGAACAATTTGGGTATGATTTAATGTGTACATGCGCGCTTTATTCAGTTGAGACAAGACGCACGCCTCCTCCTCACTTTGAAGATACGTTAACAAGCTGCTTTGTGTCTGAAGACACTGCAGTGAACTGTTGACCGTGAAATAACTGCAGTCAAAATTAATATTTCAAACTCTGTATCTGAAAAAGGCGACAATCTTTTTACAGTACAGTAAATATTAATTTCCGCTTGAATAATCGAATTGAATCGTATTCAGCGAGTTAGAGAGTTGTAGCGAAGTCCTATCTCTCTCTCAAAGGCCTTATTATCTGCCACTATTTAAATCTGAATTACTTGTGTCGTCCAATAATTCACAAATAGTTGGCGCTCCTGGGATGCGTCGTTGGTTTAGCTACCCAACCCACGTGACCCTTACAGATCTAAGCGGAAAACAGTTTATCTGATTTATCGATTGGTGTGTAATAATTTGGAGCCTGGTTCACGTCCTGATCCCACGTGACCCGTAAACAGTCAGGGAAAAGAATCCCGCTGTTACATGTTCGCGTGCACTAAGTTTGCACCCAAAGGGACTGATTCCCTAAGTTGCGTACCCGTGAGTAAAACGGTACATATATATTTATGAGAGGATCCGTCGAGATTCCAGAAATTGTGTAACCGTGATTGTGCAGTTAAATCAGCCGTAAAGGGTCAGGTCCCTATACAGGCGTGTTCATTTTTATATCACGAATTTAAAGGAGGTAGACGCAGTAACTCTGACCAAACGCCAGAGGGCAGTCTGTTCAGGTGTAGCACCCCTCCCCACTTATTTGTTGTGTGGACTCAGTGACGCCACCGCGTGGACGTTCTGAGTTAAAGCTGCTCTCCATATTTTGAACTGAATTATCTCCAAATTATCTTTGCTACTCTATACTGCGGGGAGTTTGAAAAAGTAATTTGCTTTTGGTGGTTATGCTTTCCCATCATTTTCGGAATGTGGCTTACTGATTTAAATTTAATTTAAACACGTTTAAAATTTTTAATTTAAATTAAGTTTTCCCTTCCAAAAAGGGAATTCACCTTCTGAGAGTGCTCCCCCTGGTGGACACTACCAGATAAGTCAATTCCCTTTCCCTTATTTCCTTTTTGTTTTACTTTATTCGGTTTAACTTATTCACTTTTTACTCTTCTCCCCCTCTTTCTTTTGAGTTTTACTTACTTTGGAAATTCCTTCCTTTGTATTACTTAATGCTTTATTGTATTCCCTCTTAGTTCTGTGTCCTGTTTGTTATTGGCTGGCAATAACATTCACGCACACCCAAGCCTCCCTTACTTTATACACTTATTTAAAATTTTAATTAAATAACATTTAATTGAATTTTTAAAATTAAGTAGTGTCAATCAGTTGGCATTTTGCTCATCAAGAAGCAATTCTCTTTGGAGACTCACAAATAGGGAAGGCTTTCTCCTTTCTTTTCTCATTCTGTTATTCTGTACACTTATTTTAAATTCAGTTGAACAGAGTTCGATTCGAATTTGAATCAAGTGTATCCAAATTACTTTATTATTTCTCCATTTTCTTTGCTGTTTTTTTTTTTTTTTATGTTTTTTATTTATTTTTTTTTACCCCGGCTGCTCATTTCTGTTCTAGTTTGGCTAGTTCACTCTGACTGTCATTCCAACAACCAGTCTTTGTCCTACACACTTGATTATTTAAATTAAATTTAAACAAGAGTTAAATTGAGATTTAAATTTACAATTAAGCTGTGTCTACTTGACCATTTGTGTATTTCACAGAAAGGGCCCCTCCAGCGCCCTGTGGTGAGTTGGCGGTTGTTCCAGTGAGTTCCAGTGAGTGGAGTTGCCTGGCCTAGCGAATCTTGCATCGTAGCTGTGCGTGAATCGCAGGACGTTACTGGCCTCATACCACGGGCAGCACGCAGAGACCCCCGGCAGGTTGGGTGCATCAGGTGCAGGGAGGCAACGAGTCCAGTTGGAAGCCAAGGCAATTTTGTTTAATTTCCCTGTTTCTGCTCGACAGAAACGCCTTCTGAGTAACTGCCTGCGGGGTCAGACTTGGGGGGTCGGGAAAGATTCAATTTTGACCTGCCAACTGGCCGTTGGCGTTAATACCTCACCTGAAAGCGCAATCGTGCTAAAGGTCCCTGTTTGAGAGGTTGCGTCGTGGTATAAGGGGGACAGAGCGTCTGCGAACACCGCAGCCGGTGTGGGAGTTTCATCTGAGTTCTCATCTGGGCACTCGCAATTCACCCCAGGGTTAGAGTAACAATATACGACCCCTTCCCTTAGTAAAAACCACAGAATATTACATATTCTGTGATCCTCGAAGTGCTAGCCAACTGTTTTTACGTTTAAGCCATACTATCTGTATAGGTTTTTATGACTCAGTAGTGCCCTCGCCCGGCCCCGTCATAAACCCAGCAGTGATAGGGAGCTTGAGCTTCACTTAATTCCCCCTAGCCTTGTTTCATTGATATTCTAATTCTACTCCTTTCTCCTCGCCTACTGTTCTATTTCATGCAATTGCATCCATACTGTGTCTGTTTTGTTTTGCCCTTCTACTGTGTTTGTTTCTTTCAGTTCATGCAAAACACAGCCTGTGAGAGCCACCACGGAAAGCTGAATAATAGATAAGACGACCGAGCAGCCGAGAGTCATCAAAGGACTCTTAGGGCTACCGCCTGTCAAATTCTTTGTTTAAATCCTGCACTCACCCACACAAATTGACCCACGTGGTCCCTTTGGCTATCGACAATTAAGTGTCTAGCCTAAATTCCACTAACTGTCTGCACAGTTAACGGGAATCAAACCAAAGAATTATATAATCATGCATTATTATAAGTCGTTAGTGCTGCGCGTGCTTGCATTGGTTCTGTTTGTGTTGTCTTTCTCTCGCCAACAGCAAGCCAACGTGTCCAAACCAGCCAGCCCCGGCAACCACTGGGACCGACTCGAGACCTGGTTGGGCGCCCTGACCAGCACGTTCCTGCCCAACGCCCCTGTGGATCCCCAGCACCAAAGCAACGAGCAGCTGAACGACAACCTGAATCGACTGATGTCCCACAATCCGACGCCGAGATACAAAGAATGGGCGAAAGTCATCCGAGCCATCGCCCACAACCTCAAGCTCCAAGCGGAGGATGCCCGGAGGAATCAGGCCCAGATTCAACGTCACCACGTTCAGCGACCCGTCGAGACCCAGGACCAGCGCTGGACAGCGGATGAATCCAAACCCGAGCTACAGGAGGACCTGCAAAGACTTCAAAAAGCCCTTGCAGAGCTCCACCTGGAGGTGGAGCGTAGAGAACTGTTGGAAAAGGTATCCAGAGAAGAACTGACTGGAAAACTCCAACACAGCGAAGCTCTCCTATCCAAAGTAGAGACTGAGCTGAAAGAAAGACACACCAAAGCCAGGGCCTGTGAAAATCAGCTTAAACAGGCACAGAAAGGAGTTATGGCTCCGAAACAACAAAGAGACTATGTGAATGAACTTGACACTGGTTACAGAGTACTGAAAAGTGGCCTGGGGGGGGAACACACATCACTAAGTTTCCCCTAACCAGTCCAGAAGCCCTAATTCCAAAGGGGGTTGAAAGCCCACTGCCCAAGACATCCAGCGGCCAAGAACCTTTGCCAGCAGCTGTCAAATCCAACTGCCAGCACCTGCGACAGGCTCTGATCCAAAAGCTTTCTGACCCTGCATCAGATCAAGGGCTCCCGGCTACCATGGACCTTAAACGAAGCAGACTGAAAAACCCACAAGCTTACTGCAACGACTGCGAAGGGCCTACTTCAGAGCACGTAACCAGCCAGCAATGGAGGAAGACTTCATCTTCAAAACTCAGTCTCTTCAAGAACTGCACCCTGCGGTGAGTGATCATCTGGCAGCCCTGGCCTGCCCACACTGTATGTCGACTCAGCAGCTGCGAGACTTGGGCCACCAAGCTCATGCCAAGCAGAGAACTGCTCCTGAAAAGACTGTAGAAAATCCAACCAGCTACACAGTCTCTGATCACTGCCCAGAAACCTGCCCATACCTGTTTGTAAGACTGACAAATGGAGCTAAGAGACAAAATCAGACCTTCAAAACACAAAGATGTGAGCTGAATGTGCAGTCGCACAGTCGAAATGAGGTCCACCTTGAACACATAGCTCCCATGCACCACACCATTGGTCGAGTAAGCCTGGTACCTCCTGTGTGCATAGCACAAATGGACACATTTCCCTGTTT
>RJVU01042552.1:0-14361 GCA_003731715.1 Anabarilius grahami
TAATAAAGAGATTAACTTGCATTTGCATCCTGCCTTCATTCCGTGACAATTGTTCTTTTGATTAATAAATATTATTTTATATAAATAATATGCCATATTTGGTATTGGGAAAGGGTCCGTTAGTGATCATAATATGGACTGTCTTTATGAGTGAGTCAGTAGCAAATTGAAAGGGACTGGTTGTAAACAAGGATGTTGTTTTAGTGCTGTAATGGGAAATCCCCTTAAATTTTAAAAGGAAAAAGACAAAGATATCGCTTTCCTCAGCAGACATTCAAACTGATTTTTTTATAATGGATATAATATTATGGATATCGACCTTAAAGAATAAATGCTATATCAGATGCAGGTAATACACTTGTTTAGTTGATATCTCTCTCATAATACCTTAATACTCTACATAATCCAATAAGCTTCATTGAAGAGAATCAACGTTCCTTCGTTACTAGTTCTAAAGCGACTTTTCAGAATTAGTAACAGAGGCTTCGGCTCAACTGTTAAACTGTCAACTTGAGATATGAATCCATGGAGGAAGGAAGTAGTTCTGCACAAAAGAGGGTTTTTAAAGACAATACATTGTTGTTTCCTATTTGTTTACTCACTTGCGCCATCAAACTGTTGTATAAACGCAATATCACCCTTGTGATAATGCGTTCTCAGTGTTTAAGTTCATTAAACATTGGGATCTTCTCTGTCTTGCTTAATTTTGTATTGCTAGCAGAATAATAACAAATATATTGTGAATACTGGACACATCAGCTAACTGTTCACTCGGTCCTTTCACACCAATGCAAATATTCATGAAAAAATGAAAGAATGCACATTGCTTGTGGTCAACATTCTATATCAGGGCATCTGGTGGCACTAATGGACTGAAACCGGCATTGAAGCCAAAAACGCATGGAGCTGCTGATTGTCTTTGTACTCCACACATTTGAGCACAAGCCTGAACATTACTTATTAAATAAAATATTTGCAGTTCATGAACTACATGCATAACCTGTAATAACCAAGTTGCCCATATAAAATATTCAGCAAGAATTTACACTTTTGCCCTGCATGACACGTCCTCATAAATATTTTTCTGCTTCTATCCTGCACATATTTACACTTACCTGCATCAACATTCTTTCACCACATATTTTACATTTGCATCTTTTCCACTTTGCATTAAATAGATTTTTCTTATGAAATATAGGGCGTTCAAAAGTTTGAAATAATTATGATGACTTTAATGATTTGTATTGTAGGTACTGCACACGGGGGAATTTACTAAGAATGAATTGTTCCCGGTGAAAGCTGTTTATTTGCATGTTCTGTCTGCGCTGCTTTAGCCCCCGATCCACTAAATTAATTATGTAGATCAGGCAACGGCACAAACACACTCATAAAATCTGTGCTGAACTCAGTTTGCACAGTGCGGTTCAGATCTCAGGAGCAGTTCAGAGTGCTGTATTGTGGATAGCATAGCAGATTATCATGACCTGATATATTTCACATGGAACATGGAGTTTTGTGAATAAAGCACCAATTATAATGAGCCTAATTGTGTGTTTGAACTGAAAAGAATAACAATGACTTGAAATACTGACGTTTAAACTACACCATATCAATCTGAATACACTTTATTTCGATAGTCCACTTTAGACACTCTATGGCCACCTACACACTGTAAGTTTCAGGAGTGAAAACCGCATTTAAATGCGGGAGTGAATCCCCTAAATTATCATTACACGTGTGTACGGAACACGACTCACTCTCGAAAATGCGATGATTGACAGCTTGGAAACCAGAGCGACGATCTGGCATCTCTCGTGTTTGGTATCCGTTATTGTGACCAAAGAAATATTACAGTGACAAAACACTCGTTATTTTCAGCAATTTAACTATCAATTTAACTAAGTCGACGGAGGCGTCGTGTTTTGTTTATGCTTGTACAGCCTGTTTCACACAGTGCGCTCTTTGTGTGTTGCCATGATCACTCATTATAAGCGTTTTTGGGCTTGTTGTTTAAGCTCGTCTCATAAAGCGAACAGGTTTATTGAGTTATTAAAGTGAGCAGACATGAATCGCAATATTTTTGTCTTATTTTCAGCATAAAGCATGGATTTATTTTTCGTTTTATTATGGGCTTATTCCTGTTTTTTCAAGCAAGATCTGGCAACTTGAATGAGTCAAGGTTTGTGCTTTCCATGTGATTCACCGGTCATACAGAAGAGAGACACATCTCCGATGAGCGTTAAAAAACGTCATTAACAACTAGTTGTTCAGTTCGGTTCTGTACACACTGCATAGAATTTCTGTAAATGCGCTTGTCACTACCTGTAATTTTCGGGAGTTAATTCGGTTGTAGAGTGCGGTTGTCACTCCCATATTTTACTGAACTGTGTGTGTACATAACACGATTAAGCACTAAAAGGTGAACTGACAACCGAATTTAGCTGCAGTGTGTACGTGGCCTATGTACGTAACTTTCATGAGAGTATTAGTAGACTGTAGTAGACTTTTAGTTGGCTGTTAGGTTAGGGTTCAGGTTAGTCGAATAAGTTGGCATGTAGTTTTAAAGTTACTTATAGTTACTTATAATATGCCTGTTGACCATCAAAATAAGGTGTTATCAAATATTAAGCAGACAGCCTACGACATGCAGTTGCAATGTTACTTTTAGTTAGTAGAATGTTATCAAAAATATTACTGACCCCAAACTTTTGAACCTCATGAGACCGGCAATAATTAAATAATACATCAAATAGACTTTATGGACTTAATCTTACTTAAGTTTTTGCTGCTGACTGTCAATTAACTTTTACACCAACATTGGTGGAATTTTCCGGTTTTCTGCGTTTTTACTGTTACATGGTAGGGGGCGCTATTACCAAGGGTTAAATTAGGCTTATCAGGGCTCGACATTAATGCTTAATTTTTTGAAGGGGCAAGAGAAAGAGAGTTTTACTTGTCCTGATTAAAACATCAATAACAAAAATAGCTAGGGAATTACCAAAATGCAAGCATGATTCTATTACATTTAGTGTAAGTGGCGATAGACAATGGATAGTAATAATATATAATGTATAATGTGCTGACAGTAACAAGGTTGCGCTGTTGAGGCTCGCGCAGCCTCTCGAGGAGAAATCGAAACAAATGAGTGCAGCACAAAGAAAACATGCTTCTCTAAAAATTCAAAATGTGGAGGTTTTTTTATATTTATAACATATGATACAGTTACGTAACATCACACGACCAAGAGTGCTGTTTTCCGCGTTATTGGAATCACAATTGAAAAAGTGACACTACTTTTATACATTTAATAATAAGTTAATTAAGTAAATTCAATACAAGTTAATAAAGCCACATTGCTGACTGTTTGTAAAAATAGTTCCAAACAGAGATCACAGCAGAACCATAGAGCATCTCTCACAGCAACACTCAGCTGAGTTTTATTACTGAATGATTCGGCGTTTTGAACAAATCGGTTGAGTCAAAGATTCAATGGCCCATTCCAAAACACCTGCCTCATTCTTGAATGAATCAGTAGGATAGTCACTTGCCGCCACCTACTGGCGGTTCAGTTTTTTATGTTAAAATTTTCCCAACATTTCCTATTTGTATATTCAAAAATATACAAATAAGAATACCATAACATTATTTAATGCAGTTGTAATTTTTCAGTGTAAATTATTTAATTTGATTCGTAACAGTCCTGCTTTATTTTTCTTATTGAATTTATTGATCAAATGTAAAAAAGATGAAGCATGTAATAAGATTAGAGGAAAAAATGCCCTTGGGGTATATATCACAAATATGCAGATATAAATATGCAAAAGATGATGGAACACTGTTGAGAATATAGCTTCAGAATAAATTATATTTACACCCAAAAAAAATCCAATTTTGTTTCAAGTGACCAATTTACTTGTTCAAAGGACAAGCACATGACAAGGCTTAATGTCAAACCCTGTATGTTGTATTGATATGCTCTCCTTTAGGCCTACAGGAAGATTTTATTGTTATCAGATGTAGCTTTGCACACTGCCAGCATCTAGAATGATTTTGATCTGCATTTTAGTGTTCATAGCAGAGGGCTCTGTCAACTTATTTTTTACAGTTTGTCAATTGATACGATTTTGTAGGCTTTGCATACACATGTGCACTCCTCGCAAGCCTGAAACCACAGAGCCCCCCACATAACAAATCCCAATTTAACCCCTGGCTATTACACATCTTCTGAAAGAGTAGCCAATCTCTGGATCAAAACACAGATGAAGAAGCAACATAAACAAGTGTTAAAATCATTGCTTGTTCAGGTTGTAGTCTTTGAAAAAAAAACCCACCTTTTTCGCAGCTTTTCAAAATGAGCTTTTTTTATTAACTTTACTAACATTTAAGTGTTAGAAAAGAATGCATGGAGCTAGAATAAAAGGTTTTTTTTTTTTTTTGGTTTTTTTAAATCATAGACTCTATTCTTAGTTTTGATATGTTTAGATATTCATACAACAAAATATTCTAGGGGTCATGGAAATTTTTTGAAAATTATTAAAAAGTGGCGGGGAAAGAGTTAAATTCTACCATACAAAAACGCAAAATAATTTTAAACATGTCTTTTTTTTTTTTTTTTGTGGCTTAAATTAGTTTCTTGAATTTGATTCTCCTTTATCTTGTGCTTCTGATATTCGGACGACTGACCAGCTAAAAGACGCATGACATCATCTTTCGTACCAGTATATATTTTCCTTTCATTTAGTCGGATGGATATTTGTTCTGTTTTTGGTGTGAATAGACATTTCCAGTGATCTGTTTCAGTTTTTTTTTTACTTCACGTTTGGTGTGAAAGGGCCATTAGAATTGTCCACTCTGTTCAATGAGTCACTCAGGTCTGGACTGATTTTTTAAGTATGGCACCATCATCATCCATGTGAAGTGGCTGTTTTATTTATAAGAGTTTCTTTGAGGTTAAATTTTTGTTCAATACTCCCATTCCCCTCCCGAGAAAATCCTGAAAGCAGCCAAATCAAACCAAAATTTAATTACCCAAATGTATACATTTGGGTAATTAAAAAAAGAAGAAGAAAAAAATCAAATCAAGTCACCCTTTATTTATATAGAGCTTTATACAATACAGATAGTTTCAAAGCAGATTTACAGTGATAAACAGGAAAATAATGATAACTCACAGTTCAGTTTGCTGTGCTCTTTTAAAGGTCAGCAGAGGCATTAAGATGAAGACTGAACCCAACACGTAAATAAGACCCTGACCTGAACTGACCTATTAAAGATCACCATGCAGAACTGATAGTTCCTGTAGCTCAACTGGTAAAACATGAGGTGGACAATGCCAAGGTCACCATGCAGGGAATGCCAGCACTGATAAAATATATCATTTGAACGCATTCTACACTTTAAAATTTACAGTAACAAAATGGCAGCTGTGGTAGCCAGAAATTCACCATCAAAAATATGGTAGCAACATTTTAGGTTTTACAGATTTAACTTAAATTTACAGTAAAAATCGTATCTCATTAACTGATATAATGTTAATTTACCAACCTATTGAATTACTAATATCTGTTTTGTGCCTTTGTAATACACTAACAACCACCAAACACAGTGATGATGAGAGTCACATGATGAATCAAAGTTCATCTCAAGCAGCTTTTCCACCAGCTGAGAAGAACAATACTAATATATAGAAGGTGCACACAGTCATTCACACAAACACTAAACACCATCATGGACACACAACATTAAAAAATGCAATAAACATTAATTTAACAACATTATATGTAACATAAAACCCTAATGAACATAACTGATTAGAAAAAAATAATAAGAAAAACTAAGAAGAATAAGTTATTTCAACCTAAAAATACATCAAATTTGAAGTGTCACACAGGGAATTCTGGAAATGTCCATTTACGGTTTGTCACTGTAATTTATACAATGACTTGTTCTTTTTTCACTTTCAAAAACTGTAAAATTAATGGTATTTTACTGTAAAATGAATGGTATTTTACTGTAAAATGAATGGTATTTTACTGTAAAATTACATTAAATGTATGGTTAGATCTATTACAGTTATTCACCGTGTATAGGACGAAAACTTTCTGTTAACCATTTAACTTTTCTTTCTTTTTTTTACTGTAGCATTTTAGCATTTTACTGTTAAAATTATCATTTTTTACAGTGTATGTTTCTTTGGATAGAGTGTCTGCAAAATACAATTTAAATATAATCACAAACCTGAACATAGAAGAAAACCCGAAGTTATTCATAACTGATCATTTGATGGGTCTCGTCGTGCTTGGTTTGCGTATCACACCTCTGTCCTCTCACTGTGAAATGTCAAAATAGTGACTTAACTGTTACTTTTCTCTTAATGTTCAAGTGGATGAGAGCCAGGTGGACATCTGACCCTTGTTACTCCTTTTATGGAGTAGACGGCTCCGACTGCTCATTCCTCATCTACCTTAGTGAGGTAGAGTGGTTCTGCCCCCCGCTGGCTTGGAGGAATCAAAGCAGCCACCCCACAACCAGCAGCCTCCCAAGAAGACAGGTGAGTGCCTGAAACAGTCAATAATTATAACACTTAGTTCACTGAAACAGGGAAGGTTAGAAGTTTGTGAGATGTTATTGTGGCTAACCTGAAGTTTATAAGGCTCTTTTCCTAAACCTGATGAGTTGCCTACATAGGCAGCATCGCAGGTATCTTTTGTAAAGAAAAAAATCCAGAAAAATACATTACATTTTTAAAATATATTACAATAGAGAACAATTATTTTAAATTGTAATAATAGTTCACAATATGACTGTTATTATTACTTAATACAATTTGTACAGTATTTTTAATCAAATAAATGTCTTCTTTTAAAAGCATTATCTTACAAGCCCCCAAATATTGAACTGTAGTGTATAATTAAATGAAAAGTATTGATAAGTTAAATAAAAATAAAAATAACCCTGCGTTTTTGGCATCTTAATGAAATAACACATTGTTAGCTTATAGCAATATGCTAACACAGAGCTTTTTTTAGCCATTGTGTGTTGACAATGCCTAAAACACATTTCCCATGCATGTGTTTGTATGACACACAAGTTGCTACCTATACAGCATTCCAAATCAATAATTTATGACGTTTAATTTCAGTTAGGATGCTGCCTTAGTAGGCAGCAGAAAGCAATGCAGCTCATTAAGTGTGCAGCAATCTCACCTGGTTAGTAGTTACTCTCACAGCATGTCATTTCAAGTGAAAGAATTCCAGCTGTTTGACACTTATTCACAACATCACTGAACCCTGCTAAGACGGAAATTAGATATTGTTTTTATTCAAGTTTTTTTTTCCCCTAGAGCTTAAAATACTGTAGCATTTTCATGTCTTGCAAATTTACCTTTGTAAATTCCACATAGCTGTTACCAGTAAACGTCTGAAACTCATTTGTAAAACCCTGATTAACCTCAGCCTCGTGCAGTTTAAGTATTGGGTTGATTGCTTTTGAGCTTTTGAGGCCTAATCACTGGATTTTCCAGGTTTGTGGCATCAAATTTTTGAAATATTCAGAGTCATTTAGTAGTAAGTAAATATCCAAGAGAATAATTCAAAATTACTCTATACCCTTGTAAAACAAACAAACAAAACATGATTTAACGTGATTGCACATAATTGTATTGAATGTGCACTTTTACTGTTCTTAATATATTAAAAGTATATTTTATAAAAGTGTACTTGTACATAAATAATATTAATGACATAAAAGTGCACTTAAAGAGAGCACACTTTCATGACTGTTTCTTAACACACTTAAGCACACTTTTAAAAGTGAACTTTGTAATAATCTCAAAATAAAGGTTTTACTGTAAAATACAATTTAAATCATTGTTTTAATAATAATTTGTTGTTCTTTAAAGTACACTTATTTTGATGTGTTGACTAACAAATTAAAGCACATGTAATTTTAAATATAGTGTGTATTTCAGTACATTTATTTTTTTATATTTTAAAGTAGTAACTTCATTATAAATGTGTAATTACAAATCTATTTAAATACATGGCATACACATTTCAATTGAAATGATAATAAAATGTATTTTAGTTTACCATAAAAGCTTGTCAGCACATTCAGCAGTAACTTTAACCATATTTCAAAGACAAAAGTAGTAATTATGAAATTACATATAAATATGTACTTACAGTAAGTCTCTGCTTAAGTGCATCCAAAGCTCTTCAAAGTTCAGTATTTAATATAAATTTAAACTGCAATACATTTTCGCTTAATTGCAGTTACATGCAAAATATAGTGTTAGACAATGTTACATTCAGTTCACATTTGAGTATTCATTTAAAGTATATTATTTCAGTAATAAATACTACTAAAGTGTACTTCTAAGTGTAAGGGTATTATGCAACTGTATATGTGACCCATGGACCACAAAACCAGTCATAAGTCGCACGGGTATATTTGTGGTAAAATGATTGATTTTTATGTTATGCCAAAAATCCTACTCGGTTACTAACGTAACCTCGGTTCCCTTAGATACAGAACAAATACTGCGTCGTCTGCCGTTTAGGCTAGACGCAACAGGGGAAACTCCTGTTTTCATTGATTTCTGAAGCCTTTTTCAATCATGCAGTGAGACTGCATGGCCATTGGTTCGTGGAGTTCAAGTAAACAAACCAATGATGGTGAGCTTGCATGAGCCCGCCAGAATGGGAAGGGGTATCAGGCTATATAAGCAGCTGTCTCACCTTTTAAAAACTGATTTAATTCGACTGAAGCGACGACATGAGACAACCTTCGAATAGCATGGCAAAGCACCCAGTACTCGTTCCGTATCTAAGGGAACCGAGGTTACGTTAGTAACCAAGTACGTTCCCTTTCGATTCTACACTCGTACTGCGTCCTCTACTGTTTAGGCAAGACGCAACGGGGATAATACAATCACGACGTGCTATGAAGGGGGACGACAGAGCATTCGAGCGGAGCACTAAGAAGGGCTTGCAGCGGATGCACATAGTATAATGCATCCCGGAAAATGCTGAGGACACTGTAGTCATCCTCCCATTCCCATACAGCCTAGGAACCCCATGGAGCCTAGAGCATATATAGGGAACAGAAATATACATAACTACCCGGACTTGGTTAGGGCCGTAGATGAGGTCACGTTGGTAAGGCTTATGCAGACAGAACCTGCGTTTGCAATGCAAGATCGTCTAGGTTATAAAACCTGACAAACGTGGACGGCGAGGCCCAGCTGGCCGCCTTGCAGATTTCCACGATGGACACGCCAGTGGGCCATGCCCAAGAAGAAGCCATGCCTCTTCTGGAGTGTGCTTTAACACCTATAGAACATTGCTGGGAAAAGAACCAGTGATCATTCTGAATGAGTGCTTTATTAGGGCCCGATTCAAGCATCTGAAGTCGAGGATGGGTCTGAGACCACCATCTTTTTTGGGAACGAGGAAGTATCGGCTGTAGAAGCCTGACTCGCTCAATGCCGGGGAACCACTTCTATGGCTCCTTTTGCCAGCATAGTGTTTACCTTGGAGTGCAGGACGTGCACGTCCTTGCTCTCTACAGAGGTTTGGACCACTCCATTGAATAATTTGAGCGAACTGGTATATAACCTCAATTTTTTACACCCAATACCCATTTTGACACTTCAGGGAGCGTGTGGCAAGGGGTTAAATCGATTCAAGCGATGGGTCACTGCGAGGGGACCTGACACTCGTAATCTGGTTGCTATGACAGCAATTAATTGCATGGGCGCGGGAACTTGAGCGGGCCCAGTGCTAACAAACACGTTGTCTCCAGCACCCAGAACAGAACGGGGTGTTAGGTGGCATAAAAATTCATGAAGAAAGCTCTTTAGACAAAATAGTTATATGAGTCTCCATTTAGTTATAAGGGAGAACGTCGTACATTAACGAGCTGTTAGCTCTGCATTCAGCTGAGTGCTGTCAGCGCAATGCTTGCTCTCACAGCGTGCATAGCTGGGGAATTCCCTTGCTGCCGGGAGGATGAGACACGCGGGAATAGACCGGCGTGATCTCACCTTGCCCCATTCAGTCAGTTTTGTGATTGCAATGTTCTTTTGTCTCAAGCCAGAGATAAAAAGAACAGTGGATGTCAAGGGGAAGAGCCGTCTTCAGAGAAGCGGTCTGTGAATGCCGCGAGGCAAGACTCGCGCTCTCATGGTGAGAGCGTCCATCTTCAGTGGAGGCGGCTTGTGGGGGCATGGCCGGCAAGTGACGCACTCAGAAATTCGGCATTTTACCACAAACACCAATGAAAATTTTATTTTAGAAGAAATATATTCCATGAGTCTCACCTGATAGTGCCAGGGGAGATTGTCATAACATAATGCTGTTAGTGCTGCACTCAGCTGAACCCTAAACAGCGTGCACAGCACCAGAAAATCCCCTGCTGCAGGAAGAGGGAGACACGCGGGATCTAGACCAGCGAGAACTCACTTAGTCCCGTTCACTGGCCCTGTAACCTTTTGTTTTCTCATCTCAGCTTGAGAGAAGAGAACAGTGGAAAACGAGGGAAGGAGCTGCTTTCTAGAAAAAGCAGTCTGTGAACGCAGCGAGGCGAGGCCCGCGCTCTCATAGTGAGAACGCACGCCCTCAATGAACGCAGCTTGCGGGGGCATGGCCGGCAAGCGACACACTAAGAGATTGGGCATTTTACAACAAATGTTGGAGAAATATGCTCTTTCAGACTGAATATATATCATGAGTCTCACCTGAGTCAGAGGAGAGCGTCATGTCATATTCAGCTGAGCGCTTTCAGCATTGAGCTCGCTCTCGCTCCCTTTGTCGCGCTCTTTCTCAATGAACGTGGCTTGCGGGGGTGGTGACCGGCAAGCGACATGCTTAGAGATTCGGCATTTTGCAACAAACGCTGGAGAAATATGGTCCGGCTGCTGCGAAACACCAGGATGCATGAGCTCGGCACTGCAGGCGGCTCGGGCACGATGCGCTGATCAGAGCTGCACGAGAGCGGCGGACAGAGGAGAGGTGAGCTGATCTTGCTGCTGCAGAGCGGCGAGCTGATCAGCGGTGAATTCCAGCTGCTTGCAGTTGAAGGCGGCTTCAAGTCTCGGATCAAGCTGTGACAAAGATGTTGATCCAGGAACATGTTGTACTTGGTGAAATCACGTTCACCAGTATCGAAAAGGAACATTAGGATATCAATGGTCCATGAAGATATTTTGTAAATTTCCTACCGTAAATGTATAAAAAAATATATTTTTGTGTGTGGATATGCATTGCTTAAGACTTCATTTGAACATCTTTAACACTCTGGAGTCTGAGGTATCGCCGGCGATACCTCATTCAGGGAACCAGGGTTACAGACGTAACCCGAGACGTTCCCTTTCATGGGAACATCAACGCTGCGTTGACGCTTTGGGAACGCCTCAAAGTGTCAACGCAAAAAAGCATCAACGCAGCGTCTCGTTCCCTATTCAGGGAACCAGGGTTACAGACCTAACCTGAGACGTTTCAAATCATGTAAGTCAAATCGAAAACAAAAATTCTCTGTTTATGTAATCTGTATGAAAAGAGACACATGTCAGACGCCCGTGATTCAGCTCATTATCCGCTAATGCGACCACGCCCACGGAGCCAGCGCTATTCAGACGCAAATTCTGAGGCAATACATGTATACATCGTCTCAATCGTGTATTTATTGTCTTCAAAAGTGTTTATCTGCATATCTCTGGAAGTGTCTGTTAGTTCCTGGAATGTCACATGGCCTGTTCTTCTTTAGGAGGCATTTGTGGACTAAAGGTGCACAAAGCGCCCTCCGGCTGCAAGTATGAATTGAAAACACAGTATCCAGCGCTCACAGTGATGACAATAAATATTGAATAAATATTACTCCTGTATAGAAAATTGACAAACATATGAGAATCCATCAATATTTCTCCAAATGTGCATGCTTTTAAGCATATTAAGAAATTACGGTCAATATAAGATTTTAAGAGTCAAAATGTGAAGCTTAAGTCTTAGATCTTTTTAATGATGTATAGTTTGTCAACTGCACATTAACATTTAGGCTATATAATATAAGAAATATATTAGCCTACATGAAATGTCATAGAGGTAACATGAATGTTCAGATGCTTTGCATCACAGAAATACATTATATTTTACAGTATATTAAAATAGAAAACCATTATTTGGTTAGAGACTTGAGACTTCTTTAAAAAAAAAAATGTGTCCAATCTTTTGACTGGTACTGTAATCTAACATAGGCCTATACAAAATTTTCTTCACATGATGTGCAATAATACGTGCATGCATGAGATCACAAAAATCACGTTTTTTTTTTTTTGTCATGAGTGGACATTAATCCTGTTATCAGCATGATCACAGAGGGGTTTTTTTCCCAGCCTACCTGACTGAAAGGCCACATTAATATGCAGGTCATTATGCAAATCTTTTGTCTTTTAAGGTGTGAATCACAGGATTATTCATGATGATTCACGCCTCCACGTATACTGTGTTTCTTGACAAAAAATGTCTTAGAAAATTTTAATCTCTATATTGTTTTATATGAACGAGTAGACAGGATAATTTTTACATCATTTTGAAGCAAAAACTCTAGTCTACAACCTCCAATACCCAGAAGTCGTGTGAACACAGATTTAATATATATTTTTTGGCCTTATTTCAGTGACTTACATTTTTTTTTTTTTTTTTTAATAACCACGCATAAACGTTATTCCTTCAAAAACACAAACATGTACATACATGTTGCTCACATATTATTGTAGCCTAGTTTGTGCTGAATACAGTGTAATGACACGTTTGTCATTAATATGTTTATGAAAAACTGAAAAAAGCACAAATGTCAGGGCCTGTCAAAACTTCTCCAGGGCCCCAAAAATCCTCAGACCCTAGAGGGTTAAAGGCGATTTTCTCAATATTTCAATTTTTATTTGTATTTTTTTTGCACCCTCAGATTCCAAATTTTCAAATAGTTGTATCTCGGCCAAATATTGTCCTATCCTAACAAACATACATCAAATGAAACATATTTATTCAGCTTTCAGATGATGTATAAATCTCAATTTAAAAAAAAATTACCCTTATGACTGGTTTTGTGGTTCAGGGTCACATTTGTTTTCTGATTCATGTCTGTGAAATAACCAGTACTTCTGTATGGACACACATTTCATTTTTACACTTCTTGCCTGTTAATCTCACCTTTTCTCTTTCTATAGGCATTTTTCCGCTCCGATCTGTCTCTACTGTTGGAACGGGTCGGCTCGGGCAAAGAATCCTTAAGCTTCATGAGGAGGCGTATGCGCAGACTGGCTGCACAGTGGGCTGCAGCTGCACGCAGACTTGAGGAGCGCCTGCATGGTCAATACAGAGAGCAGAAGAGGGTGAGCTGTCACACACTGTCTAAAGAAGGTGAATTAAAGGCGCTAAAATGAGGTTTCCTTTAAAACAATGACTTCATTAGCACTATTCGGATGAGATTTGTTTTTGAATTGACATTTGAGTTTTGATTATTAACAGAGGATCATGCATTGATTTGGATGCAACCGGGATTTCAAACCAGACATTTAGCTGTAGATATGGTATTTGATGAAGGTCAAAATAAATGAGAATTATAAGCCAATCACAGATGTCCTATCTTAATGGGATTAGATTTCTCAGAGTTAGAGAAAAAGAGTAGGGAATTTTCCGTGTTTGATTTGGATGATTAAAATCAGAAAATATGTCTGCAAAATACAAATGTATCTAGCCTCCTCAGAAAAAAACTAGTTTCGTCTGAATAGGAACATTTATTATAAAGATTATTAGCAGTAATGTTTGTACCATTTCCTTTCTAGAAAAACCGTTACAAATAAGCCTATACAGACTGATTATTTTCATTTCCTGTCCTGAAGCCAAGCCTGAATAAAAAACAAATTGTAGATTAAATTAAATCAATCTCACTGTGAGATACAGCCCCGATACACACTCTCAATTCTGTCACAGAGAAGTGGTTTTCTGTAAAAAGATTGACTGTGACCATGACAAAGCTTTTTGCTGTAGGTGAAGAATGCTGCTATGAGTTTGACTGGTAAGTAAATGATAATTGCAGGTGCTTGTGAATTGTTTGTGATGGCTGGTTGCACACATTTCCCATGCGCTCGTTTTTAATTATGGCCTCTTTGTCTATTTGTCTTCACACGTGCTTTCTCAACATTCCGTTTCCTTTTGATTGATGCACTTTTGATGTGCCATAGTGAGTCATTTAATATCCTTTCAACAGTCTTGGTTGAATCTGCCTACTGCTATTAATTGTTATGGATTGCCAGCTTCCTGTGTTTACCATGTGTGTAGGAAGTTTAATTATTTTGGCTCA
>RJVU01042552.1:19381-39008 GCA_003731715.1 Anabarilius grahami
AGAGAGAGAGAGAGAGAGAGAGAGAGAGAGAGAAAGAGAGATGCTGGTGATGGCTTTGATAAATTGCAGGGAGAAAAAAGGCAATGTCGAACATTGAACTTTACTGTCTCTGGATGCTCCTAGTGAATTTAAATTAGTTGAAAAACTGAAGCGCCATGACAACAGGTTTCTATGTAGCTTCAGGCTGGATAACAACTAGTTTTACCTTCTCCTGGGCAAAGCTGTAAATTTTTCTTTGTCTTCTTCTTCTGATGTAACATACAGATGTGAAACTTTAAATGGAATGCATACCCCCCAACTTTTTATTTTATTACCAACACTTATTATACACTATCAAAACATTAAACTTTAAAATATAAATTTAAGTTACTGATAATTCAAGTGTCAATATAGCATATATAACCACATTTGTGTAAATATGTGGTGACAAATAGTATAAAAATACAATGTACAGATGTCACATGGGGCAAAATGCGTTAACATTTTAAGAGAAATGCTATGCAAACATACTAGCGATGTCATTTGAACAGCAGGGAAGATGCATGGACATTAATTTGTGTTTTTACCTAAAACCGCCATTCAGATGCAGACTTTTTCCACATTTTATAGCACATTTACTTCCCAAATAACTGACAGTTATGAGCTAAATATGATTTCAATAACAATAACCAGTACACAAACTCATTAGTAACTTAATTTTTGCACCATCAGTTGCACACACATTCAAGGTCTGCGTATATTCCTGTTCTTTTGATCACTGAATCAGTTAGTTGGTGAGTCAAGAACAGTTGCAATTGTATCAGTCCAATTTGTAAATGAATCATTTAGTGTTATATGTGAACCAAATCAGCAGGTTCACACACTGGACACACTGTAAAAAGTAATATCTACTCAACAAAATTGTGGCAACAGATTACAAGCAATATTATTAATTAAATAAAACATATAAGAATTGAGTTAGAATTAATCAAATCAATTCCTTAAAAGTCAACTATTTAAAATGTGTAAAATTTGCAAACACCATTACAAAAACCACAAACTGACATAAAAAGCAAAGAGTCAAGCTGCCCAACTAAATTAAACACCGATCACAATAATGGTGACCAAAAATTGTCAATAAAATCTGTAAACCTCTAAACCTCTGTTTTAATTATTGTGTTTCTCTTTCCTTCATTGATTCTGCTTGTTATCATCAGGTGTCTTCAATGTTGGCAAAATAAATAAATAAACAGTTCTTAAAGTTTCAAGTTTCAAGTTTACTTTATTTATATAGCACATTTAAAACAGCCACACGACTGACCAAAGTGCTTCACAAGAGAAACAGCATCATAAGAGTAGTAAGATCACATAAAACATGGTATAACAAAACAAATAACCATAAAAAGAGAAATAAAACACAATAGAAAATATAATAGGCAGGAATATAGAACCTAATAGAAGTGCTCTAAAGGTGCTCTTTAGAGCAAGTGCTCTAAAGGTAAAAAGTGCTCTAAAGGTGCTCTAAGCGATGTCACGCATTTTTAGGCCAAAAAATGTTTTGTCACATACAGCAAACATCTCCTAACTATCCGCTAGCTGCCTGTCCCCTGAACACACTGTAAAAAAAAACGCGGTCTCTGTAGTCGCCACAAGCTCCAAACACGGCAACAAAAACAACTGGTGCAGCCTGGACCACAAAACAATAAACAGTGCCCCAGCCAATAACCGACAAGCAGCGTCAATACGCAAGCTACTTACATTTTAAATACGCGTTCATGACGTGAAGCACGGAGGGGAGGGGCAGGAGGAGGAGGAGGAGGAGGGAGGGTCTAGCTAGCCTGTTTTGTTTGACAACACTTCGAACGTCAACAGAAAGTTACTCCACCCAGGATCACTTAGAGCACCTTTAATTCATATTTGAAGTCTGTCTGTTATTCAGATATTTTTGTTTAAATTTTACTTAAATGTTACTCGTTTTAAATGGTTGACATTTAAGGAATTAATTTGATTAATTCTAACTCAATTGTTGAATTTAATTAATAATAATATATATTTTATGGAGTATATATATATTGTATTACTTTTTACAGTGCATCTCTATCCTATCTAAGAATAGGGTGGCGATTTCTTCAGCTCAGAATAATGAGGAACAACATGTTTTTATGGAATGTAGTGGAGTAAAATGTACTAGATTATGCTTTGGAATGTAGTAAAGTAAAGTTTTCCCAAAATGAAACTACTCAGATAAAGTAAAGATACTTGAAAAATGTACCTGAGTACAGTAGCAAAGTAGAAATACTTTGTTACTGCCCACCACTGTTTTCACAATACATTTTGTTTCGAAGTAGCTTTACAGAAAAATTAGGAAGTTTTCTATTCAAATGACTACCTCGATTTTAATATTATTATTCATTTTTTTCTTGTTGTACACACAAACACAAAAAACATTCCAATCACAAAGTGTAAAATTGTCATTACAAAGACATGCACATTTTCTAGTAATAATTGGCTGTGCTTCGAAGGGCAGCAGATGGGGTCAAAGTTGGAATTGTCTGAATGCCACATTACAATGCTTGACTGACAACATGGCACTGGAGGTAATGTTGTAATTGATGGTTTGCTCAACAGTTTAATGCACTGAGCCATCTAGACGCGAGTCATGTGAAAGGCCTTTACACAAGTGTCAGCCAGTCTCTGAACAACGGACAGTTCCATCAGACCTTCTCTGATTAATGCTTCAATACACTGAAAGATTATGTCATTCTCACTCTCTAAAGTTCAGCTTTTGACTTTTGCCAATCTCGTTAACTGTCAAACCTGAAATGTGTGAAAATTGCCTTCAGTTACAGTTTTTGTGTTTAACTTGAAGACATTCTTCTTTAATCTGTTTTGTCAGAACATGTGAGGCTGCTGGAATTAATGCTCTTGCTGATCCATATCTCTGTCAGACTTCAAAATGCTGCTTTGAAGTTAGATGAAATGCAATTTCTATAGTCTTTTCATGAGGAAAAATGAATGCTTTTATTATGATCTGATAAATTGGGCAGTGAAAAAATGAAATTTCTATATGAGAGCCAAAACACTAACACTTTACAAAGTCTTTGCGTTCTAGTTGAGTCATTGGAAATCAGCTGTATTTCTCTTTTGCTCAAGACACTGCTCAGATTCACTCGAGTGATTTTTTTTTTTTCAAATAAATGGTTCCTCATCTCTTGCATTTGCCAACAAACAAACCCCTAAGCTTAGCAGGGACCTGAGCCATATCTAGGGACCAAAATATCTCAGGCTGTGTTCCAAAACCCAGTAATCCTTCTAAGGCAGCATCCAAACTAAAATAGAACTTCATAATACTCAACACAAGTGATTTCAAAAGAGTTTGATATTAGCATTTTGCTAAGCTAACAATGTAATGGTAAATACCCTTTCAAAGAATGTCAGTTCACTCGACGGCCATATTTGCGATGACTATTTTGGACATGCAAAACAATTCCTATCTACTTAAATGGCAAAATATGCAAAACTTGTTGCAAAACTAATATTTAAATAAGAAACCGGCTGCAATATCTGAAATAAACTGACTTATAATATTTCCTATGCTAAAATAACTTTAAATAAGTTAGTCTAGCCAGTCACACGCATGCATCTCAGGACACTGATTGTTTCTATGAGCTTCTATTCACAGTTGCAATGACATGATGACTTTATCAATGGGCAGTTGACTCTTTTACTTAGAGGGTGGGAAGCCCTATATATTGCATCC
The DNA here is from genome assembly GCA_003731715.1 of Anabarilius grahami. NCBI lineage: Eukaryota > Metazoa > Chordata > Actinopteri > Cypriniformes > Xenocyprididae > Anabarilius > Anabarilius grahami. Next base: position 23,121 of record RJVU01042552.1, read on the forward strand.
CCTTCATAGTAGTACAAGTAAACCATTTCGATATATTTAGGCGGCTTCCAAAATCGCATACTCTCTTTAGTAGGTACTTATTTTGAATAAGTAATTACTTCACAACCACTAAAAAAGTATGTTCTATATAGTATGAATGTGGGTAGTATGAATGTAATATGGATGTACTACATTTACCATGTTGTCAGTATCATGTGACCTACCAGCATCAGTCGTGTCACTTCACTGCCATTCACAAATCTGCCACTCACAAACCTCCATGGATAGTAAAGTGTTCATCTATTTCTGGCGAGATTCTGAATAGAAGATGGTACATGGTAGAAGACATTCTAATTTACACTGGGAAGTGCCTATAATGCTTTACAATGCTGTCTATGTAGGCAGCTAAGTAGGTTTATGAACACAGCCACATTGGGACAACCTCATTTGACTTGGGCCAGTAAGAAACTACACAGCAACCATCCAGAGTGCCCTAGAAACCACATAGCAACCATCCAGAACACCTTAGCAACTGCATAGTAACGACCTAGCAACCATCCATGACACTCTAACATCACCTCTCTATTTCTTTCAGTGGAATATTTCGGAAAAGTCCGGTGTGTCTTGATTCTAGCTTCATGTCTTGACTCTCTGAAATTATCAGACACACACTCAACCTCTCTGATGAATCTCACTAAGGCAACATGCTCTGATTGGCTTCCCCTCTTGACTGCATACTTCATGTCTCTTCTCTGTAGGGAATAGACAGATGTCTGTTCTCCAGCTGTTGCAGAGGTTTATGATACTTTCTCCTCCACAGCAGCTGCTGTCCCTCTATTCTCATCTTTATTCCTGCTGGCTGTGTGCTGTCAGTGTCAAAGCAGAGCACAGATTCACAACAAATACATGAAACTCTAAAGCTTCCTGTCAAAAGCCCAGCACACGCTACAAGGCAGAAGCTTGTCACCCTTTCATGTTTTAAAATGTCATGAAACTTTCCGTTTCAGCAAAGGTCAGTTCTCACCGCAGTTATAAAATTGTAAAAAAAAAAAAAAAGGCATGCATGGAAACCTGTGGAATGAGATTAGATTCATTGCATTTTAACGAGTTAAAATGAGTTAAGTGTTAAATTTTGCGAATGCATGCTGCAATTTATAATTGTACACAAAAAATGCACAAATATATTATACATTTGAAAGCTCACAATACTGTACATTATGCAAATATAAAAGTAATTTTGTATTATTTTAAGCAAAAATAAATTCAGAGTAGTTTTTATTTGTACTCACAAGAATGAACCTCATTGGTTCTTGCCGAAGCTCAAACGTGCTGCGTAAAACTCAAGATTGAACTTAATTGGTTCTCGCGGAAGCTCAAATGTGCTGTGTAACATGAGAATGAACCTTAGTGATTCTTGCGGAAGCTCAAACGTGCTGTGTAACATGAGATTGAACCTCATCAAATTTTCATTTTAAAGTGAACTAATCCTTTAATTTGTGTTCCGAAGATGAACAAACGTGACAGAATTTTATTTTTTGGGTGAACTAACCCTATAAGGTAGTTGTTGTAGTGGTTAAATGTAGTATTGGGTAGGATTAATGGATGTAGAATATAGTCATGCAGAATAAGGCATTAACATGTGCTTTATAAGTACTAATAAACACCCAGTATGCTAGTAATATTCATGCTACCAGTTAATAGTAAGAATTGCTCCCCAAACTACAGTATTACCCATTTCATAAATAATTGTTTAATAACATGATTCACAGATATAATCATCCTAATCTGTTAACACACTGACAGTAAGAATGGATTGTGTTTGCGATAGTGAGTTTATCAGTGTCAGACTGTGTTGTGTTTCACATGAGCATCAGTCCACCTCTCCATAAATCTAGAAATCCTCCCGTAATAAATGACCGTTGCACACAAACATTTCAAAGGTGTCAGTGATTGACTGAAAGCTTGTAGCTCTGTCAGCATCGAGGGAGAGCACCATATTTTTTTGCACCATGCATGCAAACACTTGTGACCTATGTGTGGTATAAAGTATTTGAAGTACCTGTCGAACGAAAAGGTCATGTGACATCATGAATAATTATAAGACAGTGCCTTCACACAGGACAAGGCAGTGCAGCCTCATGAATAATTATGAGACACCACTGACATAGACAAGCACATACTGTATACATTCTGTGATGTTGACTCAGTGTTCATTTCAAACACAGAAGAAAAAAAAGCCCTGAAATGCACCCCAGTTGATCAATTTTCAAAATCACTGGCTAGTTGCGTACTAAAAACATTAGGCCATATCCATAAGTATAACACAATGGCATCAACAGTACAGCCACTTGCTAACCTCCAACGATACAGTGGCTATATGTGAACACCCCATGAGAGATTTAATGGCAATAAGGGACTGTATTATAGACATCTTTGTGTGAATGACATGGACTCCCGGGCATCTGCGGAGATCAGGTTCAGTTAGAGGGAGGGCAGAACACAGCTTGCAGACACAGTTTGTCACCAAGCCATAATGCCGTGTGTTACAAGATGCCAGAGGTGAGAAAAGAGACAAAGACAGCTGTCACGTCCCATCAGGGATCTCTTGTACAACATACTGGTAATTATTCAGCATCAGTATTAGCTAGAGAGAAATGAAATTAAGATTAATGCAGTGTTAATGTCATCTATTACATTTCATTCTGCCTTAGAAAGTGAAGCAGACTCACACCAGTGTCTATCTGATTTTTATTCCTGTTAGCACCATTTCTCCTGTCATACTCAAGGGAAAATGAGCCGGTGGCAGGCATAAATGGGGTCTCTCCTACCGTGAGGGGACAGCAGTTTAAAAACTGTCATTCACTGCACTTTGAATTAGAGGAGCATATGTCTGCACCGCAGCACTGCGGCATCATCAGTTGTGCATTTCAAATCACCACTGTCTTTCACTGTGAGGAATGTTAATGATGTACATAATTTAAAGCAATAGTTCAGCAAGAAATAAAAATTCTGTCATCATTTACTCACCCTCATGCCGCTCTGAGCCGGCATTACTTTCTTCCTTCTGTGGAACCTAAAAGGAAAAAAAAAAAATGCAGATATACCATCCAAAGGTTTAAAGTGCCCCTATCATGGCATTTGCAAAGTTCCTATTTTTTAGAGCTTTTTTTTTTGGGAGTCCCCAATAACAGGTTTACAAGCATGCAAGGTCAAAAAACACTTTCATTTTCTTATAATATGCATTTATTTTGACCTTATTTGCTCAATGACTCCCAAACGATTCATTCAACGATTCATTTTTCCAAACCCCTCGTTTGTGTGACGCTAATCTGTGGTGATTGGTCAGATGACTTCTGCTGGTTAACAGGGAGTACAGTATACAGTGCTTGACCACTTATATTGTATTATAATAATGATGGTGCTCCGCTCTGTTCTAAAAATAAAGACTCAGAGAGGAAGTAAGTTGTTTTGTGTTTATGTTAGCGAACCTAGCCCTCAGCTCGGTGGTAAACACTCAAACAGTCAGAGTATATGCACTAGCCCAACGCAGAAACATAATGCTAAAACACTGCAGTTGTACACCAACGTATTGCTCTATTCTTTATCATAACTCCAAGTAATAACAACGACAAACATTTGACACTTTTTTAGACAATTTCGAGCGAACACATAATGCTGTTAGCTGGTTAGCTGGAGACATACAAGCTGTGAGGAGCATACTGATTCCACTGATTCTTCACGTATTGGCAGTGTTTGAGGGGTTTCAAGTTTTCCCTGGCATCTGTTTGCTCAATAAGTGGGCGGGCAATATGCTAATGTTTCGTTTTGACGTCACAACGAAACAGCTTGGGATTCATTTTTCAAACGACTCGTTTAATTGACTCAGAGTCGACTCTTACTTTTGAGAGACTAACTTTATATATGGTGCACTTTCAGATTTAAAACTTTGCAGGATGTTTTCATTCGCTTAGAGCTATGTTACACACTACATGAAAGGTAATTTTAAAAAATCCATAATAGGGCACTTTAACATCTTTTTTCCCCATGTTTTTGAATGAAGTCTCTTATACTCACCAAAGCTACATTTATTTGATCAAAATGACACTAAAAAGAGTAATATTGTTAAATATTTCAATTAAAAAACAGTTTTGTATTTTAATATCTGTTAAAATGTAATTTCCTGTGATGGCAAATTTTCTTCAATTGTTAGTTAAAGGGTTAGTTCACCCAAAAATAAAAATTCTGTCATTAATTACTCACCCTCATGTCGTTCCACACCTGTAAGACCTTTGTTAATCTTCAGAACACAATAGTTTTGATCTTCATTTGTGTTCCAAAGATGAACAAAAGTCTTATGGGTTTGGAACAACAAGAGGGTGAGTAATTAATGATGGAATTTTCATTTTAGGGTGAACCTTTTCAGTGTCTTCAGTGTCACATGATCCTTCAGAATCATCCTGCTGCATTTATTTGATCAGGAATAGGGTAAAAACATCACAAATCTTAAAAAAAAAAAAAAATAAGTATAATTTAACCGTTTTACTTTTTTTAAATTTAAACATTGTAAACTAATTTATTCCTGTGATCAAAGCTGAATTTCAGGATTCTTTGATGAAAAGAACACTCAAAAGAACAGCATTCATTTGAAATGTAAATCTTTAGTATCATTATAAATGACTTTACTGTTGTTACAATATGTACCAGTCGGAGACAGAAGATCACAGTTCAGGTTGTTTATTGGACACAAGCAGAGGTAACAGTGATGACAGGTGAGTTGGCAGTGGTTGTATAAATGAATGATGATAGAATGAATGGTAATACTGTCCTTTGTGGTTTGCAGGTTGGATGTTGGAGAATAGCGGTAGCAGATCGGAGACAAGGATGACGGACGACACTCACACACAGACTTGGAACACGGGAGGAAGCTCGGAGACACAGGAGACAGGTCAGTAGCAAAGGGAGTCCTTGAGGTAAGCATGGAGGTAAGTTCCTTGATGCGAACGAGTCCGGACAATGTGACTGAGTGTGTGAGTGTCTTTTATGTGAGTGCTGATTGGCGTGGTGATGAGGAGCAGGTGTTCGTGATCAGTACTCAGGGGAAGGCGAGCGCTGTGATTGGTGGGTGCTGGAGCCTGGCGTGTCTGTGACAGTACCCCCCTCTCCACGGCCCGCTCCTGAGGGCCGAGGACCCCAATGTTGTGGGGGTCTTCCTCTTCCACGGGGGGCAGGTCTGTTGGGATGAGCAGCGTGGAAGGTGTCCAGCAGGTTGGGATCAAGAATGTCATTACGAGGAATCCATGAATGTTCCTCAGGGCCGTAACCCTCCCAGTCCACGAGATACTCGAGCTGACCACCACGGTGTCGGGAATCCAAGATCTCTCGCACCTCGTATGCAGCTCCGTCGTCCAGTATGAGTGGAAGGGGGGGCTCGGCTTTGGTCACACCAGGCTCTGTCGAGAGAGGAACAGAAGGGTGGTAAGGTTTTAGGAGTGACACATGTAATGTGGGGTGAATGCGGTACTCAGATGGTAGCTGGAGTTTGTAGGTGACCGGGTTGATCTGCTCTAAGATGGTGAATGGGCCAATGAACCTGGGACTCAGCTTATGGCATGGTAGGCGCAGTCGGATGTCCCTGGTGGATAGCCAGACCTTTTGTCCCGGTTGGTATGCAGGAGCTTCGGAGCGACGAAGGTCTGCTGTCATTCTGCGCCTACGGAGAACACGCTGTAGTTGGTGATGGGCTGAGTCCCAGACCCTCTCGCTCTCTCGGAACCAGTAATCTACAGATGGTATGTCCGATGGTTCCCCGGTCCAGGGGAACAGTGGGGGTTGGTAGCCGAGTACGCACTGGAATGGTGTTAGTCCAGTGGATAGCTGACGTAGGGAGTTCTGTGCGTACTCGGCCCAACCCAGGTACTGGTTCCAAGATCCCTGGTGGCCATGACAGAAGGTACGGAGGAAGCGACCGATCTCTTGGATCTTCCGTTCCGTCTGCCCGTTCGACTGTGGATGGTATCCCGACGAGAGGCTGACGGTCACACCTAGGAGTGAGAAGAATGCTTTCCACACTCGGGAGATGAACTGTGGTCCTCTATCTGACACGATGTCTTCGGGGATACCGAAGTATCGGAACACGTGGTTGAACATGATCTCAGCGGTTTCCATAGCAGTAGGAAGTCCTTCCAGAGGAATTAGACGGCAGGATTTAGAGAACCTGTCCACCACAACTAGTATGCAGGTACATCCATTGGAGGCTGGGAGGTCAGTGACGAAATCAACTCCTAGGTGTGACCAGGGTCGATTAGGAACGGGCAGAGAAAGAAGTTTGCCGGATGGTAGATGGTGTGGGCTCTTCGAGATGGCACATTCCTTGCATCCCTGCATGTACCTTCTGACATCGGCTGCCATGTTGGGCCACCAGAAGCACTCTTTTTTAGCAGCGAGAGGGTTTCATCGACCCCCGGGTGGCCAGTGCTGAGTGAAGAGTGGGGTGCGCCGTGTCCTGGTGATGTACTGCAAGCCCGGTGGACAACCCGGCGGAGTGTTGGTGGAGGCATTGGAGGAGGGAAGAGTCTCAGCTGACTATGATCTGCTCAGGGAGAACGGATTCAGGTTCTTCGGTATTTTCTTTTGGAGCATGGAGGCGTGATAAGGCGTCTGCCTAGACGTTCCTGGATCCGGGTCGGTAAGAGATGGTGAAATTAAAGCGTGTGAAAAATAACGCCCAACACGGACTTGTGAGCGGACTGGTGATAATTGTCAGGGGGTTGAACATAGTTTTGGATGAACCGTCTGTAGAAGTTGGCGAAGCCGAGGAAACGTTGGAGTTCTTTAACGGTAGTGGGTGTGGGCCAGTTCCTGATGGCTTCCACCTTCCCCTCGTCCATCCGGATGCCACTGTGGTCAATGTTGTATCCAAGGAACTGCACTGAGGACTGGTGGAATGAGCATTTCTTGGCTTTGAGGAAGAGCTGGAATTCTCTCAGGCGTTGCAGGACCTCCTCAACGTGACGGCGATGGTCGGCCATGCTCCGGGAGTAAATCAGGATATCGTCGATGTAGACCAGCACAAACTTGTGGAGAAACTCCCGGAGCACCTCATGGATGAAATCCTGGAATACGGAGGGGGCGTTGACCAGGCCGTACGGCATCACGAGGTATTCATAACGGCCGGTGGGCGTGACGAAGGCGGTCTTACACTCGTCCCCCTCGCATATCCGGATGAGGTTGTATGCGCTGCGGAGGTCCAACTTGGTGAACACAGTGGCACCACGGAGATGTTCCAGGGCCGCTGGGACGAGAGGAAGGGGGTACCTGAACTTGACAGTTATGGCATTTAATGCCCGGTAGTCGATGCATGGCCGCAAGCCGCCGTCCTTTTTCACCACGAAGAAGAAGCTGGAAGCAGCAGGGGAAGTAGATGGACAGATGTAACCTTGAGCCAGAGCCTCCTCGATGTACTCCACCATGGCCTTCTCCTCCGGGATGGATAGGGGGTAGATCTTAACCCTTGGCACTGACGCACCCCGAAGCAGATCAATGGCGCAGTCCCATGGCCGGTGTGGAGGCAGCTTGGAAGCTCTTTTGGGGCAGAAAATGTCGCTGAAGGGGGCGTAACACGGTGGAATATCCATAGAACGTTTCTCAAGGGGACTTTCTATGGAAGTTGCACAGACAGGAAGAGGTTTGGAACTTGGAGATCGTGGAACTAGCAGCGCAGAGAAAACAGGTGTCACCCCACTTCAGGACTTCTCCCGTCTTCCAGGAGAGGACTGGATTGTGCTGCTCCAACCACGGACGCCCTAGGATCACGTCAGCGGTGGATCCCTCCAGAACCAGCAGATGGATGTTTTCCACATGAAAAAACATCCCCTGGGATGAGGAGGACGTGTTGAGCATGCGGAGATTACATGCCCAGGAGAGCCACAATATAGACATAAGTTTTGGGTCAGCCTTCTCTGCCGTTCAGCGGGTGTCAGACGAGAAGATTCCACTTGCATGGGTTCGGTGGCTGGTTCTGAAGTGCTGACGGAATCTGGCCGGCAGAGGAAGGTGTTGAGCTGCGACTGACCCTGGTGCTCTTCGAGACACGACTGCATACGAGTGGCGAAACGGATAGATAGTTGGATGAATCGTTCAAGGCCGATGGTATCCTTGTATGCAGCGAGATGCAACTGCACTCGAGGATCCAATCCTTGGCGATAGGTTGTTAGTAGCGCTTGTTCATTCCATCCACTTCTAGCAGAGAGGGTTCTGAATTGAAGAGCATATTTGTTAACATTTTCCCTTGCTTCAAATTATAGAGTTTCTCACCAATGGAAGAATCCCACGAAGGTTTTCCGAACACTTCCTTGAAGTGGTTAACGAAGCCGGAATAAGTCTGGATCACAGGGTTATTTTGGGACCAAATGGAATCTGCCCACTGGAGAGCTTTTCCAGATAATTGTGAAATTAAAAATGCTACCTTGGAATATTCTGTAGGGAATAAGTGCGGTTGCATCTCCAGGGTCAGGGAGCATTGCAGGAGGAATCCGTTGCAATCCTCCGCCGAACCAGAGTAGGGCGCCGGTTTGGCCATGGGACTGATGTACACTGGAGGTGAGGAAGAAGTGACGGTGTTTGCGGAAGTGATGACAGGAGCTGATGGTGGTGAGTGAGCGGTGAATGTGCGACGGAAAGCGTTGACCAAGTCCTGGAAAGGATCGGGATGACTCATACTTGTGTCCCACTGTTTTGGTCCGGTCTTCTGTTACAATATGTACCAGTCGGAGACAGAAGATCACAGTTCAGGTTGTTTATTGGACACAAGCAGAGGTATCAGTGATGACAGGTGAGTTGGCAGTGGTTGTATAAATGAAAGAAGATAGAATGAATGGTAATACTCAGATACAAATGTATAGTATAATGCAATGTAAGTCGCTTTGGATAAAAGCGTCTGCCAAATGCATAAATGTAAATGTAAATGTAATACTGTCCTTTGTGGTTTGCAGGTTGGATGTTGGAGAATAGCGGTAGCAGATCGGAGACAAGGATGATGGACGACACTCACACACAGACTTGGAAGACGGGAGGAAGCTCGGAGACACAGGAGACAGGTAAGTAGCAAAGGGAGTCCTTGAGGTAAGCATGGAGGTAAGTTCCTTGATGCAAACGAGACCGGACAATGTGACTGAGTGTGTGAGTGTCTTTTATGTGAGTGCTGATTGGCGTGGTGATGAGGAGCAGGTGTTTGTGATCAGTACTCAGGGGAAGGCGTGCGCTGTGATTGGTGGGTGCTGGAGCCTGGCGTGTCTGTGACAACTGTCACTTTTGATCAATTTAATGTCTTTATTGAAAATCTCACTGACCATATATATATATATATAAGTCCAAATTACCACATTGTTAAAGGATTAGTTCACTTTCAAATATAATTTTCCTGATAATTTACTCACCCCCATGTCATCCAAAATGTTCATGTCTTTCTTTCTTCAGTCAAAAAAGAAATGAAGGTTTTTGATGAAAACATTCCAGGATTATTCTCCTTTTAGTGGACTTCAATGGCCTCCAAATGGTTGAAGGTCAAAATTATAGTTTCAGTGCAGCTTCAAAGGGCTTTAAACGATACCAGACGAGGAATAAGGGTCTTATCTAGCGAAACTGTCGGTCATTTTCGAAAAAAAATGTAAATGTATATGCTTAAATATAAACAAATAATCGCCTTCCAAGTGCTTCCGCCAAAACCGCACTTTCGTATTCTCAAAGAAGCTTACGCTGTATGTCATATGCCTTCCCTATTCTACTTACGTAAAAAATGTGCGGTTTTGGCGGAAGCACTTGGAAGGCAATCATTAATCCTGGAATGTTTTCATCAAAAACCTTAATTTCTTTTCGACTGATGAAAGAAAGACATGAACATTTTGGATGACATGGGGGTGAGTAAATTATCAGGAAAATTTTATTTGAATGTGAACTAATCCTTTGATGTGAAATCAAGTTGTTTTGTTATAGCATATAGCACAAGTTTGACTATTATTTTTATTTTTTATTTTTTTCCAGAGCTTGATATCCCCACTCTCCATTCACTTTCATTATATGAAAAAGAGCTGCCAAGACAGCCTCCCTTGTGATCATGCAGAAAGCCTGTAAAATGATGAAAGAATTTTGATTTCTAGGCTCACTATCCCTTCTAAGAATAGGATTTACCTTATTCCATATGCAGTATGTACTATATCAAAGAAGCCCATAAGCATTATTTCTCATTTATATGTTGCTGACTTTAATAGTGATCTGCAGTGAACACAAGGCCCTCAGAGTTTCTCCACAGGTCTCAGATCAGACGGTTTGTCCTTCGTAACGTTCAGGGCTCTTATTATTGTACCCTATAGTCAGTAGTAAAGGTGCCAGCCTATGTTGCACAGATTTTCTTTGAATGCGCCCTTGAAATGCTAAAGAGGATTTTCTTTTTTTTTTCTTGCATTAGCTGTATTTTTAGTGCCACAGGGAACTTACTCTCTTTCTGCTTCCCTCCATCACTGTACTTTTGTTCCGATGCTTTGAAGCTCTATCTAGAGCAGCAGCGCTCCGGTTGAAAGCAGCGTTAGGTGCCTAATCAAGATAACAGTGATATGATACACTGCACAAATTCACTAAGACACATGAGACCTTTTATGGGCACAAAGCATGTTGTTATATATTCAACTGCCTGTAAGGGTATGAACGCTGTCCTATCACAGAATTATATATTATGGGACTTGGAAGACAAATTTGTGCCCTGTGGTACAAAGAGTGGATTTCCATTACTGAAGCTGCTCAGTAGAGAAATATTCAGCAAATGAACAGTTTTTGTATGCTGCTCTGAAGATGTCACTTATTACTGAAACAATAACAGTCTTATTGCAGTCTTATACAGCCCTGATTCACTTTACAATGTTATGCTTTAAAGGGGTTAGGATGGTTGCAGTTTTATTTTTTGCTTTTTTTTTTTTTAAACAAATATGTTTCTATCATTGGGAGTCTTCAGAAGCATATGCAGAGTTGAAGGTGCTACACATTCAGTCAGAAACAAGGTTTGACTGTCCAGGTTTGACATGTACATGTACAGGACCTGTTTCTGGGTGTTTACACAAAGGCTTTTTCAATCTGAATGCCATCAGTGTGGTTATAAACAAACTATTGTTGGATGTAAATATAGCTAGTGACATGTAAGTGTGTGTGTGTGTGTGTGTGTGTGTGTTTTATTATTATTATCTAATCTCAAAAGAAGTAAAATTTGATTTCTCATGTTGTGACCCCTTTAGTGGTCCTTCAAACATTGGAGGCAGTTTTCAGTTTTAAAGTATTTTATTCACTAATATAAAATAAAAACAAAAGGTTTTATGGACATTTTTCTAATTATTTTGGTCAATAGCTCCAGATGTGCTCTGATCTTCAACAAATTAGAATGAATCAAATCAGTCGTATTTAATCGCACACAAGAGTTTACTGTTCATTGGAGTAATCAAAGTAAACAAGGATATTGAGTTATTGAAAGGAAGATAATTAGAGTGCCATCCATTCAGGTGAGGGTTTGGTCTGCCATGCTTGTTAAAAAGAGTTGGGATACTAACCTATTCCAGTGCTATGTGACCCGAGCTTAGAAAAGATATTGCATTTCCTTTATAAGTCTTCATATAAGATCAGATCACATTTCAAGGACCATTAATGCATTAATACCAAAGTACATATCTATAGCAGATTGATTCTTCAGCTGTAAAGGAAGCAAGTCATGTAAAATTTAAGCGGCATTGGATATGAATCCTATACATCACTAGGGGAATCATTTTAACCCCCTGACAACTTCTGAAACTTGTGTTAATGTTCAGGGTCAACAAAAAAAAATCCAGTGGATTCCAATTACTTTTTCATTTGCCCCAGTGACATTATTAGGGACATAAATGGTGGAAATTAACTTTAAAAAGTTTCAGATTTCTTTATAACCACTTACTTTTAAAAGCAAATTATCTGATAAATGAATTATTACTTAAACAATATGTATATAGCGAAGCGATGCGTTTGTTTTAAAAAATCCATATTTAACAAATTATGAAGTAAAATATCTAGCTTCTGCCAGACCACCTTAAGAAGAAAGTATAAAACTCTTGTAGTTCAAAAAGCTTACGCTACGTTCTACGCCTTCCCTATTCAACTTACGGAAAAAGCCTGTGACTGACTGTATTCGTCGTCTAACTTCATGAACCGAACCGTGGCATCTATACTGTGACGAGGACGAATACATGTACCGTTACACCGCTATTGGATGTGGATGCAGGCTCTTTCTTCAGCTCATACTCATTGATCCCGCTCACTGCCATTATAAAGCTCTGGATATTTATTAATTTTTCTCTGATTGTGTTCATCAGAAAGAACAAAGTCATATACACTTTGGATGGCTTAAAGGTGAGTAAAGCTTGGGGTAATTTTCATTTGAAAGTGAACTAATTATTTTATTTTGCTAATGTTCATTCACCACTATTGGGTGCTTTCACGTTTTTGTTGTTGTTGTTGTTGTGTGTTCTACTGGAGATTGGAGGCTTGGTCAGCCTCTTGAGAAAAAAATGATGGTCTCTTTTCAACAATGCGTCCACCTGTTAATTTTTCTGCTACTCTGAATCCTGACGCTTTAGATCTGTAGTGATCCAGACTTGCTCCACAGCAGTGCTGTAGGAAACTTCTGAATACCTTTTTAAGCCAAACAAATATTGTATATTGGAAAAGGATTTATACTGTTATAAGATTACAGGTATTTCCTGTGTGTCCTTGAGGGCTTATTTCTAAAGCAGCATTCATTTGCTTTGAGATTTTATTGAAGAAAGAGAGTGAGTAGTGATTGGGATTTCTGTCTGTGTCTGTCTCACGTCTCTAGGTGTCTGATTCATTTGAGTGCAGTGAGGCGACTCTAACAGACAAATCTCTTCCATATGACATAAATCGCTGGTCACACAGAATGCTTCATTACTTTCCTGCAGTTTTTCAATCTGAACCCCAGTGGCCTCATGTGAAGACCTAAGATCTAACTAGAATGGAAGTCTTTGGCTATATTTGTAGACCCAGGGTCAAAATGAAGTGGTAAATTCACTATAGCATCTCTCCTCAGGCTTTCTTTGATATCAGGAGAGAGATTAGTGTGGCTCTATTGAATTGGAACCGTGTGCAAGGGCTTTGTACTCAGAAGTGTGTATTCAAAAAACATGAACTGCTCCCTGTAAATGTGTGTCCGCATCCAGTTTGGTCAGTCTTTCTCCCAGAGTGAGTCTGATTCCACCACATGCATCTGAAAAAGATTAAGGGGCCTAACATCGAACCTTGCAGCACTCCCTAGAAACTAATCTTGAATTTGTTCCTGGAGACACGAGTCTCATAAGTGTGTAAATATATTTAACACACACTTTGCACTTACTATAATGCACATTCAGATCCAATTCATACAAAATGTGTATAAAAGTAAAATGCTGTTTGTACTAAAGGTAAAATATATTTAACAGTGTGCCTAAATGTAAAGAGGAAACTTAACATGATAATTCTGTGCAATTAATTATGTCATCACAAATAAGGAATAATGTGATAAAAAATAATGCAATTCATAATTTATCCTAACCCGTATGTAAATTAAATAATAGAGAATTATGTCAACATCAGAGCAATTGCAACAACTGCAGTACAACCTTGTTCTCCAATCAGCCTCAATAATTTTTCTTATTGTTGTTCTGTTAAAGTCTAAAATGCAATATTTCATTCCAACCATTCTTTTTTCCTCCAAATTACTAAAGGAATAATTAAAGAATTTGTTAAGGAACTGAAATGGTTCCAAGGAATCATGATCGGAACCAGAATCATTAAATTTCTGACGTGTTTATGTGTATGTAGTATTAATTTTTACCACTGATCACACTTTATGCTACATAACTGCATACATAGCTTGCTCGACGAGTTCATATTGGAATTTGCATACACCTAATTAAAGCCTCTAGCAGTGCTGAGTTAATGAAACGGCAGTCTGCTTATTACAGCCTTGTGCTCTTCCGTTACAGCATATTCATTCTCGCTGTGTGATACACTACCACTTCTCTTGATTTTCAGCCCGTCACAATTGTTCGTCTATTCATAAATGCTCCGCCTTCTAATCTGTGTAATCTGTTGCATTTGTTACAAAAACACATTTGAGATGTATTAAAGACCTGTCCTGCTGTGATTATGCTAGAAAATCCTTTACTGCGGTATAGGAAATGAGTCGTACGCACTTAGAGTTTTTGAGAAAGTGTGACCAGCGCCAGGGGTGTTTACCTTTGTCTTTTTGGAAAGAAGAAAAATCCTGAATGAAAGAGAGTCTGGGTTTTTCACATTGTTTTAAGAGTTTAGAGTTGCAACAGCTTTGAGTAGAGTTTATTTATAATTGGGCTAAGCTGGCAGCAGAAGAACCCTTTCGAAGCAGTGAAGCTTGAAATGAATGGAAAGAAATGTGGGCATTTTAATTTTTAATGGGTCCACTTCTGTGACAGCTGAACATAAACAGTGTGGCAACTGGCAGAGATGCTCAGATGTGGCTAATTTAGGGGGCATCAAAAGTGTTTCTGCTTCATGCTATGTAACAGACTATGGAGAAAGAAAAGAATTTATTAATGTAGTGGTTTCAGTTACAGACAACAGATCCACAGAATGTTCACTGATCACCTGATGCATATTGTACACAAAAACTGGCTGCATGGAAGAGCTGGTTGAAATGTCTAGTTCCAGACTGATTGGTAGAATATATGTAACTTCTGGGAGTTGGGGAAAAGCAGCAGTCCACTGGGAAACAAAGTCATGCTTACAATGTAACGGGTAGATACAACAGCCCTTTTTGAAGAAGAATCTCCCAAGTGTATTGCCAAGTATCCAAATATAAACAAACACCAGAATACTCTGAGTATGTTGGGAGACCAATTTGATTTATGTGCAATGCTTCATGGGAGTGGACAGTCACTGCTCAGCTGTTTTGCTACGATTTCCATTTCCATAAAAACGAGTTCTCTGATTGAATTTTTTGGACAATTAACTCACAATTAAAAATGTCTGAATGTCACTGCAGTGCAAGAGTCGTCTGCTCTCAAATGCTGCAGGATCTTTTCTCTTCACTAACTTATTTCATCATTTTTGCTCATTGCCTTTAATCAGCAGGGACCGGTTAGCACCGGCTGTGATTGAGTTAAAACTTTCCCTAGTTTTGATACAACTTAGAGGCACTAAGTTACTAAGTTATGCACTACTAAATGTTTTTGCCTTGCACCATTAAACTTAATTAAAACGTGACTACTTATAAACTAAATATGTGGGTTGGAATAAAATAGCTGATTGACTGAATTGCATAAATAAGCTTTTGTTCTCCTTAAGTTCATATAGTTGTCCTAGCAGAGGAAGAGGGCTATTTTAGAAATGTAGCTCATCCTATCAGTTTTTAGAGCAGGAACTATCTGTTTTATAACTAGAGCTTTTGTTATGGCTTAGTTAGTAGTCTGTTGAACAAGCTGTAGCGATTTAACTCAAAAGGGGAAATATTAATAATTATTCATAACTCAATATGATTTATCAATTATGATTAATTATGAATATGTAAATCGGTTAATCAGATTTACTGGATATAGCTACATTAATCTTAATATTACAATCAATTAACCTGTTGTCCAGGGAACACTTAGTGTTGATTGTTTAATAATTCTAAGAAATGTTCATTTCCAGGTTATGGAAAAATAACCTTCTTAACGCACCGTGCTACTTAGAGCATAGGTTCGGGTCTATATCACTTAAGAGGCAAATCATTAGCAGATGGAGTCAGAACCAAACATGTATTGTGCACAATCTTTATTAACTAACTCACAAACACATAACTAAACTAGCAAACACATAACATAACAT
>RJVU01042552.1:39074-59222 GCA_003731715.1 Anabarilius grahami
ATATATACAGTGGGTACGGAAAGTATTCAGACCCCCTTTAATTTTTCACTCTTTGTTATATTGCAGCCATTTGCTAAAATCATTTAAGTTCATTTTTTCCCCTCATTAATGTATACACAGCACCCCATATTGACAGAAAAACACAGAATTATTGACATTTTTGCAGATTTATTAAAAAAAGAAAAACTGAAATATCACATGGTCCTAAGTATTCAGACCCTTTGCTGTGACACTCATATATTTAACTCAGGTGCTGTCCATTTCTTCTGATCATCCTTGAGATGGTTCTACACCTTCATTTGAGTCCAGCTGTGTTTGATTATACTGATTGGACTTGATTAGGAAAGCCACACACCTGTCTATATAAGACCTTACAGCTCACAGTGCATGTCAGAGCAAATGAGAATCATGAGGTTAAAGGAACTGCCTGAAGAGCACAGAGACAGAATTGTGGCAAGGCACAGATCTGGCTAAGGTTACAAAAAAATTTCTGCTGCACTTAAGGTTCCTAAGAGCACAGTGGCCTCCATAATCCTTAAATGAAAGACGTTTGGGACGACCACAACCCTTCCTAGAGCTGGCCGTCCGGCAAAACTGAGCTATCGGGGGAGAAGAGCCTTGGTGAGAGAGGTAAAGAAGAACCCAAAGATCACTGTGGCTGAGCTCCAGAGATGGAGTCGGGAGATGGGAGAAAGTTGTAGAAAGCAAACCATCACTGCAGCCCTCCACCAGTCGGGGCTTTATGGCAGAGTGGCCCGACAGAAGCCTCTCCTCAGTGCGAGACACATGAAAGCCTGCATGGAGTTTGCCAAGATGGTGAGAAATAAGATTCTCTGGTCTGATGAGACCAAGATAGAACTTTTTGGCCTTAATTCTAAGCGGTATGTGTGGAGAAAACCAGGCACTGCTCATCACCTGTCCAATACAGTCCCAACAGTGAAGCATGGTGGTGGCAGCCTCATGCTGTGGGGGTGTTTTTCAGCTGCAGGGACAGGACGACTGGTTGCAATCGAGGGAAAGATGAATGCGGCCAAGTACAGGGACGAAAAACCTTCTCCAGAGTGCTCAGGACCTCAGACTAGGCCGAAGGTTTACCTTCCAACAAGACAATGACCCTAAGCACACAGCTAAAATAACGAAGGAGTGGCTTCACAACAACTCCGTGACTGTTCTTGAATGGCCCAGCCAGAGCCCTGACTTAAACCCAATTGAGCATCTCTGGAGAGACCTAAAAATGTCTGTCCACCAACGTTTACCATCCAACCTGACAGAACTGGAGAGGATCTGCAAGGAGAAATGGCAGAGGATCCCCAAATCCAGGTGTGAAAAATGTGTTGCATCTTTCCCAAAAGGGGGTCTGAATACTTTCCGTATCCACTGTATATTAATGTGGTTTGCTTATTTCAGATTAGTGATGAGACGCATCATCTTTTTGCCATTCTTCACACATACCTGCATGGTTTCTTCAGACAATTAGAATTCTGTGATGTAAGTGCCCTTTTATGCTCTTACTGACATGCTATGCTTCGTCACATGACTTCTGTTGGCCAATAGAATTGGCATGATTTCACACAAACACCGATGTACGCTGAAGGCATTCCCATAGCGCCAATACAAAAATAAAAAAAAAGATTTGTTCATGAACCAGACATCACTAATTCAGATCATTTGGTTATCTCAAAGACGAAGAATTTTTTCAGACTTCTGGTATGTTGACAAATCTGAGCTCAGTTTGAGAAACTGTCTAATATCCTGATTGACTTGAAAAATGTCGGATGAGGAAAGTAAAATTAGTTATGAATGGAGTTTCACGTGGACTTCATATACTCTATTCCATTGCTGTTTTGGAGATGATTTTTCATTCCTGTGGGTTTGCGTGAGTTAGTGGTGGATGTGGTGTTTTCCACTGTGGTGTAGATGTCATATTTGCACATTTGTTGTAAATGCTGCATTGATGTGATGTTTTGTGTTATATTTCTGTGTGCCGCTCACTGTCACAGCTTGTGTGTCTGTCAATCGTCACATTTGTTGAGCTCCAGTGACCTGTAGAAACACAGCTCACACTTGGCTCACAGTCATTTCTCTTTTTAGAGAGAGAGGCAGCATTAGTTCACTCGGTTCACAAAGACAATGTGGAAACCCGTGACAGCTTTAAGTGGGGAAAATTTCATTTTTTAGCCTCATCTGTGAATGAAGTTTTTTAACACTTCAGCTGGTACATTTTCCAAATATTATTCTTTTCATCAAATAATGGTGGAGATAACTACTATAGATCTCAACCCACAATTATATCAATAAACTCCACTCCCATTTGCAGACACGTTCAGCACTTCTTGTATCTATAAATACCTTTATATATAGGCATCATATGGTATTTTTCATATGAAGATACATTTTAATCTGGCAATGCACACATTTCTTAGTTATGGTTGTTTGATCTAGCAAACCAATTCCACATTTAGTTTTCTATATTTTATATTAAAATGGAATTCCCATATAGTTTCCATATGCATTGTATATGTTATATATCATGTTCATCCTCAGATTTATATTTAATTAGAAAATAAACAGCAAGCTGTCTTTTAGCAGATGCTACATCATGTGGGGTTAAACCTGTAAACAAACACACACACATTGTTATTCTACTGAGCTAATGATATTTTATATCCCCTAAACATAATCCACACAGAAACTTTTTGGCATTTTTAATTAAAACATAATTTAGTATGTTTATTAATCTGTTTTCCTCAAAGTAGCTGATTTCAGGTTTTACTATCCTTGTGCGGACATTTGGTCTGCATAAAACCTCTACACACACGCATACACATCTAAATCATTATTTTCATTGTCTAAACAACTAATGATATAAAGAATATACAGCTAGAAGTATCCTGTATACATTCACTTGTGCACTCTATGATCCATCTGCTTTCTGTTTGACAGTCTGCAAGTGAGAGATATTAAAGAGATGTAATGATTGCAGGCGCTGAATAATGTTAAAGCAGATCTGATGAATGATTCAGCCTAGCTGCTCTCTTACGACCAAGAAAACCGATATTGCTTTGGATGAATAATTGTAAGACTCCTTAAGGACCATCTACATTTGTAAACTTCTAGACTAGCTCAGAGTCTTCTAGACGGAGCTCTGGTTCTCTGCTCAGACTGCTCGAGTGTGCTCTGACCAGCTGTGTGAGGAAACTGGAAGTAAATTGAGAACTTTTAAACCATATGTATTTATTAATGCAATTTATTTATTACTTAATTGTTTATTTGTGGCCTAACTGTTTTTTTTTTTGTTTTTTTTTCTCCTTTCATGTTAGTGACAAACAGTGCAGTTCCTTATTGGTTAATAAAATGCAACCTGGTCTCATAGGAAAGACGTACCTGTTGGAACGTTTTCGCGAGTCGCCAAAATACGTACCGATGCGTACATATCATTGCAGTTTCCAACAGAAATGAACGCTAGAGGCAGTAAAACGGCAAGCGCTTTTAATCGTTCTCATACACAGTTACGGTTACAGGGTCAGATTATGAATTAATAAAGAGTCGTTTTCACGTCTCCTTGCACAATATTATGTTATGACTTCAAAACACTTTTTTACCAGAGAGCACGATTTGTAAACAAATATATTTTGGACTTTGCATCACTTAACCAGCTCCATATGTTTAGCTTTTCTGACATAATAAGCTTGCTCGCTAGCTCAGCTGATACAGAGTTGTACTTAAGACGAGGAAGCTCTTGGTACGAATCCTGTGAAAGGCAAGTCACGATAAAAGAGCTCAAAGAGAGATCTAAACAAGCTAAAACGGCACGATTACGGATGCTTTTTATGTCACATTTGCTTTTGTTAACACTATCGGGTAGATTTAGGTGTAGTGTTGGTGGTACGTTATTTTAAAACGTAATTGAGTGCAAATTTCAAATCAGAACTGCGACGATTCGTATAAAAACCTCTGTTCCGGCAAAAAAAATTAACACGCTTTTAGCACCACTTAGTGGACATTTCACATTGAAACTGCAGTGATATGTACGTATTGGTACGGATTTTGCAACAGGTTCCCACAGGTATGTTTTCCTAATGAGACTGGGTTGATAAAATGAGATTAAATACATAAAGTATATTTGTGTAATTTAACACATTGCAGGTTTGCATAATATTCTGTTTTTGCATTTCACTGTTTTAATTCATTTTGAGGAATACTGAATCTGAAATAGTTAACCCTGGGTCATTCTAAACCCAAGATAAACAGAATCCTGTGATATCTTGCTTCACGTTTCACACTGCTCATAATTTACCCGGGGTTAACAATTAATCCTGGGTAATTCATAAACTGACATTGCAAAATCCTAAACCCTGGGTTAACGTTCTTATTTGCACATTTGCGGCATCAGTGTCATTGATTGGATAAATGCAGCATGCAACCTATTTACATAGGCTAGCTCTAGCATTGAGCATCCTCGTATTGCCGACTGTACTATCAAGTTTACTGAATGTCGGACTATAAAGGTAAGAAAGAAAATGTCTCTTCTTCACTCAAATTGTTACGTTTTCACATTATTTCTCTCAAACGCTGAAGTTACTGTTTATGTAGGTACAATGCGCAGCATTTCCATGACTGAAATATGAGTACGCGATTGGTTGTCTATTGCTAGCGTCTAGCTGCAACATTGTAACACCACATTGTTTCACACTGTACATGTTTGGCACCGCAATGCGGGGTTAACCCAGCAAAAGAGGTGCCAACCCTGCTCCGGAGCAGGGTTTCATAACCCCGGGTAAAAGTGGTGCTAACCCCGCTTCTAAATTACAAGTGTGAAACGTTCCTTTACCCGAAAAACGATAACCTGGGGTTAAGCGCAATGTGAAAAACCCTTTTTAGTCTAGAACTACATTAACCATCATGTTCACACACAGCACACACAACACCTCTGCACTTACCCCTGATTTCTCTTAGCATGGGGACAGGAGATCTATCAGTCATTAAATGGGAAAAACAAAGTAACTTGTATTACTTATTTGAAAAAGTAACTCAGATATTTTGTTGTAAATTTAAAAGTAATTACTTTAAAAGTTACTTGAAAGAGTAATCTGATTACGTGACTTGAATTACTTGTAATGTGTTACTCCCAGCACTGGTTGGCAGGCATTGGTGGTAACTCTTTTATATTTTCTTGACAAAGTGTTCAATGTTTGCAGGAAACTATTTTCAAACTGTGTCTTGACAAGATAAAAAGCTACTCATACAGGGAAATTAAAACCAGACCAAAATAACTTCATTAACTTCAAGTCCCTACCAGAATTTCTTCCATGTTCATTTCTGTCTTCACAGTGTTTTTATAGAATGGGAGAAACATTTAATTATTTTTTTTATATAGAATAAAATCGATAAAAACAACATTTTAGTTTCCACATTTAGGTCCCATGGTTCTTAATTACTTAACACCTGTTCTGTTTCAGTTTATCATCCCCTGAAATGCTCATACTTTTTTACTTTAAAACAAAGTTTGTAATGTTTAATGTGATTCATCTGGAAGCTTGTTTTGTTTGGTTCATGGCTCAAAACTATTGATTGATGTATTATTTTTTTAATACCTACAGAGAAAATGAATGTCAAAAATACTTCCAGAACCAAGGCTGCTGAGAAAGTGGGTGGTCACTGTTGTGCTCTGTATAGCTGTTGTGTTCTCTGTTTCTTTCTGCAGAATGCATGTGTGTTTGCCAGCCCCTGCTGTCTGCACTGCTCTTTGTTCTTTTCTATTCTGCATCCATCACTGATTCATGAGGGAAGCAGACATTTTGTGCAAACACAGGCTTTGGTTATGCCTTGGATTAACATGTCAGTGCTAAATACAGATGTAAATAGGGTTTGTGATCACCTAAACCACAATTAAAGGTCAGAAATCATATGTGATCACATTATATTTGCAGTGTACTGTGAGTGCTAATGTGTCCTTATCCCTTGTGAAAAATAAGTGTGCTTATTGTGTTGAATGTGCTCGTGCTGTGTACTTTTTTTAAAACTGCACTTTGTAATAATAAGGTAAATGAAAATTTTGCATTAAAGTACTTTTTTTTTATAGTAAAGTAGATTTGTAAACTTTAAATCATTTCAGTTTTAACTGTGTGTCCTTTGATATTACATATAAGGTAATATATTGTATACTAAATTGCCACTCCATTATTACGAATGTGGTTTTGGCATTTTGGCATACAAGTTTCAATAGAAATTACACTAGAATTACATTATACAAGTATATCATAAATGCTTGTCAGTACATTCATAGACCATATTTCATAGACAATAGAATTATGAAATTACATATAAATGTGTACTTAAATCCTTCTTAAGTGGGTCAAAATTTTGATGAACTAATTGCATTTAAAGGAACACTCCACTTTTTTTGAAAATAGGCTCATTTTCCAACTCCCCTAGAGTTAAACAGTTTAGTTTTACCATTTTCGAATCCATTCAGCCGATCTCCGGTTCTAGCGGTACCACTTTTAGCATAGCTTAGCATAGTTCATTAAATCTGATTAGACCGTTAGCATCTCGCTTAAAAATGACCAAAGAGTTTCAATATTTTTCCTATTTAAAACTTGACTCTTCTGTAGTTACATTGCAGCGCCTCTCACAAACGTCTCCATGGTTACAAGGCACGCTCCCCGTGCAAGCAGGGGCTCACAGGCGCTGCGTAATATCATTGCGCCTGCTGCACCCATGGAACGGCAGCAAAGTTCCTTGATTATTACGCCGGAATGAGAGTATAGTTCCTAGCCATATCAGATTAGAAAATCACAACTTTTCATTTTCCGTCGGTCTTAGTACACGATTTAACTACAGAAGAGTCAAGTTTTAAATAGGAGAAATATTGAAACTCTTCGGTCATTTTTAAGCGAGATGCTAACGGTCTAATCAGATTTAATGAACTATGCTAAGCTATGCTAAAAGTGGTACCGCCAGACCCGGAGATCGGCTGAATGGATTCGTAAATGGTAAAACTCAACTGTTTAACTCTAGGGGAGTTGGAAAATGAGACTATTTTCAAAAAAAGTGGAGTGTTCCTTTAAAATGAATTTAAGCCACAACACATTTTCATTTAATTGTATATAACATGCAGTTAAGTGTATGAAAACTTAGTTCAGTTCACACTTTTAAAGTATATTATTTCTGTATCTTTTAAAAGCATGCTAAATTATAAGCTGCTTTTTTTTTTTTTTCTTCACAAGGGCAACAGTGAAGGTCTGACAGCCCACCTGTGTATTAATCTCTGTGCTAAAACAAACTTGTATTATGTGATAGCTTGAAAAGAAAATAGCCATTTGAATGAAAATACTGGAAAATCCCAAACATATACGAGCACATTAGTTCAGGAAACATCTTCAGTTCTGATGTTCATCTATGAGCATATGAGTTAAGCAAAAGGTTAATCGAGTTGCTTTGGACCCAGGTACCTAGTTTTGTGCAAGAGACCACCTCACTTACAGAGGTGACACTTATAGAACAAACATTTGCAGACCAGAATCTAAAAAGCTTTACCTATGCCTGAGGATTTGCATAAATTAACTGAGCATTGGTTAAGGAAAAAGGTCTTTCCAGTATTGTCTATTAGACCCCGGGTGTTATGGTTAAAGGCGCTCACATTTTGACATTTCAGATCAAAATAAGATCAAAAACCTTTGGTATTCGGAAATTAATTTTAACGGAGCCCAACGTGCATAAGATTGTCATGCGTTTATTGCTCTTTTCCCATTTTCTGTAGATGAAAGATGTGGGTGGGTGAGACCATTCCAGAATTCATAATGAAATATCAGAAGCCAGTTTAGCAGCAGGTCTGTGGCATCTTACACATTCTCTGCTGAAGCATCTGCTGAGAAACACCAGAGGCTTTGGATTTGGCAGCTCCAGTATCCCTGGAGGACCATCCCAGAGAAACTCTCCCAACTGACAAATGGTATCAGAAAGGAGGAGGTGCACTCCTCACGTTCACCTCCTGCACGCATGTTTGGGTTCAGGAATACCCTAGGTTATGGGGACAAAATGTCACACAAAGATGGCTTTATCCAAAATCCTTTTCCTTGTGGGGACATTTGTTGGTCCCCATGACAAAAACAGCTTATAAATCATACCAAGTGATGTTTTTTTGAAAAAGTAAAAATGCAGAAGGTTTTCTTTACTTAAATTAAAGTTTATTCTATTTTATTTTTCACTTTCTCAGCTAAAATTAAATGATACTAAAACCGGCAGAGAGCTGATGGCTCTGTATGGTTTTGAATCACTCTCGCGAACAAGTCTTAACAAGTAAGTCATTGAATCATGCAGTTAACTCTTGCTTATGTGGTATGGCTTATAAATAATAAAAACAAGAACTTATACGGAGACATTTATGGACCATATCTTGGATTTTGCTGGCATTTTTATTAATTTTGGTGGCATTTTTGCCCCCCATTAATTTCCGACCATAGCGTGAGTGGCATGATGGCTGGGGCGAGGCCTCTTCTCTCGCAAGGCCCATTTCAAGTGAAACAGGTGAAACATATAGCAAAGACCATTACTGTATTGGACATGTGCAAGAAATCCTGACATTAATGCAGAGAATGTAAATGAAAGAGTCACACAAATATCTATATTGTATCACAGCAAGAAATATGAGTTGCGTTGTAACGCATGAAATGCAGAAGACTGAAAAGTTCTATCAGTGTTGATGACTGCCCTCAAACTTTAAAACTTACACCACTGCTTCAGTGTGTCAAAACTTGTTCTTTCTTCACTTTTAGGTCACTTGGCGTGCCTCCAGGAAGAGGAAGCTGTCCTCTGATTGGCCCGTTGCCCTTTGACCTTATCTATACAGACTACCACGGCCTGCAGCAGATGAAACAGCACATGGGTCTTTCCTTTAGACAGCACAGGTCAGTTTGAGCCTTTGTTCCAAAAACTGAGCTGCCTTTCTATCTTCTAAACCTCTGGGTGAGCAGAGATTAATGGTGCTGCACTGTGGTAGCATTTGTTTTGCAGGTATAAAACTATCAACAGAAAAGCACATTTACAATGTTTTAAACTCTGTGTCTGCAAACAGCTTTTATTATCTTTTATCTTTTATTTTTCTTTTTTGTCACATTTTACAGGAGAAACACATTTTACAAAAGCTACAGGCAATACAAGCCTCAAACGTTTAACCTTTAAATGCATGAATGTTTTGCCAATCATTATTACATATTTGGGTCTATATCTGACACAGATGGCTCTCTAGCTGCCGCAGTAGTATAAAACTCTCCTGATATTTTAATAACAACTACAAAAGAATAAAATAAAGCACGTTTCGTTGCCTTTTGGAATTTGGAAGTGTTCAGTTTGAGTAGATGCATTTTACCATCATCACTGTCCTCGTCAGAGCTCATTTCACTGTACATTGCGTATCTGGCTCATATTCGCCATCTCAACCATATTCTCCATATACTATCATTTTCAGCGTCTTCAAAATCAATATTTTGATTGCTGACAGCTTCTACACCAGATCCATCATCAAGTGACAGTGACATTGATTGTGTTCAGTACTAGCTCTGCAATAAATTGCTGATACATTTCAAGTTTTGCTGATGATTCATCCTTTTCTTTTTTTTTCTGCCTGCGTTAACTATGAGTGAAATGTAACTTTATCATTGCGTATCAGACATTGCCACCTTGAGAAATAAAGGTGAATTGCACTTATTCAGTCATCAGAGATGCAATCATTGATGCACAGAAAAAAACTTTACTTACACAATTACATAACATGGGTCGCTAGCGACCCTATTAGTTTTTACAAAAATTAAATAAATAAATAATTAGAAAACAGACATTCTTTTATAATTTTATTTTCCTGTTATATTGTTTATAATTAATTGATTGAGGAATACTAAGAAGGTTGATGTCTAACTTTAAAAAAAAAAAAAATGAAAAAGGTGGAGGGTGGAGGGTAGTGAATGACGTCCTGGGTCGATATAGACCTGAGTTATTTAAGGATTAATTTTGACTTCATGGGGTCTTTATGCTCTCATCCTCCTGTCATTCATTGCATGATTGTCTTATGCTCATCAAGCTTTAAAGCTTAAAATTAAATGCATATTGTTGTCTCTCCTTGGTCAGTGTAAATTTCTTTTTGGCTTATAATTTTATTTACACTTTAATGACTTGGTCAGGCCAACAATCTCACTCTATGTACTGTTGCATGAAGAGTTGTCCTTCAATTGGTGGGTTAATAATGAATAGAGATGCACTCAGGTATATAAAACACTCATGATTACAGCATAATTCTTCAGAAAGTTACCTCATAAATTATGTATAATATTTGTCTCTCATCGCTCACACCAAGACCGCCACATGCATAATGTATTAAAATTATTGGAAGATCAATTAGAGGCTATTTCTCATTTGTCAGCTGTAAAATAAGTATGTCTCTATATTTCACTCTGAGAGAGAAAGAGACTGATTTGTTTTTGTGTAATAAATCAATGTAGCCTGTAGGATTCATTCTCATTGTTTATTGCAAAGCAGTGTTTAAAGTCGGTCCAAACCTGAATGCTGGTTTTCTTCCCAAATGTCACAAGAAGAGAAATAATTGAATATGCGTCACACAGCTCATTTTGTACAATTTCACGTACCTACAACTCCAGAAGTGAAAAAAACACATAAATTCATCATAAAAATAGTGTAAACTCCTTTGAAAAAGAATAACACTTAAGCATACTTTTATGATTCTTATATTTTAAAAGATTATACTTGTGCAAACAATGTAATTCTGTCAGACACTTAAATGCATGTTAATTGAAATGAAATGAAAATTTATATTAAATGCAGTTAGCTTCAACTTAAAGTGATTTTTTGACCAACTTAGTACATCTCTGTATGTAATTTCATAATTGCTTCTATTGAATTTGTTTATGGTTTAAGAATGTACTGACGTACATTTATGGTAAACAAATGACATAATCGATTCAATACACTCTCGTATATATTTTTCTACATCATAATATGTTGCAATAAACCTCAAATTAATTTCCCCTGTACAATGGTTTCCATCATATTACACTACCATTACTGATTTTATTATGGTATTTGTGATGCTTCATTGTATGAGTAGTTAATTCTCATATGATGTGCTCATAACACAATTTACACGGTCTAGTTTTTTCTATGAGATTGTATTGTGATTCATCTTGGAGCTGGTTGGCTTCTTTATTGAGTAAGTCTTTGAAATTAAATTCATAGACAGCATGAATGGGAACAAAGGCCACTGAAAAAGTGTGTGGTCACTACTGCGCCATATTCCCTCATGTCGCCTTTTGGGAAGTGATTCCGTTGTGATCTTAAGCCTTAAACTTGTTTACCTCCCAAAAATCACAGTGACACTTTGTTGGGATGCAGCAGAATCCCTTTACAGAGGGCTGTGTATTCCCACTGCAGCACTTTTATAACTGCTGCCTGAAAGCATGTACAATCAGGTAGCTACAACCCCTATAATTCCACCCTTAAAGCAATCGTTCACAGTTCCAAAACAGTTTTATTTCTTCTTTGGAATGGAAAAAGAAATGTTTAGCGAATGTTGAAGCTGCCCTTTCCATACAATGAGAGTAAATGTTGACTAGAGGCTTTCAAGCTTTAAAGATTCCAAAAAGAACCATGAATTTATCATAAATGACTAAAGTCTGCTTGTCATACAGTAACTTTGTTTGAGGAACAGACTGATTTTTAAACAAATACACTACATCAATTTATCTCCTGCAATTGGGGCGACTCGACACTAGATAGATTTCACAGAAGATCACTTATGATTACATGTAGCCAAAGGATAATCAGACATGTTTGATGTTTTGAGCTGAATTTATAAAGAACATTTTGTAGTGTATGACCTTCTGCTGCTCAACACATTCGATTATTGCATTAGAAAGATCCATTTTCTCAGCATCCCTTGGGAGGACATTCTAAAACATGTGAAAAACATTTCAACAGATAATGTTCTGTCATCAATTACTCACCCTCACAACATTCCAAACACGTAAGAATTTAAATCTGTTCATCGTATAAAGTGATCGTGTCTCTTCAGAAGACTTAGATTAAACTGCATGATTCATATGGATTACTTTTACAAGGTTTTTAGGAACTTTTTGAACTGTGAAACTTTTGGGGAAATCAAATTACAATGGAGGAACAGAAAGTTTGGTAACACTTTACAATAAGGTTTCATTTGTTAACATTAGTTTTAACAAACACAAACTAACCATAAGCAATACATTTAGGACCTGAGCACCAATGGTGTGAGGACCCTATTGTAATTGCTTGGTCAATTCTTTTTCTTCCCCAAAATGAATTACATTTGTGAGTTCCTAAACATGCTAGAAAACTCATGAAATTTTGCACACGCATCAGAAGTTGTGAAAATTTACGTCTGATATGGGTTTTAGAATTAGGTGTGGCAAAATGGCTCGATAGCGCCACCTACAAAATTTAAATTAAGTGCCCTTCGCGCTACGTTTCACATACAAGTATAATATTCGGTAGACACATTTAACACCCCAATACCTACAAAAAAGTCCCTGGGAGCTAAATCTGAAAACCCAACAGGAAGTGAGATATTTAGAATTTTTGCTAAATTTTTGCAGTTTTTGCTGTTTCCCAATTTAATAAACTCCTCCTAGAGATTTTATCAGATAAACATCATATTTGGTCAGCCTAATCCTAATCTTGTAACGTTAAATTGTGAATTTCTTGAGTTTTCACTGAAGGGTCTGTCTGTGGCGGCCTGACAAAATTTGATGTTTCGCCATGAAACAGGAAGTTGTTGTAACTCGGGCATACAATGTCCGATCTGCCCCAAACTTCACATGTTTTCTGGCCTGAAGACATATACATGGCAATATTCATTTACAGGAAATATCATGTTTTACACTGTGATTAACTCATTGAGATTTAACCAGAACAACATCATATGTTGGCCTTAGCGATTTTAAATTGAACCACCTGTTGGCAACAGGAAATGGCATGCTTTACACTGTAATTCACTCCCAGAAACACATTTAAATGTGCCATGAAGTACCAAACATACCAGAAACACGTTAAATCATGCAAAATTTGGCTGAGTGCTAATGTAATCGATTAACACCACAAAACAGGAAGTTGTTGTAGCTCGGGCATACAATGTCCGATCTGCCCCAAACTTCACATGTTTTCTGGCCTGAAGACATATACATGGCAATATTCATTATGCATACAATGTCCGATCTGCCCCAAACGTCACATGTTTGAGAAGAGTGCTGCCCTGAACACATCTCCATGACAATATTCAGTTATAGTAATAGTGCCACCCACTGGCAACAGGAAGTGACGTGTTTAACACTGTGATGCACCACTAGCAACATACTAAAATATGCAATTGAGTGCTAAACATGCTACAAACATTCTAAAACATGCTAGCAACACTTAGCTGAGTGCTAAAGCATGCTATTATTGTCATAAAACAGGAAGTTGTTGTAACTCAAGCATACAATGTCCAATCTGCCTCAAACTTCATGTTTGATAAGTGCCCTGGCCTGAATTTAGATAAGTGCCATCTACATGCAAAAATGTAATTATAGTCATATGGCTACCAGCTGATAGCAGGAAGTGTGGCAAATACAAATGAGTGGCGTAGTACTCCTATATTTATAGACTTAAATGCATATTGCTAAAACCACCAGGTGGCGGTGGCACGGGTGCAAGGGCCCTTTCATCGCTGCTTGCAGCTTTAATTGTTTATTTTTTGTTAACGTTAATTTGTTCATGTTAGTTCACAGTGCATTACGTCGCTGCCCGATGAAACTCACGTATGTCATAAAACGGTTACTTTTCAGGAAGTGAAAAAAACACCTTATTTCAAAAGCAGTTGAATGTAGCGTTGTCATACTTGGTACGGCATCTTTACATGTAACCATATTCTTGTCAGTGTAATGATATAATCCACATTTGACCAAAATTGAGTTTAAATGGACATACGTGCATATTTTACAGTAACGGTGGTCGATACACGTTCTTCCGATCATTAATTAGAATGGCCAAGTCGCGTTTCATATTGACAGATGAATACTCAATATTCATCTATTGCTCAGTTTATTAAATAGCCTACGTCTTAGTTTATTAAATACGCTTAGTTTATTTAATATTAATTAACTTTCGTCAGCCAGGTTCACAAATATAAAAATAAATAAAAATATTCGGTGACAATTACTGCGTCTAGACCATTTACCGATAAATAATAGTTGTGAATATATAATAAACTTGAGAACAGTTGTCAAAAACAAACGTTTGCTGATACTTTACCTCACAGTGTTATTCGGCTATCCAGTGCTGAGCTTCGATGAAACTTCACGAGACCGGCGAGATGCTTCCACAGGGCGGGAGATATGCGGCGTGATTGACAGCTTTGACACCAAATGGATATACGTGAAAATCAGATGACATGATTTCACAACTTTTCATTGGCCATTTAGATTATGTGAAGCATACTGTATACGGAAATGAACCTGGACATTCAATCCGTCGAAAAATCTCAAAATCGGCAAAATGGACATACGTGGTTTTCATCGGACAGCGACGATTAACTAATGTTAACTAATACAGCTCTTGATTGTAATAATGTATTAGTAAATGTTGAAATTAACATGAACAAAGATTAATAAGTGCTGTAGAAGTGCAGTTCATTATTAGTTAATGTTAACTAATGAACTTTATTGTAAAGTGTTACCGGAATTTCTTCGTTTTTTTTTTGTTTTTTTTCCTTTCTTTTGTTTTGTTTTTGTTTGTTTGTTTCTGAAGATGAACAAAACTCATACAGGTTTGCAACATGATGACAGAATCTTCATTTTTAGGTGAACTAGCTCTTTAACGTGTACTTTTTCTTGCTGTGTTCGCAACAACAATGTTTTTTAGTGTATGATGCCCATGTTTTTTTTCTGTAACAAATTACAAAAGTCATTAAATGTGTAATGGCTAGTATTTTTAAATCTGTTCAGATTTTAGGAGTCATTTAGTCTGATTACATCTGATAAGTATATCTAATATATGTTTATATTCAATCATATATCATTGATTATTTAAATCCCATTAATGATGTTTGATAGCTAGATTGGATGGAAAGATTTAATGGCTTTAGTTTCACTGTGTTCCTCACACAAAGCTATCATATATGGCCTCAGAAGAGTTGGAAATTAAAAGCTTTACAGCGCTAGTCCATTTGATTTGTGCATTACAGTCAAATGATCTACTGCTGTGGTGCTTTTAATTTTGAAGCTTGTCAGCCCTTGGTTACTTTTTATTGTGTTGCAGGGAATGTAAAAAAAAAACTTTCTCTGGTTTGGGAATGAGGCAATTTTCTTTTAAGGGGAAACAAATATGGTAATGTGGAAACCTTTCTGCTAATGTGTTTAATCACATTTACAAGACGCACAGCGTTTTGTTTGATGGAATGGGATGTGTGAGCATGTTAGCTGGTTTGTGCATCACCAAATGGCAAAAATAACAGGTTGAGGTTGAAGTGAAAATACACTTTTCCTTTTCTGTCTAGATGCCATATCCGTGTGATCGACACCTTCGGCACAGAGCCAGCGTATAATAATGAGGAGTACGCCACACTACATGGCTACAGGACCAACTGGGGCTACTGGAACCTCAACTGCAAGCAGTACATGACCATGTTCCGTGAGTTTATGACTGCTTATTATTCAGAGTGCAGGTGTATCCAAAGATGGACTTAGACAAAAATAAATAAATAAATAAAAACAGCCCAGAACATACTAGCTACTTGCTGTACTATTAATTCCCAATGGATAAAACAGTCAAGCCAAATCAAGTAACTTTTATTTAAAAAGCACTTTATATAATACAGATTGTTTCAAAGCAGTTTTACAGTGATAAACAAGAAAATAATGATTAATGATGCAAACAGTTCAATTCTGCTGTAAGGCAGCTCTAAAAAAGACAATAATGTCATTTTGCAGTTCAGTGTTGAAAGTCTATTTTGGGGTTACACTTTATTTTAAGGTGTCCATGTTACAGTGTAATCATATATTTAAGTACTGAGTAATAACAGTTAACTACATGGACTTACTATAGGATTAGAATTAAGGGTTACACTTTATTTTAAGGTGTCTGTGTTACAGTGTAATTATATATTTAAGTACTGGGTAATAACAATTAACTACATGTACTTACTATAGGGTTAGGGTTAGTAATAGGGTTTGGTTTAGGCTTAGTTGCATACAATTATGCATAATTTACCGTTATTATTACTGTAACTACATGTAAAATGTGTAACAAGGACACTGTAAAATAAAGTGTTACCGAATTAAGATTAGGGTTTGGTTTAGGGTTAGTTGCATGTAATTATGCATAATGTATAGTTATTAATATAGTAACTAAATGTGATATGTGTAACGGGCATTGTAAAAATAAAGTGTTACCAAAAATGATCATAATTTTAATGGTAGAAGACTGTAAATATGCCATGGTAAATTGTTAATTTGGTTAACAGTAAGTTTCTTTACTATACACAGTGAAATCTAATGGGACTTTTTTTATTTCATGTAATTTTACGGTAAAATACTGTTACATTTACAATTTTTGGAAGTGAAAAGTCATGTTATAATTTACATTGAAAAACTGTAAATTGACATTCCCAGAATTCACTGTGTGTCACTTCACATTTGATTATTTTTCCTTTAAATAACTGTTTAGTTATTTATTTATTGTTATCAGTTATGTAAATTAAGTTTTTGTGTTATATTTTATGTATTTGTTCATCAAAATGGTGAGTAGCTTCTCTAATATATTTATCAGGCTGTATTATAAAAGACGTTTAGTAATTACAGTGCAGAAAATAAGAACAGTGAGCATGTTTGGGTGAGTGTTTTGTGTTTTGGGCAGCAGATGCTATAGGCACAGAGCATCTGTAAGCAGGAGAAGAGCAGCAGATGTTCTCAGCGCTGGAGAGGGTTTGTGTCTGTGCAGCATATGCACAAATCTGCATCTAGTCAGTCTGAGGCATTGCTCCTCATTTAAATATATTAACAGAACACAGGGTTGGCCGAAATTCCGAATTTAACAATTTGTTACCTTTCAGTTCGTGAGTGTGAATTTGAATTGAATTGGCCAGATTCCCTACAGGGTGATAAATTGGAATTTGTATGGGAATGACAGAAATTCAACATATAACATAGATGAATTTTCAGTAAATATATCTTTACTGTAGAG
The DNA here is from genome assembly GCA_003731715.1 of Anabarilius grahami. Taxonomy (NCBI): domain Eukaryota; kingdom Metazoa; phylum Chordata; class Actinopteri; order Cypriniformes; family Xenocyprididae; genus Anabarilius; species Anabarilius grahami. Next base: position 56,334 of record RJVU01042552.1, read on the forward strand.
TGATTTTTTTTTTCTCCCTCTGATGTGGCAGTTTTTTTTTTCCTGAACTGAAAGTTCAGTGCAGTCTAACAATTTGCAGTCATCACGCTAATTTTAATTATGTTATGAAAAACAACATTTTCTCCACTTTGGTTATGTATATACAAAAACAAAAAAATAATTATTGTGAGAAAATTAAGTGTTCTTCAACCAAAGTCCATAAAATGACATTTATTAAATGTAATAAAAAATATAAGTAAACTAAATAGTGGCATTTAATTTTTTTTATTATTAATCTAATCTAATGTTTCTATAAATAGTCCATATGTTATGTGCATTAGCAATTCATATGTGAAAAAAACCCCTAAAAAAACCCTAAAAAAAAAAAAAAAAATTTAAAGATTTTGGTAGCGTACCACTTTATATTAAGCGTCTTTAACTATTATGTACATGCATTAGTGCCCACCCACTTTTTCAGTGGCACTGGTTCCAGAAGTATTTTTTCCATTTATTTCTCCCATAGGGATTTCAAAAAAAAAAGTCAGCTAGCTACAATGCAACTTTTATTTAATGAAAAATAAGTATTTGAAAATCAGACAAAAATATAAAGGTATACAGGACTGTAATTAACGGCTTTAGTGATAGAAAGAACTACAATCCCATGAAGCATTGCAATCAGCAAAATCAAATTAAAAAATATGGAGAAATATAAAACTACTCATTTACAAATGTTGATTATATTTTAAAAAAATCAAGTTTATTGCAAAATATGCATATAATTTCAAGCGTTTAAGTATATTTGGAGCGTAGTGAGATCAACTCGATTATGTCATTCACAGTGACGTAAGAGATTGGGGGGAGCTAAAGAGATCTTTTAGTGTATTTTGCTTGTTTCGAATTTCGTAATTTTCTGTACAGAATTATGGGTAATGTAGTTTTTCACCACAAATTCCACTGTTAAACACGATTATTTGAAATAATGAAGGCTGAATACCATCAATTAACAACCTCGTAGCTCATAGTAAGGTTGTCTTTAAAGGTTTATAAGTTATTATTTAAAAAATTATTTTCCTATAGAGAAAATTAATGGAGTTTTACTTCCAGAACCCGACTGTTGCACTCTATTCTGAATCCTGCTTACGACCTCACATTTAGGAAAGCAACTGAAATTTTATGGACACTCTCTAAACAATTCTGTTTGCTGCTTCGCTTAAGTTTTGATTAAAAAAGAATGTACTAGTCTGGAAAATTGCATTGCAATGAATATATATGAAATTATAACTACTCTGTTTTTTGTTTTTCCCCCCAGCCCACACTCCTGATAACTCTTTCATGGGTTTTGTGACTGAGGAACTAAACCAGACTGAAAGATTCAACATACAAAGAGACAAAGTCAACAACATGGCTGTGGTTTACGGCAAAGAAGCCAATATGTGGAAGGTAAGAATGTGTGCATCCAATAATAGCAAATCAAAGCAAAGGTTTTGCAGATGGTTAACAGAAACCTCAGAATTAGCAGGATTCTGACACATTTCTACCATCACACAGTGTAGCGTCAGACCGCCAGCCTTGCTCAGCATTTGAAAACACTACTGTAGACTTGCTTTCAGTCTGTGTAACTGTCAGAACATACAGAGATTGATTGCCTGGCTCCTATCATGGCTTGTTGGGCACAGTGATTGCGCTAAAGTGGTGTTTGGATGTGCTGACAGCAAATAACATCAGGCTGCTTTAACACGCTTCAAAGCAGGATGAAAGCAAACATTCTGCAGCATCAAGAGAGACAGGCTGTGAACATCGCCAGAGGTAACTGCGCCCACCCGTCCGCCAATAAAATAAATAAATAAATAAATAAAAAACTTGACAAGTAGCAGACTTTAATCAGAAAGCGTGTTCGAACCGCTGGGCGTTTGGGAGCAGAGATTGGTTTTGATGAGAGCAAAATGCACCCCAGGAGCCGTGAAAAGCTTAGAGTCTTTGAGAAATGAAGTCTCTACGTTTAACCTAAACATTTTTCCTGCCGTTTTTTAATGCTGCGTTCTTCAGCGCCGTGTTATTGTGTTTCTCTGCCTCTGTGCTGCTTGAGGTGTGCATTGTCATTTCTGTTTGTTTGACAGGTTGCCATTTAAAAGCTATCTGCACTGTGGAGTCCCTAAACACTGACAGTTCCCTCTAGGCCAAATGGCAGGCCACTCGCTCTCATTGTGCATGTGTCACTCAGCCCAGAACCACAACTGTACGCTTAGAGATTGGAAAGACAATCATCTCCTCTTGTGCTCCATTCCCCCCCTTTCTAATTTATTTTTCGGTCTCTTGACGACCGTCTTGGATCACTTACAGCTCTAACTCAGAGCGTGACAATCGTCTCATCAATTTATGGATGAGCAAGGTTCCCACGGTCATGGAGAACCTGGAAATACCAGGGAGTTATTGTTAGTTTCCGGCCAGGAACTTGAAAAGTTTGGGGTCAGTAAAATTCATTAATGTTTTTGAAAGAAGTCTCCTCTGCCAGTTGAATTTATTTGATCAAAAATACAGTAACAAATATTGTTATAAATATGTTATAGATGTTAATTAATATGTTATTACAGTTTAATAGAACTGTTTTCTATTTGAAATATATTTTAAAATGTAATTTATTCCTGTGATCAAAGCTGAATTTTCAGCTCGTCTTCAGTGTCACAAAATCCTTCAGAAATCATATGATGATTTGATGCTCAACAAATATTTCTGATTATCAATGTTGAAAATAAAATGTTTTGCTAATTCAGAAATTTTCGAGATTAACAGTTTTTATTTGAAATAGAAATCTTTTGTAACATTACAAATGCCTTTACTGTCACTTTTGATCAATTTAATGTGTCTAAAAGTATTACATTCTTTAAATATATATATATATATATATATATA
>RJVU01042552.1:59280-76979 GCA_003731715.1 Anabarilius grahami
ATTTATCAAGTTAGAAATCAAGTTGATGTCTGTGTAGTGGTGTTTGACACTTTAGTATGACATTGAAATTCATTCTTAATAAATGTTTTATTTGTAATTTTTTACGAAATGTGACATTACAACAATTAAGTTATATAACAATATTTAATTATAGCACTTGAGGTTTTGTTTACCATGTAGTCAGTTGCCACCAATGGTTTTCGAAAGTTTGGGAACCCCTTGCAGAATCTGTGAAAATGTGAATAATTTTAACAAAATAAGAGAGATCATACAAAATGCATGTTATTTTTTATTTAGTACTGTCCTGAGTAAGATATTTTACATAAAATATGTTTGAACAGGATGAAGAAGTCAAAATTTTTCTTATTTTGTTGAATTTTTTTTTTTTTTCATTTAGTACTTCCCTTCAGAAGCAACAGAGGATACTTGCATGTTTCCCGAAAGACAAATTAAGTACAATTTACCTTGATCTTTAAATTCAAAAAGTTTTCACCTCCTGACTCTTAATGCATCGTGTTTCCTTCTGGAGCATCAGTGAATGTTTGAACCTTTTTTAATAGTTGTGTTTGAGTCCATCAATTTTCCTCAGTGTTTAAAAGATGAATCTCAAAATCATACAGTCACTGCTGGAAAGGGTTCAAATATGCAAAAGATGAATCTTCAGGACCAGGAGGATTTTTCTGAAGAACAGAGTTCTTCAGAACAAACAAGAGACTCATGAAGAACCATCACAAAACAAAAAAACAGTCGTAGATCATCCAGGTAACCACACACAGTATTAAGAATCAAGGGTTCCCAAACTTTTGAAGGGAGATATTTTAATAAATTCAGCTACTTTTTTGTCTTGTGGATTATATGTAAACATCTTTTATGTAAAATATCTTACTCAGGACAGTACTAAATAAAAAATAACATGCATTTTGTATGATCTCTCTTATTTTGTTAAAATTATTCACATTTTCACAGATTCTGCAAGGGGTTCCCAAACTTTCGCATACCACTGTAAATCCCAAATGACATATGCGTCCTTTATTTTCCTAAAAAGAAAGTGAGTGTCTCCTGTTGTCTTTTGCTGAAGCTGGTAATCCTGATTTTGAAAAAGAGAGTCAAAAAGTTTGACTATATTATATTCTGGGCTGGGATCTTCAGCGCAAATCTATGGGATTTTGTACACCCAGTTTATAGTACACCAGGTGAAAATCCTAAATCTGATCACTCAAGTTGCAGGACTTGAGGAATCAACAGTGTTACACACTGAATTTTAATAGATATGACTAGAAGCACCACTAATGAGCTGTTTTACAGCTCATGTTCAATAAATGGATAGTTTGGGGAGGTAGTTTTACATTGCGAACTTTGTAGTTGCCGCAGTTAGCTCAAAAGTGAATCATGTAATCATCTACACTTTAGTAATGTTATTTTTCTGGCCATGGAAAATAACTCTCTTACAGTACTAATGTATTAGAGCATTTAGCAAGATCGGATCGTTTAGTGACTTTGTCTGTAAGCAGTGAACTCAGAATCAAACTCAGGTGAATGTACACAAAATTTACTTAACTATTCTACGGAACACAAAATAGCTAATCGAAACACAAACACACTAACACAGGTAAACAGAGTGGAAATGGATGAATGAACCTGGAAAGGAAACAATGGAAACTGAAGTATGGAATTATAAAAGTGAAAGAGTCACTTCCTGGGGATAACAAGACGCAAGATGGCGCCGCGGATGGCAGCTTCAGTGCATAGCTCTTCAGTGTTTGTTCTGTTTTTGTTCGTTTTTCCTGTTTTTTGTTTTTCAAACACCATCAGTTTTACCAGGGATGAACTGCTGAACATTNTTATCTTAAGACCTCAGTGGATGCTTGCACTGCCCTATGTCTTGTAACAAATGTCTGGATGCAGTCCCAGATAAGTCTTTCAATGTTTTATTTCCCAGAGATGGTGATGCTTGATTGAAGAAGGTAGAGTTGAATGTTACGTCAGATTCTCCCAGGGTGAAACGAAGAAATACAAACTTCGGCAATGTTATTTTGACTCTAGATAATGGGTGAGGTCTCTTAGATAAAGTCCTGCGGTGTTGAGGCTGACCTTCTTATCTTCTTCAGGACTGACTGAGATAGTGGCCTTTAAATTCCACAGAGGTTACACCTTCTGAAGGTGGACTGGCCAATCCAAGGGTGTAAATTTAAGCATGAAAAAGTTTTTGTCTTTCAGAGTGGATTTGAGTGCTATTAAATTTTGATTATTGTAACAGGAATATAGCGCAAGTTATGGAGATTTTGAGTTTTTCTCCAAGCCTAATCGAACACAACTAATCATGGTCTTCAGGATTACTAGAAAGCTACAGGCAAGTGAATTTTTATCAAGGATGGAGCTAATCTCTGCGGGACAGTTGCCCTCCAGGACCAAAGTTGCCCATCCCTGGTCTACACCAATGTCCAGGAAAATTAAAAGAGGATCATTTTAAAGGGGTGGTTTAAAATTTTTTTATTTATTTTTTTTTTTTTACTTTACTTTACTTTAGTTAGTGTGAAATGTTGCTGTTAGAGCATAAATATCAGCTGCAAAGTTACGACGCTCAAAGTTCAATGCAAAGGGAGATATTTTCACTGTTTAAGGACTACAACAAACGGCTGGTAGGAACTACAACAAGCTTCTTCCCAGGTTAGTGACATCACTAACCCTAAAATTTAGATAAACCCCGCCCCCGAGAACAGATAACAAAGTTGGGCTGCTTTAGAGAAGAGAAAGAGTTGTTGTAGTAGAGTGTTGTTGCAATACTGTCATTTTACCCCAAACTGATCCACAAATGAGGGTCAATTCAATGCTGGATTTGCACAAAAGATTAACATGATGGCACATGCTAGTCGATGAGTTGAATCAACTCCACAGCAACTACATACATTTATCCACTAACCGTTTAGAAATGTCCAGTTGCATTCTAAAAGTCGTAACTTCTTCCTGAGTCTCTCCATCAGTGTCCGACTCCGGTTTGAACAATGTAAGGTCGAACACCGTTACTGACAATCGTCATTTTGGCTGCTTGAGATTCTCCAGTTTTGTTGTTGTTGAGCAACCGAAGCGTGAGCTGTTAAAGCTCCGCCCTCTTCTGGAAAGTGGGCCGGGAGCAGCAGCTCATTTGGATTTAAAGGGACAACCCTGTGTTTTTGCTCACACCCAAATAGGGGCAAATTTGACAAGCTATAATAAATGTGGGGTATTTTGAGCTGAAACTTCACAGACACATTCTGGGAACACCAGAGACTTATATTACATATTGCAAAAGGGGCATTATAGGTCCCCTTTAATACGAGACACAATGCATACTGGGTTACATTAAACAGTGGTGGCTTATGCGGCATACATATAACATTATACAAGATAAAATACAATATACAAAACAGTGATAATAGGAAAAAAAATGCCCTGGGAATGTGTATGGTTATGCTGGGGGGTTGTACATTGTTTAAAGGGAGAAAAGTAAGTTTTATGTGCTCTATATCTCTTTCCTGTGGCATGTGTTATTTGTCATGTTGCCACCTTCCCCCATGGCATCCCTTTAAGATGTCACCAGTTTCCTGGTTAATGTCAAAAGGGAAGATTCAATTTAGATTCTGAAAATGCCATTGGAATGAATCGTGTAAGTCAACTTGCTAACTCACAAATAAGCTTTCATTTGTTTAATTTAAATTGATTGATTGTTAAAGATTTATATAACAATGTTTTATCCTCAGTGCTGTTTAACTAACGTTTTCATACAGAGATCAATACGGAGATGTCATTAATGTACCAACACTTTTCCAAAGACAGACAGAAATCTTTAATGTGAACCTTAATGAGGCCTTACATTGATTTTCTGAATGTCACTCCGTTGTTTGAAATAGCACATCATCTGTTATGCTTATTCTTCAATTGCACGTTACTGCTTAGAGGAAAAGCAATTTTGGTTCACACAAGAATGATTTGGTCATAAATGTCCAGAAGGTAAACTTTGAACTCTTGTAGACACTTTGTTTAAGAACTATGCTGTAAAAGCAGAGTCAATGTTCTTTTTGCTGCACAAGGAAAAGGGCCAAATGTGTTTTTATTCTCAAGAGAAGGTGCTTGCCTCCAAAACTCTTAATGGTTTGATATAAGAAATTAGGTGTAACACTTGCCTGAGGAGATGTATCAATTATTAATGGAGTAATGATTTAAATAAGTAAATAATTCATACTCCTCGTTAACTGTGCATCTAAGAGAACTTTCATTATTGTCCAGAGAACATGGTCCTTTTCTTTGTTCTGAAGTTAAAATAGCAACATCAAAAGTGGGGATGTCAAACCTCTGGTCAAGGGCCAGATTGGTTAAAAAAAATTTAAAAAAACTCCACCTTGTTCACAATTTCTTTTCTTTCTTTCTTTTTTTTTTTAAACTTGTCAAACCATGTTGCATTCATGCAGACTGAATACAATGCCCAGAATCAATTTATGCTATTTAATAAAATAAATCTGACCTTTAGGTTACATATACCTGTACATAAGGAACTGAAAGTTAGGCAGTATAAACTAAACAACAATATTCTTAAGAGAAGAGAAATCCAATCACTAGTCTTGGATATAACTTCATAATAAGCTACCTGAAATATATAAATAAAATAAAATAAAATTTAAAAAAACTGAGCCTATGTCTCATTTTATTTGCATGTTTCTAAGTCAAACTCTTTCAGCATCAAATCTGTATTAATGTATGAAATGCAATAATCTCTCAGTGGAGATGATGATGAAATTTACTCTAGTCATAAGTAATTAAAGATGTGATTTATAAGATGTAAAATGTTCAATATATCTTGCTAGCATAATAAATGGATGCTGATGTGTTTTGGCATTATTTATTTAAACCTTTTTCTTCAATCATCCTGTGCGTGTGTAAATACCATTTAGTTTTTGTGATCATAAATTGTGCAGTGATTGAGGTCAAATATGCACAAACACAAATGAAAAAAGTGCATATACAAACAGAGGGAAATTAAGTGATTTGCCCTGCTGAGCCCCTTATGGAACAACAACAGGAGAGTAATTTATTACTGTTGAAATGCTGGCTACATCAGATCAGGCTCTTTGTTTTTGTCAGAGGTTTTCTTGAGATGTTGCGGTTCTCCTGTGATGTTGTAACTGTAAGCAGCTGCTCCACTCTGTAGCCATGTGCTTCTGTTTGTGCGCTGTCCATGGTGCTGATCTCAAGTCAGTTGTGAAGCTGTCTACTTTTTAAATGTACAATTTACATGTATTTTGTGTACTGTTGATGAAGAGCAGTTATAAAGCATGCCAGAAAACAGAGAAAAGGTGACAGATGTCACAGATCCCTTGTTCCTTGGACTCCAATTCCCATGATCCTCCTGTCTCCACACCTGCACTCACTTCCCTCGTCATCTCCCCATCATCACCGATCATCATCACCTGGACTTCCTCGTCAGCACTCCCTATATATATATGGACTCACTCCCTTCACTCCTTGTCTGTTCTTAATGTTGTTTAATGTAATGTTGTTTAATGTGATGTTGTGGCTTCTCTCCTTCGTTAGTAAATAAATACTCATTATTGTGGATCTCTGGGAACGTCTCATCTTTACTGCACCAGCATCCGTAACAACAGACTTGCATGACTGAACTTTATTTCCCATTGTTCTCTGTGGAAATACAATTAAAAAAATAGAAACAAAGCAACAATTAAATACAGTGCACATAATATGCACTTCATTATGCGTTTTTTCAGAAATTGTCAGATGTATTCATTTTATTCCAAAATCACTTGAACTGTACTCATGACATTGTAATTACACTTTCAGAACTCATAAGTAGGGATTTTCTAGGAGGGCTTGATGTCATCAAGAGACACAGTTTTTCTATCACTGTAAAACCTACCAGTTGTTCTAACGAACCCATTTTCGTTATCTTTACTTAATGTCTAACAATTTGTGTCCAGCTTAATTGTAAAAACCTACTACTGTAAAAAGTAAGTAAAATCTGTACTATTCACATATTATGCCTTTGTTACTCAGAAAACCCAAGTTAAGATTACTTGATCGGTTTGAGTATCATTTTGTCAAGCAAAAGAGCTTCTGAGGTGGGTCAATTCTTAATATACATTTCACAAATTTCCTCAACTTTACGACAGAGCATTAGGGCAGAACACTTAAACCTCCTGGATCCCCTTAAGGCCCCAATGCTCTGCCGTCCCCCTTTGTAGAACAGCGTGATTGAACTGTCCCCATATGCATCTCATCTTATGTATAAGACCTAAAAACGCAGTACGAGTGTAGTATCGAAAGGGAACGTACTCAGAATTAAATCGATTTGCCATGTTGAGATGGCCACTTATTTTGCCCGATACCCCGCCCCTTTTGGCGGGCTCGAGCGGGCTCGCTCACCATTGGCTCGCGAGGCCCTGCCGTGCCGCCATTGGTTCATTTACTTTAACTTCACGAACCAATGGCTGTGCAGTTTCACTGCGTGATTGAAAAAGGCTTCAGAATTCTTAGAAAAATGAGTTTTCCCCATGTGCGTCTCGTCTTATGTATAATAAGACATTCAATGCAGTACTCATTCCGTTAACCGTTAACATCAGTAACCGAGTAGGTTGACTTCATAAATTGATTTCCTAAAATGGTTGTCACCATTATGGTGATTAGTGTTGCATTTGGTTGGGGAATTGAAACTACTATTGTCAAACATTTAAGAGGGTTGATCCCTCTATCTTGCAGTCGACCTTGCTTGAGTCACACATAGACATCAACATTCTGCATGCAAAACAAAACAATAGTAGCTTAATTTTAAATTAAGACTCTGACCATTACAAAACAATTTTATTTGCTATTTTTATTGGGCAAATACTGACGTGAGCAAATAAATTGTCAAAAAGCAACATTATTAAAACTTGAATATATAGATAAACTTTACAAAATTTTTCTGAAGCAAAAGTTTGCAAGATTTATTCAAGTAAAGTTATCAAATTGAAATGTACAGTGTACAGTTTACTCTTATCTTCTCATGTCCTATGCTTATGCAGGGTAAGGATAAGTTGCTGACCATCTTACACCGTTATATGGACATCCATGGGACAGTGTACTATGAGGCACAGCGTCCCCCAGAGGTGCCAGCATTCGTCAGGAACCATGGTTTACTGCCCCAACAGGAGTTACAGCAGCTTCTGAGAAAGGCTAAGGTACTGTTAGCATGATGTACTTTTAAATCGTGGATAATTAGTGTTGGAGAAAGTTACTTTTAAAAGTAATTTGTTACAATATTGTGTTACTACATAAAAAAGTAACTAATTGCAGTTACTATTAGTAACTTGTGGTTACTTTTTATGTAAAATAATGTGTTACATTGTTTTGCATTACTTTTTCTCACCTGACTGACATTATTAATTGTGTTTTGATTAATGATCATTTGTTAAAATTTTATTAAACTTTTAATTTGTTGACAACCCTAACTTGTAAGTTTATACCAATTTATACCATTACATTTCCTCCTAGCTCTTCATGGGATTTGGCTTTCCCTACGAAGGCCCTGCCCCTTTAGAGGCCATAGCCAATGGCTGCATATTCCTGCAGCCAAAGTTCAACCCCCCTCGCAGCTCCCTCAACCATGAGTTCTTCAGAGGCAAGCCCACTTCCAGAGAGGTAAGTGCAGTCTGCGCACTATATATGCCAGTAACCATATTCTGTGGATTAATTCTCATTTAGTTTTTTTTTAGTTTTTTTCTGTGAATGGCACACAGTTCTGCTGTTCGCATAAACATTATAATTTTCAGATCTTTAAAGAAATGAATCAGCACTGAAGACTTAGTGTAGTGTACTCATGTGTCAGGTTTGTGTGCTCCCAGTTCGTGTGTTTATTTCCTGTCTGCCTTAGTTGACCTAGTTTCCTAGTGTGTGCCTGTTAGTAGTGTTAATTTTGTCAGCTATTTTTAAATTAAGTCCTAGTCCTGTGTCAAATGCACTTTTTAGTTTTTATCATATTTAGTCAACCTTGTCATGCTTTCGTTTAGTCAAGTTTTAGTCAACTAAATATCTGGGCATTTTAGTCTAGTTTTAGAAACTAGTCAAATTTTCATCATGCTGCATAATGGTTAAATCGATAATCACAATTATTTTGCTCAAAATTAAAATCGTCTCAAATGTAACCATCGTTCCCTGAGAAAGGGAACGAGACGCTGCGTCTGATAGGATCCTTTTGGGGGGAAAAACGCGATCCTATTGGACGCAGCGCGAGTTCCCTCGAAAGGGAACACAATGGTTGCTGTCATTTGAGAAATGTATTTTTTACATTTCATCTGAATTATTTGACTTTCACTGATAAGCAGAAGTCAAGAGAATGTTAACTCATACGCCTGCTTTATTTTACCTCATCTAGCTTTTTGATTTATTATAAGCTACTTCTCATATGGCCTAAATTAACACACTCACTTTCTCTCAAAAATTAAAATGGTGAAATTCCAAATAGTAATTCCAATAATTCCAAATTTCATTAATGTTGTTTTATTAAAACAACAACAAAAAAGACTTTGTATAGCCACATAGAAGTTGCGTAAGTGCATTTATTCGGCAACCACAATCACAAACAATACAGTTGAGATCCATGTTTGGATTTATTACAGTTCATCACTGAGAAGGGTAGATTTAGTTGCAGCAAACAGTGCATGCGGCTCGTGAAGGAACACAGACTGGCTGAATGATATTTTCAATTAAGTGGAATCTCTAAATTTAAATCGCTGAACTTCAGCTTACTTGTTTGTAGGTATTTACAGATCATCTGCAACACTTCCGTAGTGTAAAGAGAGCATAGTGTATGTCTTTGTTTAGTGTTTGTTTTTCTCCTGCACGTTATCTTGTTCTCCTGGGTATTTTTTAAATTGATTTATTGTTTATTAAAGTTTACTACTGCATTCAGATCCTGCCTCAACTCATCCCTTGCTGCAACCACGCAATGTGACATCAAAGATAACACTCATTTGTTTATCTCCCCATCAGGTGTCATCTCAGCATCCCTACACTGAACAGTACATTGGCAAACCTCACGTCATAACAGTAGACTTCAACAACTCTCAAGAATTTGAGACAGCTGTTCAAGACATACTCAAAGACAAGGTAAATTTAGTTTAGTGTAACATTGGTTGTTGCATGACTTTATATAGAAATATAGAAAAGGGATGTCCAAATTTTTTGCCATACGATTTACATACTCTTATGCAAGTCTAGTCGTTGGAAGAGGAATATTTGGAGATGCTGTCATCCTTTTTTATATAAGTCTTTCATGGCGCCAATTAAACACTGGAGTGCCATGCAGTATTTTTCAGTCATCTTAGACTTTAGTTCTGACTCAGTTGCTTTCTCAAAGCACAAACTTCCTGTTGTTATGGAAACACACGCAGTGTCTTTCAAAAGTTTGAAAGCACTATGAAGTTGTTGTTTTTTCATCCACAGTGCAAAAAAATAGGGAAAGCAAACAAAAGAAATAGCATGTTTCTGAGCATAGAGAACAAAAGTTTGCAATTCTATAGATGCACACAAGAACAGTCCTTCCAAAATTGGTTAGATCGCCCACATAATGATACGATATGCAAATTGCAATCTTTGTCTGCGCTTCTAAAAAAGTCAATTATTTGAACTTTGTTTCAACACAGTGTAATATTAGCGTTTTCAGTAATGACTGCCTGTCCCTGCTGAAAAGACTTATGCTGTTTAATGCTGGTTTGGTGCTTGTCTAGCCAGTCTAGCTAGTCTAATGGAGACACCAGTACTATTTATTAGAAAAAAATAAAATAATAAAACGTAAGTTAGAAGTAGGAGCATAGGTGAAACCTTATAAAAGTGGGAATGTTGAGATTTTCAAAACGAATGGTAGGTAAATTTGTCTATTCCATCATAAAATACTTCACCTACAAATGACAGTTGTTTGTATTTACTCATGCTCATATCACTTTAAGCCTATGTTTGTTTTTGGGTTTTGTTCGTGTGTTCATGTCTTTTATTTTGTAATTCTTGCTCACGGTCTTTAGCTGTGTTCGAAATCACCCCCATACCCTCATTCACTATTCCCTACATTACTTTATATACAGTAGTCCACTTGAAGGAGTGAATGAAAATGAGTGACCATCTGCCATTGGTCAGACACGTAGAGGCCCCGCCCAACTCATTAGTCGAAGCAGAGATTAACAAATCAGACCACTTAAATCAACAAAGATTGTTTCAATAGTACCACCTACGAATGATTCACCTATGATTCGTTTAAGAATATAGGAAAAGATTGCATACAGTACCTTTAACCCTCTGGAGTCGGGAAACGCATTTTGCAGGATTTTTTTCACATTGCAGCAAAACAGATTTAAAATACTCCGTCATTTTTTGTCATAGAGACAGAAGTAATATATCAATTGAAACTATAGAATGTCTTCTTTTATATGTGTACACTCAGAGTAAAAACAAAATGGTGTGTTTTTTGCAAAATAAAGAAAACTAACGTGATACGTGATCTGTCGTCTCCTTCTGAACGAAGTCCAATCTGATAGTTCTCAGAAAATTAACTGGAACTTAGTGAATACTAATGACACAAAAATGAGATTAGCATCTAAAGAAACGTTGAAATGTCAGGTTTTAAATAGTGTAAGTCAAATCGAAAAAAATATTCTCTGTTTATGTAATCTGTATAAAAAAATAGACATGTCAGACGTTCGTGAGTCAGCTCATTATCCACTCATTCGGCCATGCCCACGGAGCGAGCGCTATTCAGACACAAATTCTGAGGCAAAAGTGAATTTATTATCTTCAAAAGTGTCTATCTGCATGTTATAGCCATGGTTATAGCGATCTCTGGAAGCCTCTTTTAGTTCCTGGAATGTCACATGGTATGCCTGTTCATACCATGTGACATGTGAATTGAATGTGAATTGAAAACACAGTATCGTGTGCTCATAGTGATGACAATAAATATTGAATAAATATTACTCCTCTGTATAGTAAATTGACATAAACATATGAGAATCCATCAATATTTCTCCAAATGTGCATGCTTTTAAAGGTGCCCTAGATTCCCTTTTCAAAAGATGTAATATAAGTCTAAGGTGTCCCCTGAACGTGTCTGTGAAGTTTCAGCTCAAAATACCCCATAGATTTTTTTTTATTCATTTTTTTAACTGCCTATTTTGGGGCATAATTAGAAATGAGCCGATTCAGGGTGTGTGGCCCTTTAAATCTCGTGCTCCACGCCCCAAGAGCTCGCGCTTGCCTTAAACAACATAAAAAAAGTTCAAGCAGCTAATATAACCCTCAAAATGGATCTTTACAAAGTGTTCGTCATGCAGCATGTCTAATTGCGTAAGTACAGTGTTTATTTTGATGTTTACATTGATTCTGAATGAGTTTGAGGCTATGCTCTTGTTATTTAACTATGCCGAGGTAAATTCAATTTCTGAATCTAGGGCACCTTTAAGCTAAAAGCATATGAAATGTCATAGAGGTAACATGAATTTTCAGATGCTTTGCATCACAGAAATACATTATATTTTAAAGTAGGCCTATATTAAAATAGAAAACCATTATTTTAAATTGTAATAAGATTTCACAGTATTGCTGTTTTTTTCTGTATTTTTGATATACAGCATCATGAGCATGAGACTTCTTTTAAAAACATTATAATAGTAATGCATCCAATCTTTTGACTGGTACTGTAATTTAAACTACAATAGGTCTTTCCAAAATTTTTCTTCACATAATGTGCCATAATACGTGCATGCATGAGATCACAAAAATCATGTTTTCTGTCAAGAGTGGACATTATATTAACATTAATACAGCTGATATGATCCTGTTATCAGAGGGTTTTTTCACATAGCCTACCTGACTGAAAGGGCTCATTATAAGGGTCAGTATGCAGGTCATTACGCCGGTCTTTGTCTTCTCAGGTGTGAATCACAGCATTATTCATGAAGATTCACACCTCCATGCATACTGTGTGTCTTGACAAAAAGTGTCTTACAAAATTTAAATCAATATATTGTTTTATATGAACGAGTAGGCAGGATAATATTTACATTTTGAAGCAGAAACTCTACTCTACAACCTACAATACCCAGAAGTCTTGTGAACACATATTTAATATTTGTTTTTTTGGCCTTATTTCAGTGACTTAAGTTTTTTGTTTTTTCAATAACCACACATAAATGCTATTCCTTCAAAAATACAAACATGTTCCTCACATTTTATAGTAGCCTAGTTCGTGCTGAATACAGTGTAGTGACACCTTTTCCATTAATATGTTTATGAACAACTGAAAAAAGCACAAATGTCAGGGCATGTCAAAACTTCTCCAGGGCCCCAAATCAGCCTCAGATTCCAGAGGGTTAAATATGAATCAAGAAACACAGTTTGTTCAGGCTTCACAATAATGACATGCATGGACAGGTATTATTATTACATACTGTATACTGTATAATTCTGTCTGTGACTTTTTGCGTCTGTCTCTTTGCACAGGTGGAGCCCTTTATACCATATGAGTACACTTGTGAAGGCATGCTGGAGAGAGTGAACGCTTACATTCAACATCAGGTACTTAGGCATTTCAAGGTCAATACAATTGAAGTCAAATATAGAAATAGATATTTCATTATTATTCTAAAACAACTGGAGAAAATGATCCATTAGTGTTCCCATTTCTTTTGTTCACCATTTTTTAAGAACCCTCGAAAATACAGACTTTGAATTCAAATACACAATTTGATTCACCTTTGCTTGTAGATTCCCAGATCTGAACTATTAGTCAATTACACAAGCCAAAAACGCCTGAAAAAAATGTCATGAAAAAAAGGCACTTTGAGCCACTTTTAAAATCCTCTAGAAAAAGTTCATCATCCAGTAACTTTTACTATTATGATTTGGGACACACTTCTATTTATGTTGCATACTGTTTGGGACAGAAAGTGTAAGAATTGGGAGCAGTGCAAGTCTACGATCTGTGTTGCGCTTACACATGCCAACGTAGACAAAATGTAAGAGAATAAGTGTAAGCATATTTTTGCCTATGATGTGAACTACGTATATGCTGAGCTTGCTAGTCAGTCGCCTTTGGGATTTGATGTGAGCACATACACTGAAACACATGCTTTTGAAAACCTGAACTACTCTGAATGCTTTGTTCAGCGCCTTCAATACTTTTTTTCCCAGCTCAAACCTGAAAATAACACACACAAAATAAAATTGTACTACAGGCAAAATTGTGGTCTCTTTTAAATAAAACCTTTAGGACTATTAATTTCTTTAAAACAAAAAAAATCATTACAAATAGGTCATAAAAAAAAAAAAATTTAAATAAAAATTAAAATAGTAGTTAAAAAGCAATAATATTGTGTACTTTTGTGAAGTGTATTAGCATATGACACTACACAAAAGTACACAATACAAGTTTTTATTTTTTTTAATAAACAGACTATTGGCCCATTCACACTATAAAGATAAAGATAATGGTTGCACTTTATTTTACAGTACATGCACTTTCAATGTACTTACTTATCAAGAAAGTACTAAACAATATAAGGTAACTACATGGGTTAAGGTTAGGCTTAGGGTTGGTTCAGGACTAATACCTAGTTATTACCTAGTTATTGTAATTATTACAGTTAGTATATAGTATGTACATGCGAAAAAGGACTCAAATATAGTCAGTAATAATCAGTAAATAAGCTTGCGCTGCAGTTCTGTCGTTTGTAGCTTTAAATGCTCGAGCTCGTTAAAATCGGATCAATTCTGAGTATGTTTACACGACTATGATGTAGTAAAAACGGAAACGTTTTTCCTTTGCGTTTTTCGCGTACAGGCGATAATGTTGTCAAAATGATCCCCATTCACATGGATCTGAGAAAACGACTAAAAACGCTGTATTATTCATGCCAGGCCAGTAGATAGCGATGTCACTTTGTAAAGAAGCACTATGTGCCTATATAGACTGAACACGTAATACATATACGCATGATGGCTCAACAGCATATTTGCATTTATGTAGTTTACATGGAGATGATAACGGTAGCGTTTTCAAAAGTTTGGGCTTTCAGGCCCCCAAAATGCCGCTGTCATGTAAATGAACAGCCAAAACATATAAAAAAAGTTTTCCGTTTTTAGTTGAAAAATGTTTTATCACTCTTCAGTTGGAAATAATTGTTCTGAAATTGATTCAAACAACATCATTCAATATCATACGATATCGTCATAGTTGTGGTGTGGACTTCCCTATTCTCATAGAATTAGAACCATTATTAATAAGAGCTATTATTATAGTTATTTTTATCACTATTGCTGTAACAGGCATTATGATGACTTAAAGCCTTTGACTTGTAATATGGTCATTTTGTTTTATAAATTTTCATAAAAAATAAAAAATAAAATAAAACTCAAAAGTATTTTTATTTTTTTATGAAATATATTGTTTTCCCTAAATCCTGATTGAATTGATTGGATGAATCACAAAATTGTACTAAAAGAGCAGCACACATCACTGAATTATGTATCAGTTCAAGTGAAACTGCTATTTTTTGTTGTATCACAACGTATCATAAGGCTCTCTTCCAAAGATCTTTTCAGTCAAATTCTTGTTTTTTTTGTTTGTTTTTGTTTTTTGTAGGATTTTTGTCACCGCATCGGTCCATTCCCTAAAGCCAATGAATCCAGATCATGGCCTGGGAATCCACCCAGTCCTTTCCTTCATCTGCCCAACTCCACAGCTTTGATCTGGGCTCCCAACATCACTGCTCCGGCCTGCTGGCCCCCTCTCAGTGCCCTCCGGCTCTTTCTGTCTCCAGAAGCCTCGTCCTGTGTGAAAACCTGCCAGGATGCCGGTCTAATCTGTGAGCCAGCTTTCTTTCCTTTCATCAACAATATGGAGGCCTTCAATGGGTGAGAGATGCACATTATTTCTGGATTCTTTGCATTTTGGCTTAAATGTATTTGTTTTATTTATTTATTTGTTCATTGACAGCCATTATTGCAGTTAATATGAAGTTATGATAGTAATTTTAACTACTGTATAATATAATTATGTATTCATATTTACACTTTAAAGAGTATAATGCATTATATGCTTCATAGAAAGTGTTATCATTTGTTTCAAAATTACATAGCATGTTTCCATTAAAACATGATAAAGTGGAACATTCCTGAAGCAAATGTCCCAGTCACTTTCTTCAAATAAAAATAGCTTTTTTAGCAATAACATATACATTTTTAAGTCTTGAATAAAAACATGAAATGTATATTTTCTATACTTATAATCAATGAAATCTACTAAATCTAAATGCTACTGTGGTTTGTTTACAGAGCTTCATGGGATGAGCAGTTGTGTTTAAAAAAAATGTTGTGTATAATCTTTTAACTTTGATTTTCCCCCTTATTTTCATGTAATATTTTGTTTCAATCAAAATTTGTAATGTTTTATTCATTTCGCAGCTGGATGGTTTGGTTTAAAGCTGACAGATCTTAAATCCCTCTGAAGAAAATGTATGAGAAATGTATTTACGTAACCAAGACATGAGCAGTCATTGTTCTCTATTCACTGCATTTCCCCCCCTGTTCTTGTCTGTGGTTCTTTGTAACAAGTATATTGTGTGTGAATGTGTGCATTTCAGGCTTAATGCTCAGTGTGAGTCTTTGGAAGCGGAGAAGAACCATGTGTTTCCAGCTGTACAGGTGGAGAGGAGAGAGTGTTTTCAGCAAAAGGAGCCGCTGCTGTTCAGTTGCGCTGGAGTTAGTGCCAAACACCAGCGGCTTTGCCCTTGCAGAGACTACCTCCATGGCCAGGTGGCGCTGTGCAGGGACTGCCTTTGAGCTTTCCCCATAGACCTTTAAAGATGTCTGTGGTAAACTGAGGCCAGCCCTGGGCAGTCAAACATGTCAGAATCCCCAGAATGCTGGTATCTACAGCTTCATGGGAATTGCTGGACTGAGGTCATTGACGTCAAACTTGAAGATGCATCCGAAGAAGTGTCCTCACTCTTGGTTACTTTGATCCAAAGCAAAACTTTGCCTCCAGATGAGCTACTGATGGTAAGCGAGATGGTACCCTGATGTTCACCATCTTTACAGTCTACTGTATGTGAAAAAAATAATAATAAATTGACTGTTGGTGGTTACAAGTTTGGATGGTGTGAGCAAAAAATAAATGCAAAATACAGTTTCGAGTTTGGAGCTCCTTTGTGATGCAGGTCAGACTCGAGTAGCTGAAGTTTTATGAATGCTGAAAGTGCCAGAATTGCACATGAATTTTAAAGTCAACATGAAACATTATAGAATGTTGCAGGGATGGCATATTTTTGTAGGCCAAAACTGGGAAATTAGTTAGTATTTTACCACTTCTGGTTCAATGGGTTTTTTGAATGGGTTTTTGGTTAAATGTCTGAAATAGGGTCTGTGATTGACATGAGCTCAAAATATGTTCATGTTTTATTCTACAACATGAAATACATCATTAATACCCCCTTTTTTTTAAAGCTGTTAAAGTGTCTAATGTGACTGTACAGGTTGTCAAGGGCATGAAACATCATCAGTCGAACAGGAAAACTCATCTACTCACTAGTCGCTTTTACAGCATCATTGTGTTTTTAATCACTCTTACAAACTATTATAACCCCAACCTTCAGGGCAAATGTTTTAAATAAAGACTGAAAGAGTTGTCTAAAGCTTAATGGTGGTGGCATTGAAGTCATGTGACTGTAGTGTAGTGCATTTATAACCTACCTTTAGCTTTTTACTTGTGACGGTTATATATTTAGGCTTCAAAATTCGTAAAAGTTCTGTTAAATTGTGAAGATTATTATGATGAGCAAACCATGCAAGAATCATAAACCTTTGCTTATTTTCTGCAACAATACAAAAGCCAATGAAAAATCCTATTGGGGTTTTGTCTAGGGAACCAGCGTGACGCTTAACTTACGGGTCGGCCTACAAAAATATATCATCACTGCAGCACACAACCCGTTTTAATGTTATATTTTGGAGTCAAATAGGACATTCAAAGAAGTGTAAGGTAAGACGAAGTTCCTTCAGTCTGGATCTGATTGTGAAAAGTGGATGGATTGATCCAATCGTGCCAGTATGTGCTACTAATGCTATACCAACACTATGTTTAGGGTTTAGATTTATATTAGGGTTAGTATTTGTTACCATGTTGTGTATGCAGTCAGCACTGTGATTGACATGACCAGTGAAATCTTTAGAATCAACTTTGGGGCGGGTTTGCACTGAACTGTTTTGGAGGGGAAAAAATCATGCAATGGAGTCAGAGCTGAACGTGATTTCGCAGTGTTTTTTGGAGAACAACTCTCCTACTGAAACACTTACATCATCCTCTTTTTAGGAGACTTTTGGACCAGTTCACCTTGCATTACCAACAACAGCCTGAAACCATGCTTAATATCTATTTGGCTGTTGGTTAACATTAAGCCTTTCAGGCACATTGGTATGGTTTTGCATTAGAGATTCAAGTTAGAGCCTTTCCATTTTGCTGTAGTTTTCTTGGATCCACATGGTTGCTGCTGCCTTACACCTCAATCTTGTTTTGGTTTTTTTACACATTTTTGTAGACATTTTACACTTTTCTTCTATAAGTTAACATTACAGTATGGGATGTACAATACTATATATATATATATATATAATTATTTATTTATTGGGTG
>RJVU01042552.1:76988-90275 GCA_003731715.1 Anabarilius grahami
GGGAAATAGTGTGTTAAAATTATTAACACATTTAATACACCTTCCATTTCATAAAGTTGATGGTGACAAATTTGAAGCAGGGCAACAACTCACTGTGTGATGGAGCCTTTAGAATGCAGTTATATACCCCTTAAACTCAAGATATCAGGGAAAAAATGTCCCTGTATGAGTTTTTGTCTTATATTTATATCATGATATAGTCAAGAAATATCACACGAGTGCTCTTTTGTCCCGAATAGCATGTGCAAATGTGATACTGAATTTATACAACAGTTCAATAAGAAGTTAATACTGTGTTATATTTTAGACAAAATATTGTCTGCTTTTGCTCAATTTTGCTAAATATTACCTGTAAAGAAAAAGCAGAACTGTTGTGCGTCTCCAAGCAACACACAGCGGTGTTTAGTTTCTGAATGAATCAGCGTTTTGAGAAAATCAATTGCGTGAACCAATGATTTAATGGCTTATTCATAAAGAGAGGCATTTACTTCATTCCTGAATTAATCAGCCATTTGAAAGAAGCAAATGAATGACTTAATGACTTACTCATTTAGACATTTACAGCCACCTACTGGCAGTTTTAGTTTCATTATCATTTCATAAAAAAAAAAAACCCTCATATTTCCATATTAATAAAAAAACCTTTCACCTATTCACCCAAAAAATGAAAACTCTGTCATCATTTACTCACCATCATTGCTGTTGAAACCTAAACGTTTGTGTGAATCATTAAATCAAATAGATATTTTATTTTTGTAATGTCTATTTGATGCTTTTCTCATTTAACACAATAATGACTTTAAATTATCTTTTGGGGGCAGCTTCTCAGCCAAACTCTCATCAGCCCTTTATAAATATATATATACATATATATATATATATGAGCATATGCATGTATATATGAGCAATATCACATTCGTAGCCGTGCAATATGGCTGTATATCAGCACAGCTGTGATTCGGCCTGTAGGTAATCACAGCGTGCTGTTATACAGCCATATCGCATGGCTACGAGTGTGATATTGCGTTTATACAACAGTTTAAATAAATAGGAAATAAGACAAAGTGTCTTTAAAACTCTCTTTTTTGAAAGACACTTCTACTACTTTCCGCCATGGATTAAAATCTCAAGTTGATTCTAAAACATCACTTTAGAACGAAGAAATGTTGAGTCCCTCCATTGAAACTCATTGTATTTTGTTCAGTATTATTGAGAGAGAGAGAGAGAGAGAGAGAGAGAGAAAGAGAGAGAGCATTACCTGTCTGATATAACATTCATTATTTAGGTCAATGATATTATATCTATTATAAAAATCAGTTTGAATGTCCGCTGAGGAAAGCAATCTTTGTATTTGTCCTTTTTACAGTTAAGGAAATTTCCCATAACAGCACTAAAACAAAATTCTTTGTTTACAAATTACATTTCAATGAACAACGGACTCATTCACTCGTAAAGTTTGCCGCCATCTAATGGTGTTTTAATGTAACTTCCACTCAATACATATGACACACTAATAGACCCTTTCTCAATAGCAAATATAACATATTATTTACATAAAATATTTATTGAACAATATTTAAATAAACAATAGCCATTATAAATTACAATAGGAAATAAACACAATTGTACAATTTAGTCAAACGTACAAAAGCAGTGCTCTACAGAATGTAAGCTAAGTATAGCCTTAATATTAAATTAGTAAATTTAACATAGCCCAATTCGATTTGCTAAAGAACAAGTAAAAGTTTAATAAGACCAAAGATTGCCTGTTTCATGTACCCAAAATTAATAATATCTCAAGTTTTACCACTATAAGAGCCAGCAGCAAATCCCTGAAGCACTGGCCGAGATGAAGCTGTTCTCGGCGGGTACATGAGCACTGAATGGCCGCTGATGCCCTGGAGCTCGCATCTCCGAAAACATCCAAACAAATTGTAAAATAGGCGCTATGATTACATATGAGTCACATATTTCAGGTCTAAACAACTACATTCTTACCTAAAAACTCTTAAAACTGCAGTTTGTGGTACAACAAGTGTAGTATTTGTAACAAAAAAATACGATGCATTTGCTCAGCCGCCATGACAGTCACTTCAAGCAGAGTGATACAAACAATGAAAAGGTAGGAGTGATGTTATCACCAGATTATCACACGGTTCCCAGCCTTCAGATTCGAGAACCAGTTGTGAGTGTGTATATATATATCTACTGTATATTGTTTAAGGTGAAATATGGTCATTTTGCACAGTAACCACTATGCATACATGCAAAATAGATAGTCACATAGAAAAAAATACAGTTGGATTTTAAGTAAAACATATGGCAGTGGAATAAAGATCCAGGGTTACGCTTTATTTTAAGGTAGCATTGTTACATTGTAACTACACAAATACTGAGTAATATTAATAAAGATTCTTAAGGGTCAGGATTTGGTTTATGGTTAGTTGCTTGTAATATAATGTTCTTACTATAGTAAATACATGTAAGATGTGCAAGTGTTACCAGATCCAATGACCATTCTTATCCTTGAATGCTTTGAATTACGCAGCTAATAAATAAATAAAAAGCTATAGGCCATTAATGTGCTGCTGAAATCACCTAAAAGACTTTTGACCCAACACATACAAAATCTGACACCGCATTGGTTTTGTTTTGGAACATGTTCTTGACAATAAAATTGAAGGCTCAAGAATTTGTGTGTCTGAAGCTGAAAGGTTAACCAGTAGCCTTCACAGCCTCTGTGACATTGACTGAAAAGTCATTTCAGAGGCGGAGAAAGTTATTATGTTTTGATAAAAGATTGCAAAGACTTTCATTGGACATTTTCTAAGACCAGCAATACATATTACATAATTAGGGACAGCTTTGGTTTCATGTTGACTTGTAAATTCATATCAAATTAAATTTCTACTGTGGGGGTGGGGGAGGAAACACTGCTTGAAAAGAACAGATGTGAATTATTTATAGAGTTACTCAAAGTCATTGTGTAAATATGTGCATTTTACATATTTCATATGCACTATTGTTTGTACAAAATAAAATATACTTTTAAAATGGGTGTATTTACATTTTTAGCTGCTCTGGCTGGGATGAAAATTAATGTGGGATGTTTCATAAGTGTACAACTTCAAAAGGCATTGGGATTATTGACTGTAGAGATACACAAGTGTGCGTGTGTGGGTGTGTGTGCGTGTGTGCGTGCCTGTGTGTGTCTTTGTAAAGCTGTTGACTCATACATGTGTGATATTCATTGTTCGTCCTGTATCATGCAGAGCTGACGGTCTCAAAGCAGGAGGAATTCTGGGAAATCTGACAGTGATGATGCAGCTTTGCCATCAGCGGCATCATCTGAGAAACCTGCTGAGAATAGAAACTCATGCAGCTTTGAGACACTCTCTTCTTCAAAGCTTTTCTTTAAAAAAATAAATAAATAAATTATACTGGCAGTGCAGTACATCCTTAGAGTGTAACTCAGGTCCTCTGTGTAGATGTTGCACTTTTTTGGGTATGCAGTGGAGCTAATATCTGTAACAATCTCAAAATTATTTCTATCTGTATTCAGATAAATCCAAAAGTAGGCTTTAACCAGAAGTTCGTGAAATTACATGAGAAGTCTGTTTTAAAATGTAATTCTGTTTCCTTCATAGTTTTAATTTAACAATGCCTTGTATAACTCATTAAATATATATTTTTTTATCATTATAGTTATACAATTTATTGAAATATCTTGTAATTACAACAATAATACTAAATAAATGTTACATTTATTTGGATGCTTGTCCAGTTATGTCAGGACAATCATCCACAACCTCAAATAAAAGGACTCACTTCAATACACAACAAAGTAGCATGCAAAACAAAAGGGCTTAAAATACAGGACTATAGGGATCACATGACAAAAACAACCAATGAGAACATGACACACAAAATGAGGGAACCAATCAGAACATTACACATGAGGGCAAGGAATATCAAGTAATAGAAAATGTGTAAAATGTAGCAGTTAGTTGGTATCACTCTTGTCAAAGCTCTGATTTCTGAGATGCGCAATGGCAATGCGGCTATTTGATTTGCGATCTCGCTGTGCTTATTTCATTCATAAAGTTTACTCTCATTCATGTAGCATATCGTACAAGGTTTAAAATATTTAAAGGTGTGGTTCACTGTTTTTTTTTCTAGGCTTGAATGTGTTTATGGGGCGCAGTTTAACAAGTCTTAATGCCTCGTTTTTTAAAAAATGCAGTTTTTTCATATATTTTACCTTTATTCTACACCGCTGTTTCCCTTCTCCTAAAAACGCTCTGTTGGGTTCCTGGTTCTATGAAGCCCCTCCCTCAGAAATACGCAATGTGTTCAGATTGGTTAGCTGGCCCTGTGTATTGTGATTCGCTGTCCGGAATACGTTGTCACGATTCACGTTGTCCGGAAACGCCACGTCCCTTACCATTACGGGCAAACGTTGCATGTGCTCCGGTCAAAGTCCAGTCTTTGCTTCGGTGGAAATGTAAATAATGGCGTCAATATTGCCGTATCAATTTGAGCCCGAATCAGACCCAGATAGCAGTAATGATGAAGAGGGTCAAGCAGAACCTCTGCAAGCACGGCTTTTAATGGACGTTTATGAATGTTAAGTATTTTTGTTTGTATTTGTGTCAAAGTGTTTAGATATGCTGTCACTTGTAAATGTTACTGCTGTTTTGTTAGCTTTCAATATACCGTTTTATGCTGATTAAAGCTTTACTGTAGCTGAATACATGACCGAGTAGTAGCATTTTTGTAAAGGTTTCATTTATAGCATGAACAAGCATGTGGGTAAACACAACATAAAAGAATCATAATGAAACAATGCTGTACACTGATAACAGAAATGCCAACAAACACCAACAGAAGTTCGCTGGTGTGATTACATAGAAGTTTGTTGGTGTTTGTAGGTGTTTGTTGGAGAAGTATGAAATAGAATTTAGCTAACTGCGAAGCCAAACCGCGTTGGTCTTTGTTTACCTCCCAGAAACTATATAACTTTAAAAAAAGCAAAAATAAATACATACTTACAGGTTGGGGCCCATAAACAGCAGCTTCTGCTTTTAAAGTGGGAACTGCTTCATCTTTCAGTAATAGCCTTGGTGTAAATCCAGCATTGAACTCGTGTAGATTCTGGAAGCTGTCTTCCGTAAAATGTGCAGCACAGACAGCTAGATTAACATTATAATTGTCAGGAACAGAATTAAACAAATTTCAAGACTTGTATGCACGTGACATGGCCTCGCCCACTTTGTATGCAGTGTTTATGTTAACTGCAGGGTTTATGATGTCACCAACCCGGGAAGAAGCTCGTTGTAGTCCAAACCGGTCGTTTTTGTAGGCATTAAACTGCCATAACTTTAAAAGACAATATCTCAGTTTGCATTGAACGTTCAGCGTCGTAACTTTGCAGATACTGTTTATGCTCAAGCAACAACATTACACACTAACTAAAGTTAAAAAAGTGAAATCGCAATGAACCACCGCTTTAAATAGACGTATTGAATAATAGAAATAGCCTCGGAGTCGACACAAGCGGGTCAGTCCCCCTCAGAGCCAGGAGCGGATCTAAAGCTGATAGATCTATGGTCCATGGATCCAATTCCCACCCAATTCCCCACCCTCAAATCTTCATCTTCTCTGTCCCCTTCGCTCTCTCTGTGTGGCTCATCGTTCTCGCCTTGGGCTTCACCGAATCCCCGGCTTCACCTCGGCCTGTCAGCCCGTCACCATCGCCTTGGCTCACCGCTCCTTCATCGCCTCATCGGCCCGGAGACTCAGCTGGGCTCCCTTGTAACTCCAGGTCGGTCTCCGGCAGTCGAAACCCAGCTTTTGCCATGGATTTTTCTGGGCTTCTGGCTTCACCTACACCCTGCACCCCTATGGCGTCATCGAGTTCCTTCCTTCCTCCAACCTCCCCATCGTCCTTGCTCGCTCCATCGTCGCCCCGGTCATCCGAGTCCTCGTCTTCGCCTCAGTCCCGCTAGCCAGCAGCTCAGCATTAGGCTTCCAGGCCTGCGATGTTCCGCCGGTCCCTACACGCACCATGGTTCTGCCTCTGCCGATCGGTCTCAGGGTTCCATCCACCCTCTCAGTCAGGACTGCGCCCTGGATCCTCCCATGTTCGGCGCCACCATGGCACCTTTGGCCAACTCCTCCAGGCTTCTGTCCGTCACCAGCTCCACACCCTTCATCGAAGCCTCCACCCTCTTTCGTCATCCTGAACTTTCTTAGTCACGGCGCAATGATGCGCCTTTCCAAGGGGGGCATTATGTCACGTTCAGTTTAGTTGAAGTTTTCATGGACTTTCACAGTTTGTTTACCTTCATCACGTATGTCTCTTTGTCTTTGTTCATGCCACTGATCAGTCACCATGGAAACTAATCATCACATCTGTTTGTCGTTAGTCATCATCTCTGTAGTTCCTACCTGTTTCCTGCTCATTGTCGGTTATTGTTTGTTACGGATGTGCCCATGCTTTTCTGTGTTCATCATTCATTAAAAACTGTATGTTTATCACCATTTTCTTCATTGCACACTTTCTAAGCCACTATTGTGTTACAAAAACAATGATAATCAGCAATAAATTTGAAAAGATTACACTAAATAAAAAGTAAAAGTTAAAATAGTAATCTAATATTGAAAAGTTTAAGCTTAAACAAATGCTTCACCATGATTCATAGGATCCTCTGCAACTAGATACAGACTAAATTAAGCTCATAAATTCATCAGCCTCCCCCTCAACACTTCTGTCTCTATCCATCTCTCGTTCTTGAGTCCACATGTCAATTTCTGTTCAGTTCAGCTTTAAATAATGTTCTCAACAAGGCTTCTTAACAGGGCGTCAGGCCAAAACCCCAGTGAGCGAAAGAAAGTCTTTATGAGTGTAAGAAAGAATCCTTTGAGAGAAAAGAAACCTTTGAGAGAAAGGTTATTTTTCAAAAGAGTAGTTAAACCCTGGAATTGTAGCTGCTTATTTTAAGCAGTAAATTAAATGCAATGTCTTTAACCTTGTCTGCATTGCATTGGGATGCCAATCAAATACCTTTTGTAAGAATGTGGTACTTTCTATCATACTTCTTGCCATTATTTTTCAGTGAAGTTTGTGTCAACAATTTAGGAATTCTCAGCAGGTACAGTTTTGTGCTCAGAAAACAGGCATATGTAAAGGAGAATGAGAAGCACATGGCTGCAGAGAACAGAGAGCACTTCCTGCCACGGTCTCAAAACTTCAAAAGATTCCAGGAAAGCTCTGAGAGCCTTCAGAGACACAAATAAACCCCTGCAGAAGGTTCAAATGTCTTATTCTGGACTGCGTTTAGAAGTAAATGCCCTTTTGCAATTATAGTTTTACAGGCAGTTGCAGTAAACTTCTACTTTAAAGTTCTCTTGTTTGTCATAAAAAAATAAGCTTTTCCTCTACTCTTCCACTGTCAGTGCTTTTCAACCTTTGTAATTTCACTAATATCACTGCCATATTACAATACAATAATATGGATTAATATCCATGGCCGTTGTCTGATGGGCCCACTAAGGCCTTTACTACTGACCTGTGAGTTTTAAGCGGTGGCCTTTCATCAACGCTCTCAGCTCATTCTGCTCTCCATACCAAAATAACTGAAACAAAGCTATCTTTTAGGCTATGATTTTTTCAAATGATCAGCATATTTTGTGATGAAAACCATTTAAATCATGTCAGTGTTTAAAATCGTTTGCACAGTCCATTTACCAAACAATCTAAACTCTCTGGAACTATTTAATTCTTATGAATACATTATTTTGCTTCTATAGTGATGCTTCATCTACTACGAGATATTAGAGCTGGGCAATATAGCTAAAGAAATATCTTAATATTTTTCAGACTTTGAGTGACATATATTATATATGTTAATTTTTGCTCTGAAAAGGTGTTTTTTTATTCCAAGTAGATTCATAATGTTTAATGCAATTCTTTAATCAAGATGTTTTCCATGCTGTTTGATAAGAATATTTTATCATTTTTGTTTAGTTATACTTTTTTTGCAATGTAACAATGCATCAAAATACAGAGGAATATTTTGAAAATTTTTGAGTGATACTACCGAATGGTTGTATTTTAAATCAATTTATTGAAATGGAGAGATTTACACTAAACAGGTCCACACTGGCAATCCATCAGTTATTGCTTTAGGAGGTGCCCCCACATTTACATTTATATTTATTTTCTAGATAAATGGTTTTCTTATCAGAGCACCAGGCAAGAATATGCATAATGTGCATAATTACCCTGCACAAGATAAAAGATGCAAATCAAGCAGTGAGCTGAAGCGCAGCAGTGTTTTGACTCTGGACGCAGGGTCATAAGGTTGAATCAGTTGCGTATGGCAAAAGCTCAGCTGCATGCTGGTTTATTACCCAAAATTTTGCAAGATTTGTTGAGAATTTCTGGATACTGCCCACCAGCATAGGCCATGGTCATTTTTTTATGTAAAAGCTTCCCAGCATGGTGCAGGGTTGGGCTTCTGGGTAATTTGTGGGTTATATAGGCTTATATTTGAGTGCTTTAAAATACATACAGCCAGGGGTGGGCGATATACTGAGAGACACAATTAACCAATTGAAATTTGTCAACCGGTAGAGATTTTGGACTATCGTCTCTTTCCTCTATCACGGTTAGCAATTATCTTTTTAAACATAGTGATTTATGTCTTAAAGGGATAGTTCACCCAAAAATGAAAATTTGATGTTTATCTGCTTACCCCCAGGGCATCCAAGATGTAGGTGACTTTGTTTCTTCAGGAGAACACAAATGCAGATTTTTAACTCCAACCGTTGCCGTCTGTCAGTCTTATAATGCGAGTCAATGGTCACACAATCTATAAGAGTCAATAAACATGCACAGACGAATCCAAATTAAACCCTGCGGCTCGTGACGGCACATTGATGTCCTAAGACACGAAACGATCGGTTTGTGCGAGAAACCGAACAGTATTTATATCATTTTTTACCTCTAAAACACTACTATGTCCAACTGCCCTCCACATCCGGTTAGTGAGGTCTGACAACGGCAGTGATGTCTCGCACTCATTGAAGCAAAACGCGAGACATCAGTTCCGTCAGCAGAGCGCGTTTTTTGACCTCACCAACCGGATGCTGAACGGAGTTGGACATAGTAGTGTTTTAGAGGTAAAAACTTATATAAATACTGTTTGGTTTCTCGCACAAACTGATCATTTCGTGTCTTAGGACATCAATGTGTCGTCATGAGCCGCAGGGTTTAATTTGGATTTGTCTGTCGTGTTTATTTGACTCTTATAGATGGTGTTACCGTTTACACCCATTATTCGGCTGACAGACCGTGACGGTTGGAGTTAAAAATCATAATTTGTGTTCTACTGAAGAAACAAAGACACCTACATTTTGGATGCCCTGGGGGGTAAGCAGATAAACATCAAATTTTCATTTTTGGGTGAATATCCCTTTAAGTAAACGTATACAGTTGAGAAAGAAAACGCATGTGTAACAGTATATTGTACCTGTGCATTCGATCTTAAGGTGTCAACAGCCTAATAAACCTGCTGCTGTCTGCATCAGTAATGTTAATGAAACAACAAAAGAGAGAAAATCTGAGAAAAACTGCTCTTGAATGAATCAATTTTGTAACTTTAATAAGAATAAATGTAAATTTCACTTACACAGTGAAGACTATGAAGTGTTTGATTTGATTAGTTTATACAATTCATGTATTTGTCTGTTCTATTGTATTTCTTTGACCTTTTGCTTGTAATCAGTTTCTTTGTTCTTATTTTATCACTGACTGTTTACTTGTAAACAGTCAGTTTACAAGTAGGCTTGAGTTAGGGTTATTTTTTAGGCTTATAGGTTTTGTGATATTGAAATTGTGACAAGAAAAATAATTTCAATGGTATCAAATGTTGATATAAAAAAATTTTGCAAAAATAACCATATCATAAAATATATTGCTGTTGTGAAATAAAATTACTCATACCGTGGTATTTTGGTCATATTACCCACCCCTACATACGGCAATGAAAACACAAGACTTTTAGGGCATGTTTGATGTAATTTTTGTAGTCCACCTTGGAGGTGTGTTCTCGCCATGTCGTAATTACGAGATTTCAACTTGTAAAACACGCTCACGTCCTTGTAGAGCTCGTAATTACAACTTGCAAGCTGGGAATGTTCGGAGAGTTCCTACTTGTACCACATGACCTCTGTACCACCTGACCACTGCAGATTCATTTAGGCATTGTTTTATTAATAATTCCCAGTCCGAAGACGTGAACAGCTCAGAGTAAAATGTCACGTGTTGTCTTTTCAAATTTCCAGTAATTACGGCATGACATGAACGCAGCATGAGATGGCACCATTGCCACATGACAAGTGGGATTAGAGAGCAGCCGGCTGGTTCATTCTGCGCATTTTCTCCAGAGCGGCTGCCCCTGCTCTTATGACAAAACAGCTGTTTCAGAATTGGCCGGATTCACTGAAGACAACAATTACATGTATTTCGTGTTTATTCTGATACACTCAGCTCAGCAGACCAGAAGTATGGGTCAGCTCCCACGTCTGACCAGAAGATGGCGCCTGCAGGTGAATCATCCATCCATTTTTCAAACCGCTGGTCCAATGTGGCTGCAGCATAATATCATAGAGGTATAAATTCATTTTTGATTGATTTTTAAGTTTAATTGTGGTTTATACATACTAGTTTCCATGACAGAGTTCAAGATATATCTTTTCATTACTACTGGAGCTTGCAGTTTGCAAAGTTTAAAAGGATTATTAAACAACAAGCACAAACTATGCAAAAGCGGCAGCCCTTCCGGTACACTCAGGGCCCTATTTTAATGATCTAAGCACATGGCGCAAGTGCACTTAGGGCATGTTCGAATCCACTTTTTCTAGTTTAAAGATGGGAAAAATGGTCGGTGCGCCCTATGCATGGTCTATTTCAGTTGCCTCAAAATAGCAACGTGCCAACAATGTGCCTGACACACCTCATTTTCAGACCAGCACGCCCATGGGTGCACAAATGGGCGCAAATGCATTTGCTATTTAAACAACATGGTGCAGGACGTGAAAATGATAACTGCGTCAGGCTGAAACTAGCAAATAACACTTGCGTCACACCTGGCGTCACATTGCGCCGGGTGTATGATAGGGCCCTCAGTGTACGAATTCACTCGTTTTCATTTTTTCCTTCAAGTGAACTACATTAGTGGACTAATATAAGGAATAGTGAATGGGGGTATAGGGGGTAATTTCAAACACAGCTCTGATTTCAGGACAATGACTCATGACACAAGGGAACCAATGAAAGCAAGACACATGAACAGTGAAAGCAACATCATTAAACATGAACTTCAAAAGAAAAGACGTGACATAACGAACATGAACTAAAAACATGAAAACGTGAATATGAAACAAAACCCAAACAGACGTGACATCTGAAGTTTAGTGCACTTTATAGATTTACTGACTGAATGCAGATTCAGTGTGTCAACATTTATTTTAAAGTGTATCATATTCCATTGTTTTCATCAAAAGATGAACCCATAGTCTAAGCCCTGAAAATTCAAAGACTCTAGAACAACTCAACAATGTTGGATTGAACGGAAAGCTACAGTTAGCAGACTGGTGAGTCTGGCTAGCAAATCTCTGAACTAAGAGACATTTAGAGGACATCCTTTCCTGAATCACCAGTGGGGGCAGCTTTAGTGCTTTTCTAATACTTCTGGTGGTTGCTATTGTCAGATCAGCCTGCATCTAGTGCCGTAATCAGCAAACACCACCAGTGAAGCTAAGTCAGCAAATAAGCCCTGCAGTTTCTGGCGTGCTAAAACAAATGAACTTTTTGTTTTCTGCTTTTCATAGCTGGATGTAAAATGGGGCATGTCCTGATTTTGCTGAGTTAGACACGTTCCTGGGTCAACATATTTTGTTGATCCTGAGACAACATTCCTGTACGAAGTTTTAATCCTAAACCTAACCCTACCCATAAGTTATCCCTAAAATCAGAGGGAAATTATAGGTTAATTAAACTGATGTAGAAGCAACAAACCCTGGTTATAAGCCTAAACTTGACATAAAACTGTAAACTGGTCCTTCAGATCTGTTTGGTTGATTGGAATGCTGTTCCAGGATCAATGAATGTTGTACTTGGTGAAATCAGGTTCTGCTAAAAGGACATTTTCTGATCATTTGACATTGCTATGTTTTTAATTTTTTTCTATGTTTTTAATCTCCACTACAATATACACATACAAATGTGATGAAATATTACCAATATGATTGTAGCACAACACAGGCAGTATAAGAAATAAAAATGTCTTTAGACAGCTCATTGGTTTCTGCTCATGTTCTGGTGAGCTGCTGTCTGTTGTCTTGATCAATATGAGTGATCTCTCAGACAGACACATGTAGGCACACTGAATAATGCTGTCTCCTGCTCCCTCAGCATGTGATGTGTCAAACTGTCCAGGCTGCTGAAACACTCAAAGACCCAAACCATTAATAGTATTGAACAGTTACCTTATTAAACACTGTGTTGAAAAAGAGGTGGTTCAGTCCACAGCATAATGACTACCCTGCTGAAAAACCCAGCATAAAACAGATTTTATGTTGGTCTGGGCTGGTTTGATTGTGCTGGTCTGGCTGGTAAACAGGATAGTCATGCTGTTCTCTAGCAAAACTGAGCTGGTGTAGCAGGACCAGCAGCACTCCTGCTTCCCATGCTGGTGACCAGCAATGCAGGATTTTTAATCAGGGTAAGCTGTGAGGCCAGCTTACTTTGTGATTTTATTACTATTGTTTAAAAAAAAAAAAAAGTGCAATCATGCATTTTCACCCTGAAATCAAATTAAATTAGTTTATTAGTTTTTAACCAGATGACCATTTCCCAAACAATATAGCTTAATTGTTAATAGGGCGGGCTGGGGGAATCTATGACTGTAAATAGCTGAGATGGACCACTGGTATTACAATATATGGCAGAACTGGAACATCCAATATGGCAGCTCTAGTAAAGAACTATCTAAATAAAAGAGCAAATTCGACAGCCGAAAAAGTCACTGCTTAGTCTTTAAGTGAAACTTTAAGAAACATTCACTTTAAGGGCATGTGCATCTGACAGGAGTTCAAGTCTGTCCCAGGTCTGAAAAATGCCAAAGTTCAGTGCCATTAACACTAATAATCTTTAATAGCACATCAGAGTGGTATTTTATGCTAAGAGCATCCCATAATTCATCATGTTCAGGAACTTAC
>RJVU01042552.1:91745-178661 GCA_003731715.1 Anabarilius grahami
TGTATGCCAAAATCATCAGTATTAAAAAAATAAAAGACCTGAAATATTTCAGTTGGTGTGCAATGAATCTAAAATATATGAAAGTTTAATTTTTATCATTACATTTTGGAAAATAATGAACTTCATCACAATATGCTAATTTTTTGAGAAGGACCTGTATTACCTAAGCCCTGTCTGTGAAACATTTCATTGGTACAAAGATGAGTAGGTATTTTTTGTTAAACTTTTGCAACTGCTTTTTATCACCACAGTTAAATTGTGTCATCTATTGGAACTTCTGAGCAGATATTAAGGCCCGGTTTCACAGACAGGGTTTAGATTACACCAGGATTAAGCCTCAGTTCAATTAGGACATTTAAATAGCTTTTAATGCCTTAGAAAAAAAGGCATTACTGGTGTGCATCTTGAGACAAAACAATAGCACTGACATATTTTAAGATGTCAGTGCAAGTTGCTTTAATTTAAAACAGCTCAAACATGCAATTTAGTCTGGAACTAGCCTGTGAAACCGGGGGTTGGAAGTTAATGTATTGAAAAACAAAATGTGTACAAAATAAAGCTCTGTAAAAAAACGTTCTTGCATTTTTACAATGTTGTAAAACTATCACACCGGGAAATCAAAAGTTCTATGCACACTTGTGTTCTTCGTGCCCATTTGAACACCTGAGCCAATTACAAAAAACAACTTCAAAAGCTGATAATGCTGATAATGCTGTAACAGATGTTAAAACTAACATGAGCAAAGTAATTACTGCAGTAGAGGATAACCAATGATAAAACAGTTTGAATCTGTTAAAATGAGCAGTGCTCTCTGTTGCTCAAAACAAACACCATGTGATTAAGCGGATGTAGGCTGTTGCTTGGTCTTTCTTGCCAGTTGCCACGTTACATAATTTTTCACTTTGAACGTACAGTAAACATTTCTGGGGACAGTTCCAACCGAAGACAAGCCACTAAAACATGAATTTTCCACAGAAAATAGGTCTGTAAGGTCATGCTATAGCAAATGTGGTGTTCATAATGATGCATTCATCAGAGTAGCAGAAGTGGAAAAGTTTTGAGTTTTGAATGTTACGGTATGTTTTCATTGTACATGAAGCTCTTTTATCTCAAAAGATCAAGAATTGTTTTTTTCTCCGATATGATCCCTTTAAAACCTGAAAGACAAAGAAGCATTGTAAATATGGAACCAACTTCAAAATGATTATTCATCCTCACAGTCAACTGTAGATTTCAAAGCACTTTGCAGAGCGCTTTAGACAGACAAATACTCTGAAGACCATTAAAAAAACATACAGCTCTGCCAGATAGTAATAATGCCTATTAAAAACACACATTTCACAGACTTAAGAAAGAAGGTTTTAGTTTTAAATTTTTTATATGGTGTTATCAGAGGCAGAGCATCAAAGCTCAACAATCCCTGTAGCTATTTAAAAAAAAATAATAATTTCAAGATTATGAATATTACATGTCTTTTAATATATGCATTAATTTAAAATTCAAAACTGAAATACAATGTTTACTTTTAAGCACATAAATTACTATTGAGTTATATATTGTTTCCTCCATTTTCCATACAATTGAATCAAACTCCAGTTGGCATCATTCCAAGAGCAGGAAATTCATTTAGTAAAAGACACACAAACCAAAAGAGAGGCATTCGATAAATCCCAAATCAAATATACTGTGCTCAAGATTGAGTGTCTGCACACAGGTCATCTCAGAATATAAACTCAGAGCAGTCTCAATAGAGGCATAGGGTCCCATCTGGAGGAAATGGGCTGTGCCTCTCAATAATTTGGAGGCTTTGAAGTTGTGATGTGACACTGGGTCCTAATATGGTCTGACATAACCTTAAAAGATACCTTGAAAGGCCACTGACTGAAAGTGACACATGGTCCCATATAAGAAGGAGTTAAAGTGGTGAATAAATCAATGGTTGTGAGTAGACTGAGCTACATTTTAAAGTACACTATAGTGTATGTATAGTCATAATAAATCACTTAGATGGAAAGTAACATGATTGTTGTGGAACTATACACTCTAAAATATGCCAATTTGGGTTATTTTTGCAACCCAGCATTGGGTGAAAAATGGATGAACCCAGAGCAGAGTTGTTATCAGCCCAAATTGGGTCAAATCCAACTTTCCTTGCACAACAATCTCAAATCAGCATTTATTAAGTGGTTGAGTGTGTGATGCATTAGACCAGAAAAATAACTGACACATATACACTAGTCTCGTGAAGCCAGACCTTCAGACTGACGGCAGAAGGTCTGGATTCTATCGCAGTTTTCATTGGCCAAGGACCGCCCAAGAGGACGTTTGACTGACATGTAACGCAACCAATCACAGTTCGTTTAGTTCCACATCATGTTTAGGGCCGTGAAAATGTAAAGTCAATGTCCCTACAATAACAGACCAGCATGCATCTAATAAATTAAAATCATTTAACAAGTTTACTTCAACAGTGGAGCCGCAAACTTCGCATACTTTTGAAAATCCAGAGTTTAGTTGATCCTGGAAAGTGCTCGTCGAGGGGGTTTGCCATCACGGCATTTGTTTCCAGGCGGACCGTCAAAGATCGCAACACACATGTCTCCTGGACATCCTGTAGAATTCAACCAACCAGATAACGACTTCGAAACTCCTGAAGTGTTTCCAGATAAGTGTGCCATATGCATCCGTCTGTGGGCGTGACATCTGAGGCTGAGACTACACATACACAAACACTGATGTGAATGAATGGCTAATATGTTTCAAATATTCAATCTCAAACAGACTAAACCTGTTCTTGCGTTGCGGTTACAAAAAACAGAACTACATTTTGACTATTGAATTTCTTTAGCAATATTCTCTTCAAACTTTTGCTCTGTCATGACAGTCGACCTGAAAGGCAAAACTTGATGTATAAGAAGACAGTTTATGCTAAAGACTGCTATCGCACCATTCATGAAATTAAGCTTTTGTAGCTAGCTGAAGCATTTGTGTTCACATACTTGTGTAGAGTATTTACTGGGGCCTAAGGGGGTTAGTTCACCCAAAAATCAAAATTTTTCGTCTTACGGGTGTAGAACGGCATGAGGGTGAGTAATAAAGGACATTATTTTCATTTTCGGGTGAACTAACCCTTTAAACTGCTTTTTTACTGCAGTTGTGATAACTGCATCATTAATTCTAGGTTCCATTCAACTTCAACTTGGGAGAGTTAAAGTTTCTTTCTAATAGAACAAAATGCCATAAAATCCCACTTGAAATGGGACAACTCTGATTGTGCCAAGATGTGTGATGCCACATGAAAATTCAATTAAAGCAAATAAAATGCATCACTAAATCAGTGTTCCTACATTCAATGATAATTAAACCTTTTTAGCAAATGATCCCTCTGATGACAATCGTACACCTTCAGAAATAATTTTAGCATTGCACAAAACCATTTCAATTTAACCAAATTCATTTACTGGAAGACATCCATGTTGACAATTGCCAAACGATAGCATTGCCATTTTGTGTCCTTATGCATCTGAGCATCAGGCAATGGAAAGACTTTATAGCCAGAAGTATTCCAATTCTGACTTTGAACTGAATGCAATCTTTATCATCTAGCAAACTTAACTTGTGTACTAGGCTCCAGATGTTTATCACTGTAGCTAGATAATTATACTGGTTTCACACAAATATTTATCTCTTTGGATCCATCAGCAAAACCTGCACAGAACACCACTTGAATTGGAAGTACTGCAAGAGATTTGAATCCAATCTGTTCTTGAAGGTGATTGATTTATTTGGTGGAAATTAGAATTAAAGAATCAACAAAATACACTAATGGTAAGTATAGTAAGTAACATAATAAAATCTATGGACTGTTGGTATACTTGTAAGTGTACTATTTGAACTCTTCTTGGAACTACATTGACCATTTTAAGATTTAATAAGTATATTTTAAAGTCTACGTTTTAAGTGTAACGGTGGTTAATTTTGAATACACAACTACTTCGCAACACACTTGAAAAAATCTTTTGTATTGCAATTACACATTGAATATGACGGGTCCAACTTGCACCGAGCAGGATTTGAGCCAGCTTCACCAGCATGGTGCTAACAAATACACTAAAGACCGCAGCCTCTAACATCAGTCACTATTGCGTCTCTTGAGGCCAGGGGTGTGAGGTTTAGAGCTCTTTACTATCTGGCCTCCATTACACTCACCCCCTTAAACCTCACTCCTATCCGGGTCACGGCACCAATGTGACAGGTCCTACTAGCACCACCCTGAGTAGTATTCAAACTACACTTGTTATGTGAAAACATAACAAACACCACCTGATCATCTTTTTTCTTTGCTTGACTTGCTGTTATAACAGCCCAAACAAAATCTAATATTAAAAAGTCAAGGGTCAAGAGCCCAACTAAAGTAAACCCTCATCTCCACGATGGTGGCTTAAAAATTGTGATGTTCTCCTTTGGTGATTCTGCTTGTTATCATCAGATGTCTTCAATAATGGTCAATCATCACTCAATTAATCACTTAATTATCTCATTAACTCTGACACTGCTTCAATGGTACTTTACCTCAGTAGTGCGCAAACACATGAACACTAAGCAGTGTTATATGGCCTGGGCATACTATTAGATAAATCTTACCTATTTCATTTACATATGACTTACAAATATGAATCACATTAAGTTTATTAGTTTGTTTATGTAAAAACTATGTAATCCAAATGGATGGAAATTTTATATGTAATTCAATTACATAAAACTTATGTTTAGCCTGAAATATTTTTTTGAGTAGCGTCACCTGCATGGGAGGCATGCGCTAACAAGAATGCTAAAGACTGCAACCTCTAACGTCAGTCGCTATTGTGCCTCTTAATATCAGGGGAGTGGGGTTTACCTGCACAACTCTTTACTAGCTGGCCTTCATTACACTCACCCCCCTAAACCTCACCTCTCTCCCCCCTAAACCTCACCTCTCTCCCATACACACCTCTCTGAGTGGGATTCAAACCAACGTCACTGGCATGGGAGGCCGGCATGCTAACAAGGACGCTAAAGACTGCAGCCTCTAACATCAGTTGCAAGTCTTGAGGCCAGAGCAGTGAGGTTTACTTGCATAGCTCCTGCATGGCCTCCTTTACACTCACCCCTCTAAACCTCACTCCCATCAGAGTCACAGCAACAATGTGACTACTCGCACCACTCTGAGCAGGTTTGGAACCAGCGTCGCCAGCATGGGAGGCAGGGCACTAACAAGGACGTTAAAGACTGCAACCTCTAGCGTAAGTTGTTAGTGTTTCTTTTTAGGCCAGGGGAGCGAAGTTTACCTTCACAGCTCTTTTCTAGCTGGTCTCTATTACACTCAACCCCCCTAAACCTCACTCTCATCCGGGTCACAGCACCAATGTGACTGGTCCTACTCGCACCACTCCGAGCGGGATTGGAATCAGCATCACCGGCATGGGAGGCACGTGCGTTAACACTGCACCTCTGAAGTTAGTCGCTATTGCGCCTCTTGAGGCCAGGGGAGTAAGGTTTACTCGTATAGCTCTTTACTAGATGGCCTCTGTTACATTAACAAGACAACAAGTGAACTTATACTGTTAGTTTACTAGCTATACAGGCTACTTCTGTCCTAGTTTTAAGTTTATTACAGTAAACTTTGAAATATACTCAAAGTAAATACTAGTTTAATAGTTTATACTACAAGTATTCTTGTAAGTGAACATGTAAGTAAACTTAAGTATACTACAAGGGTATTAGTTTTATACTTTAGTTTATATATAAACCATTAACTGTGCTTCAAGTAGACTTGAAGTTAAAAGCTTATGCTACATCCTACGCCTTCCCTATTCAACTTGGAAAAAGCTTAACTGACGCGACACCAGTTCAGTTTATTTCGTAATTTGAATATGGAAGGGGGTCTGGTGGAAGCAAGATATTTTTTTTTTACACAAACGCATCGCTTCGCTTCAGAAGGCCTTTTATTAACTCCTCGGAGCCGTATGGAATATGTTTATGATGGATGGATGTGGATAAAAGCACTTTCTTCAGCTCATACTTGTTGATCCTCGCTCACTGCCATTATAAAGCTTGGATGCGTCAGGATATTTATTAATATTTCTCAGATTGTGTTCATGAGAAAGAAGAAATTCATATACCCTATGTGCACTGCCAGTGGATTTATGCCATTGATTGCTCCATTGACTTACTTCTTTTACTATTTGACTTGATATTTTGTGATCAATCCATCTATTTTCCAAACTTATGTAGGGTAATGTTTCGTGATGACATTTAAAATTATTTATACTGTGGGAGTATAATAGAAGCCAGTATGAATGAAATCTGTTACGAACTCTCACACACTGAAATCATTTTATGCTTTCTTATTTCAGCTGACAGCAAACAAATATAATTACATACAACTAGGCATAGGTCATTTGTTTATTTACTGTATTTTTTTTTTATTTACCTTATTTATCTCATTTCACCTTTCTTGAGGATATCAAGCAAATGTGCCACAGGTTTCCCAACTCTCCCCTACACAACAAGTGGCATCTATCAAAAGAAAATCACTTTGGTTTGAAATGTCCATTTTACTCAGAGAAATGCCACGCCACAGAGAAACTAGGATGACCAGAAAAAATCCACTAGTCAAGTCTGTGATTTGCTTTCATCTTGTGCCACTATCTCAGCTGGGTGACGGTAAATCTGCTCAAGCCAGATGACCTCAAGCTAACATTATGCTCAGGTCCTGCACAGATTTCAGCATAAGGCAAAAGATGAAGGTCCTCCTGTCGTTGGTAGCATAAGATGAATGCTAAATTCATGAGGGCAGGAGAAATACAGAAGGTGAGTGGAAAACATAAAAAATTAACTAATAATGTAATATGATCTATTTGTAATTTTAACTGGCTAAATACTCCCACTGCCTCATTTAATGTGCCTATTGAAACACTGCAAACAAGCTGATAAATGTTTATTGATGCAATAAAGCATGTTGAGCTACATAATATTTTATCTTCAGTAAGATAATTTAAGGTTATGCAATATTCAGAAACCTGGAGAAATATTTTCAGATGTTAGTGGTGTGTCTTTTTTTCTTTGTTTTTTTTTTCTCTGAAATATCTTCATTTTACCTCATCTTACAAAAGACGTGGTGTTAGCAAAACAACCTGCATGCACAAACCTTGCTCTCTTTTGACTCTCTCTATTTTCCATTTATCTAGTTCTCTCTCTGGCGTTCCCTCCCCTGTGTGACAGTGAATGTGTGTTTTCACCCCTAATTGGTTAAAGGTCTGGAGTGAAATTGGCTCGTTCACTGTCCTCTCTCAGTGGAGGGTGACTGGGCGACTCTCGGCAGAGTAAATTGTGCATGGAGGGAGTGTAATTGGGCTGTTAGGGCTGGAGCTTTCTATAATAGCATGCGACTCCGACACTCACACAGTGTACAAACATTGCAGGATAAATGATTCTTTTCCATCACACTGAGACGTCACACTGAATTATTTCAGCCACCATTCAGGAGTGTGTAGTGTAGAATTTACTTTCAATAGCTGGACCGGTCTGCAGAAAAAGATCATACTTTCTAGCTGGGTAAAAAAAAATTGGTAGCAGTCGATGTGTTTACACTAGTCAGACAAAGACTGAATTTTGAGAAGTCTTCACCAATTTTTAGCTTATTCTGGCCAAGAAGCACCTGCTGTCTAAAGACAGGAAAAACTGTCACTGTTAGTTACATTAAAAAATACCATATTTGGGTTTTCACCATTCATTTCTATGGTTATGAACAGCCATGATGTGACTATTTATGACCACTTAGACTCATCAAAACATTTGTGCTCAGCTTACATGGAGACCCATTTGCAAAGTAAACCATTTGAGTAACACACAGACATACATGTTTACTCGGTTATATCTATAAGTTTTAAATATTATAAACTAACTATCTAACAACAGAGAACTTTCTGCATTTACTTTATTTTTATGCTGTTTTTACAAACAAGGATGTCCCCAAAAGAAGTGTTTGCTAGATTTTGTCAGGTTTCTCTCACTTCTGGGTACAAATTTGTCCCCAAAATATGATTAGGTACACACACACACACACACGTATATAAAGGCTATCACATCATTTCGTATTCAGAAAAACAAGACATGTCCTGCTGTTTTGAAAATCATCACAGAGGTTGCAGGGACACACAGATACAGGTCTGATAAACAGCAGAATTTCTCATAGAGTTTTGATCTTTCTTTCCTCCTTAAAAGCACATCCGTATCTAGTGGGATGCATGACTCTAATAAGAACCACATATAACAAATAGAATCAAAATGTTGCCACTCTTGGATGCAGCTGAAACACAGAATAATCTCTCTTCACCTCAGTGTCAGTATCCACAGCGCCACCCTACGCATTTAGTTGTAACAGCAAGATTTAGGTGAGGGATTCATTGGGAAAGTACACCATGTAGTCAAACGTACATGCCAAACTTGGCATTTTTTCCAGCACAGTCCTGTTTTTCCACACCAAACTCTGTTTACCATTTAACTGGTAGCAACATATGACTGTACCACGCTGAAAGTTGCACTCCATATATGACTTTATGCAGCTAATGGGTGTAATAGCCAATTACAATACATTTTAATTGATTAGAAGTGATTGTCACATAGTTTTGACTATCATAAAATCAGTTTGCAATGCCACCAGCCAATAAGATTAGAACTGGCGAAGCCAATGTGGATCAGACGGCCAGTGAACATACTGTGGGCGTTACCTTTCCATATGTTCAATGAATATGAATATTCATACTTGAATATGACTAAAGAACAGATGGTGTGCAAGCTAAAAAAATATTCTGGCTTAGTTGTGGACCATTTACGCTCATCAAAGGTTTGAGGTTTGGTTGGTCGCTGATCGGCTGGGCAAAAGGGAATCCATTGACACTTTCAATGTTGTAAATAAAACAGATTATTCGATTTTGTTTTACAAGAAAATCCTGTTTAAGTCTTTCTACATCAAAATGTTATGTTTAATTCAATGTGTT
This sequence comes from Anabarilius grahami, assembly GCA_003731715.1. Taxonomy (NCBI): domain Eukaryota; kingdom Metazoa; phylum Chordata; class Actinopteri; order Cypriniformes; family Xenocyprididae; genus Anabarilius; species Anabarilius grahami. Next base: position 100,787 of record RJVU01042552.1, read on the forward strand.
ACTTGCCGTTTCATTGTTAAAGGTGCCCTAGAATTGAAAATTGAATTTACCTTGGCATAGTAAAATAATGAGTTCTGTACATGGAAATGACATACAGTGAGTCTCAAGGACAATAGCGAAAAATGGTAGATGGAGCAACAATAACTGACATGATCCATGATATCATGATATTTTTAGTGATATTTGTAAATTGTCTTTCTAAATGTTTCGTTAGCATGTTGCTAATGTACTGTTAAATGTGGTTAAAGTTACCATCGTTTCTTACTGTATTCACGGAGACTGGAGCCATCGTTATTTTCATTATTGAACACTTGCAGTCTGTATAGTTTATAAACACAACTTCATTCTTTTAAATCTCTCCAACAGTGTGTAATGTTAGCATTAGCTCCGTTAGCCCGAGCATAGGCTACTATCAAACTCATTCAGAATCAAATGTAAACATCCAAATAAATACTATACTTACCATATCTGATATGCTGCATGATGAACACTTTGTAAAGATCCATTTTGAGGGTTATATTAGCTGTGTGAACTTTGTTTATGCAATGTATTATAGAGTCGCGAGCTTGGGGGCGGGGAGCGCGAGTATTTAAAGGGGACGCGCGCTGAATCGGCGCATATTTAATTATGCCCCAAAATAGGCAGTTAAAAAATGGAATAATAAAAAATATATGGGGTATTTTGAGCTGAAACTTCACAGACACATTCAGGGGACACTTTAGACTTATATTACATCTTGTGAAAAAGGGTCCTAGGGCACCTTTAAAGGCCCCCTGCAGTCAATAATTTTATCCCTTAAAACTCTGAAAGTAATTTCTTCATGCCTTAAAATAGCTTGAATATAACTCTACACCCTTGCTTCGTTTAGTCTACACAGATCCATGAATATGCAAATTAGTCAACCATTCAATCACACCAGCTCGGACCACCTTATCCACTCGGTCAACTGTAGTAAACACCACACAATGGCAAGTGGAAATATTGGTATAATTCATTCATGTATGTTTGAACCAGAAACTGATTCAGAAGAAGAAGAGGAAGAGTGAATTTTGTTCAGTGCTGGGTTCTGCATGCTCGCAAATCCCCTCAATCCAAAGTGCAGACATGATGTAGATAAAAGATTCACTGTGCAATGTAGACGACTTCATTGATTATAACAGAACTTTGTGTGATCGCAAACTGAGATGATTGACAGCTTTTTAGTGATTATAAAGGGAGCTCTTTGTGCACTTTCTAGGCTAGATACTGTATAATCCATTCAGAAATTGAATAAAAGTTGACATAACAGTAATTGATAAGATTAGCCTTTGACTTGACTACATTATCAAACAGCTAATAATGTGTTGCTAATGTTACACAAACCATGTTCCCGTTCGCCATCTAAAAATCAGCATCCTTAGAAATAATGATAGGAAAATCCCCACCCAGCAAGTTGACGAGATTGGCTACATATTTGTGATTGTATGAATATGGGGTGATTTCATAACGTGTTTTTGACACCGTCTTTGGTACACTACAGTTTTAAGGAGAAAATACTCAGGAGTCAGGAAAGCTGTAGACTGATAAATTCACAAATGGTTTGTCTTATTAAGCCTATTAAAAACATTACACATAACTTTCTTCGCACATTTTCTATCAATTTTAGTTAAACTTTATTTTGATGGCCCCTTTTAGACATTCTGTTGACTAAATTAATGGTGCACCTACATGTCTCTCATAACTCTCATTAGTAGAATTAGTAGTATAGTATAGTATTAGTATACGTTGACATATATTTGCAAAGTTACTTATAGTCAGTAGAATGTCTGTTGGCGGACATGTATGTGCAACATTAATTACAGACAACAGAATGTCTAAAGTGGACCATCAAATAAAATGTTACTGCAATTTCTGAGTGATAATTGTTTCTAAAAAAAAAAATTTCCCTTAATGCGAGTAATCACAACATACGGTTTCTCGCTACTGAGGTTTAAACCAAACTACTCTGAAATGTATCTGCCAAAGTAAGCCACATTTCAAGAATAGGACCTTGGTCAAGGTCATCCAGGATTGTATTACGATGTGTTTGTTATCAGATGGTTCTTTGCTATCAATAAACTCTGCATGGATCTTCTCTGTTGTATGTATTCATCCAGCGTATCCACATAATGACTCTCTGTCATTCAACCCATCATCACAAAATGAGGGGAATGGATCCTTTTTCATTTTATATGAGCTAATTAATTTCTCCACTACACTTTCCACCGTGCTTGACTGTGTTCAGGATCGTGGCCAAGGACATTGACCTTGCAGCTGCTGGAAATTTAATAGGTTGTGAATGGCTCTCAACAGCCGCTCTGATGGGTGTCAAACTACCATTAAACAATGTTAATGATAGTCTGGATTTGATTCAGAGCCATGAAGGTCATGGCTTGTGTTTTATAAGTAATGTCTGGGTCATGTTATTGTTATTTTGAATTTTAACTGTCAAACAGTGACAAAACATTTTTGTTTTAAATTCTTTGACATTGTGTACAGTACTTGTGATTTTGATGTAAGTACGACTGTCACAATACCACAGTTACAGTCTACACTCCCTTGTGAAAAAGTGTGCTAAATTGTATTGAATGTGCAAAAAAAAAAACTGTACTTGCAGATAACATAATATAATGACATAAAAAGCCACTTAAATGCACTTAAAGAGAGCACACTACCATTACTATGGTTCATAACACACTTAAGTACACTTATAAAAAGTGTCCTTTGTAATAATGTCAAATTAAAAGTTTCTTAATGTATATTCAAAATCAGTATACATTCATTATAAATCATTTAGTAGGCCTACACTTTTTTTGTGTTGACTAACATACAAAAACACATGTAAAGTACTTGATTATAATTTTAACTGTAGTGTATTTTCAATATTACATTTAAAGTTAATACACATATGCAATTACAAATATTTTTAAATACACGAAATACAAGTTTGCATAGAAATTATATTAATTATGACATATGCTTGTCAGTACATTCTTTAACTATATTTTTAAGACAGTAAAAGTAATTATGAAATTATAAAGATGTCTACTTTATGTAATAAAATCACTATAAAGTTCAGATAACTACATTTAATATAAATGTAAACTATAATATATTTTTAATTGTAAATAATATGCAATTAAGTGTCTGAAAACATTACATTCAGTAGTTTCAAGTTTTTTTTTTGTTTTGTTTTGTTTTTTCAGAAGGGCCATACAAGTAAATTTCACAATTCTGGTTTATTATTACCACAGCAAAACCTATTAATGCAAGCCTTAATTCAAAAAGATAAATATCAAAATCAATATTTACATTTTTTATTAAAACAATTATAAAAACACTAATATTTCCCAAGATTTTCCAAGTAAATTATTCATGACTAGTCAGCAAATAAAATGAAGATCAAATATTTAGTTAAACATTCAGAAACTGGAAATTAAACACAAAAGTTAGTTGTTGAGAAGCAGCCATATCCTCTGAAAAGTTTATTTTATTTTCCTTTATGCCTAACTTTGTTTGATTGCTGAATTTGGTCTTGTGTGTTTACATTCTCTTAAGGCATGATGTATTTAGATGGATATCTCACAAAGATGAGCATTTTGACTTCCCTAGTTGTTGGAGATGGTCGAGATAACTGTGTCTGTGAATAAAACAAAGCAAGAAAGGCATGCAGAGATGAAACATTATTATCCGCAGACTGTCACTCGGCCTGACACTGCAGTCTAGCTGATGGCTATTCATTCTGACAACTTTCAGAGTAACAAAAGAGCAGGAAAGTGAAAAAGAAGATGGACAGGCTTAAAGTAACTGCCTGGATTGACAGAATACAATTTATGAAGGCAGATGGATGAGATTAGTTATACTAAGATCTATATGTCTCACAAACAGGGTCTGAAATTACCTTAATTTCATGCCAAATGTGAGTAAAAAATGGCTTTGGACAGTAAATAACCTTGAACAGAAAATGTAGAGAAGTAAAGCCTAAAACTCGTAGCACATATGTTGGAATATTCCTCACATAAAGTCAAAGTAAGGAGAACAAGATCATATTGGGTCTTCATTTTTGTGACAGGTGTAAAATTTAGCGGAATCATTCAGCTAAATGATTCGGTAACACTTTCTATGAAAAAAATCATAAGATGATACAACATTTTGTAAGGTTGTTTATGAGGCATTATGCATGTATCATAACACATTAAGAATACTCTTCTAATACTTTATAAATACAATCTTCATAGAAAGTTACCAATGATTCCTTTGTCATAAGGACAAACATATATTTTTTGATAATACTTCCAATACTCCATTTGTTAACAGTAGAGCTGCAATTTACGTGAACTAACAATAAAAAAACTTCTAAAGCATTCAATAATCTTAATATTCTTTACAATAAAAGTTCTTCATCCTTTGACATGAAGTATCTAGCAGTAGTACAAACTGTTCAAAATACATAACAGAAATTGTAATTAATTATGAAAATGTCAAATTAAAAATAAATAAATAAACTGCTATTGTGTAAATAATATGTAACCAATAAAAAAAAGTAACTAATCCGATTATGGACATTTTAAAACATAAAATCTTTTTACAAGTACTTAATATTTGGAATCTTTCTACTGTCACGTTTTGAGTTTGTCTTCTGATCTGTTCATGTCTGTTTTTCTAGGTTGTTAATTAGTTAAGTTTTCCTCTTTTGCCTGTCTGTCTGTCTCTCTCCCTGGTTACTGATTAATGAGTGTCCTCAGTTTAGGTATGTTTGGTTAATTAGTCTCATTTGCTCATCTGTTTACGTGTATAAGCCCTTAATTTCAGTCTGTTCTTTTCCTTCGTCCTACACTTTATCCTCAGCCACACACTGTGACAGAACGCAAGACCAAACAAAATTCAGAACAGCTAAGGTGAAAACACAAAATAATGGATTTGCCAGCCGTTCAACTCCTCTGCTTAGACCAGTGTTTCTCAAACTTTTTCTGCCATTCCCCACTTTAGAGGGGAGGGTCCCCAATCGCCCCAACAAAATGGTAATAAACTAGGCTTTTAGTTTATCTGTTAAAATTTATGTAAAATGTATTTTATTAACATCACATTTTAAAAACATAACTTCAAATAGCATCATTAAAAACTTTCAAATAGAGAAAAAAAAAGTGCAATTATATTATCACTTTGTATGAAAAGACTTTGTTCAAAAGTAAATAAAAATAATAATTCAGTTGAATTAGGAATGAACCCTTTCAAGCGTGAGTTTAAATTAAAATATTCTACCTGAGACGCATCATACTTGTCTCGTCACACACCACAGCCATAATAACACTGTATGAAAGATCTCGCTTTTTTATTCAAAATATTCACAAGCTTGCTTACCATGTCATCAGCTATCTGATATTCTGTTTTACTAGTAGGCTACTTGTGGATTTTTAAATGTCTGAAACCTAAAATAAACATGATGTTATTGAAAACACTGCATCGTTGTGATAAATGAGAAGTGCTGAGCATGCGCCCGTCTCTGGCTCAGCGCCAGCCAAAGCGCGAAAGCAGAGTTTGAATCTAAGATAACAGATTATGAGTTACCTGCGGTGAGTCCGACATAATGAATCCACTAAATTTTTGCGCGGCTTTAAGTCGCGCACACACTTAACGATTGTAAGGCCGATTATGAATGTAAATTGATACTTATGTCTGATTGCGCTCAAACGCGTCCAGTCAGAGCCAGTTGCGTTCAGTCTGCGATTACAGTCGGTGTTCAAATTCCATGTGAAAGTATATAAATCTGCTTCAGGAGCAGGAAACAATCGCTGTATGTTGAGCATAGTCTTAGAATGTTTTAGTTAGTCGTTAAATGTGTGCCCTGCTTAACACAGCAAATGCCGATACTCGTGCACGAATTTTGGGAGGCGTTCCCTCGAAAAGAGCTGTGAAGGAGGGGGGTTGTTCTTACGCATGCGCTCATTTAAAAAAATCAGTCGACGAAAAAATCCTATGTACCACCTTTAATAGAGATGGGCACAAAAGTGACCAAATTTCCTCCCGTTTGTCACACCCCACTTGTCATGTCTCTATTCCCCACCAGTGGGGCGTGCCCCACACTTTGAGAAACGCTGGCTTAGAACAACAAGGCAGAAACCTCCATGACCAACTGGCGTGCCTGCCATCGTTTTCTGATTGCTCACTGAAGGTATTTTTCTATACCAGCCTTAATGAGCAGACGAGGGCACGCCTGCCCGTTGATGGTACTCGGGGGACCTTTTGCAGACTATGTTGAGTGGGTGCTGGCCAGCTGTGGGTCTCGTTTCACGGTTTGCATAGTGGACGAGTCCACTGGACGAGCTCCGAGGCTGTTCCAGAGTCTCGTCCCGTCATGGCCGCCCTTCCAGAGTCTCATCCCGTCATGGCCGCCCTTCCAGAGTCTCGTCCCATCATGGCCACCCTTCCAGAGTCTCATCCCATCATGTGTCCCCAAGAGAGCATTTCCTGAGTATGTTTCTGTCAATGAAGCACTGACTATTATAGCCACAGCCATATTGTGTGTGTGGGCCACATACTCCTGTGTGTGAATTGGGGCTATATGCCTGTGGCCATAGTGGCCGAGCCTGAGCCTGAGCTCCGCCCTGGAGGCTTCCTATTCGCCTGAAGCTGCCTCTGTTCAGCCCCTCCAGGGTGCCCACCCTCCCATCCATTGGGCTTTCGTTTACTCCACGCCCTCCTCCAGAGCCCCCACCCTCCCTCCTCTGTTGAACTGTTTCCTTACGCCGCGAGGACGAGCCTTTTTAGGAGGGGGTGTACTGTCACGTTTTGAGTTTATCTTCTGATGGTCATGTCTGTTTTTCTAGGTTAATTAGTTAAGTTCTCCTCATTTGCCTGTCTCCTTGGTTACTGATTAATTAGTGTCCTCAGTTCAGTCTGGTTAATTAGTCTCATTTGCTCCTCTATTTGCATGTGTGTATATAAGCTCTCAGTTTCAGTCTGTTCTTTGTCTTGCATTGATGTTGTATTATGGAGTTTTTGATTGCTATTTTCTCCTGGTTATTCTCCTGTTCATGTTGTTTATTAAATTAAAAGATCTCTTTGAAGATTTCCTTCATCGTTTGCTTCATCCTCAGCCACACACCGTGACAACTATGTAATCCAGATTATTTATAATCAGTTATTACCCAATAAATGTTAACTAAGGGGACCTTATTGTAAAGTGTTATAATATTTTTAATAAAAGAAATTATGCAAAATGCCATTTCACACCATTAGGTTTAAGAAACAGTTCATTCTGAAGTCTGTTCACAGCAATGTCTGTAGGTAGATATTCTTGTATCTAGTGTAGAGATTTCAGCCACTGTCTTTTCAGATCCATGCCAAGCTTTGATGTCTTTGGTAATGTGACATGGCTCCCCATAGCCCAATGCCTTCAAAAACACTAGAAGTTTTTCACTTGAGCTTGAACAAAAGAGCAAAGTTCAGTGTTAAACAGTGCCAGATGGCCTAGAGCAAAACACATCAAAATGTATACTACACAATCTGTGACATGATTCCTTTGGGGTAACGTTTTGGTGAGAATCAAAGTATGTTGCAGAGTTATTTCTGTCTGCCCACTCGTTCTTATGATTTACTGAGCATGTCTGAGGAAAAACACATTTTGGTGGAAAATGTTGAGACATTACTGACCTCAGCACAGAGGTCAGTAATTCTGTTTCTTTCTAAAAAATTAAGGGACATGCTCCATTTTGTCAGTCTACATACTGTATGTCATTTGAGATATAAATAAATTATTAGTAGGTGACAACTAACCACATATAAAACTAAAATTCTTTATAGTAATAATGTGTGCCTGCAATTTTAGGCCTGCAGTATGTGTATAAGAAAGATAGTCCCTGCTTGACTGAATTAAGTGCTCAGATGCTTTTGTGATTCAGTCATTTTAATTTTAGCTCACTGACATATGACTTCATTGTCAGTGTTGTAAAAAATAAATGAATTTTAATGTCATAAAATGTCACACGCCATTACACACACACGTCAATTTAGGTTCTACCTAGACAAATTATAGAACAGTAGCACTAGATTACACTAGAGAATCGTGAGAAAACCCTGTGAAGATAACTTTTAAGTGCTTTGTATTTTAGACATTTTAATTTATACACCAGCAAATCCAGTAGAAAACAAAGATAAAATAAAAAAGACCTGACTAACCTTTATCATCCTTAAATTGTTGTAAATCTTCTAAAGATCCAGATATTCTTCAATATGAAAAGATTGCATTTAATCGACGATTGTGTTTTGAACATTAAGTTAAATTTAATCATAAAACAATATATAGATGTGTGAAATGGCTGTAGATAGATGTTTTGCTAATGGTTGTTAAAAAAAAAAATAAAAAGATTTCCTAAATGTTGCAGACTTTGGTCATTAAGTGCATTTTGTGACTGTCTGAAGACTTCTGAAAACATGTACTAGACACTGAGAAAAGCCAAATACTTAAATAACTAATGGGGGGGAAAAAACTATGTGCAGCTTTACAAACTGAGGGACAAACTTTAGAAACAAAACTCGTTTTTCCTCTGATTGGCTCAAGATGATTCGATAGGCACCTGCCATGTAGACATATACCTTCTTTTTTGCATGATAGAGGTTTAGTTGGCATCTGCAGATGGCATGGCGGCCTTTGCCAACTTTTTTTATACCTGTAGCATGCATCAAATTTGAAACAAGCTCATTTAGTGGATTAAAGTGTAAAATTTCTCAGTTTAAACATTTGTTATGTTATCTACGTTCTATTGTGAATAAAATATTGGCTCATGTGATTTGAAAGTCTTTTAGTTTACATTTTATTAAAATGTAAAAACGTCCCAACATTTCTGGAATTCGTGCTGTATATGGCTTTTTTGATGTAGTATACTTGCTCAGTAGCTCACCTGGTATAGCACTTTATTTGGAGTGTGAAGCGTTCAGGTACGAGTCNTGCAGACTTTGGTCATTAAGTGCATTTTGTGACTGTCTGAAGACTTCTGAAAACATGTACTAGACACTGAGAAAAGCCAAATACTTAAATAACTAATGAGGGGGAAAAAACTATGTGCAGCTTTACAAACTGAGGGACAATTGACTAATCATTAACAATACACCACATATGTTGTCAATAGAGCTCAACCTGTATTGAACACATTCCTTTAAGGTCACAATGACACTCCCTGCGGGGATCATTCTTCACACATCCATAAAATGACTATACGTACATACATGTGCACTAGAGATCCTTCCCTAGTGAAATTGTTAAATGGGACAGCAAAGGGTGTAGCTTTACAGAAGTCTGATTAGCATTAATTTGCATTAATGAGTGATGAGTGACTTTCCTCTTGCTCTCTTTAAAGGGGTTTTAGTGTAATGCATTAAGCCAAGTACCATTAAAATCCATATTTTACGATTCCTTTTGGTGACTGCATAAAAACATGTACGCATGTATAATACTTTATCTGCAGTATGCAGACTGTTAACCATATAATTTATGAGAATTGCTTTTGCATGGTTACATCTTAATGCTCATGTTATGATGAGATTGATGTTACTTTATTTGGGGGGGGGGTTCAGAGACCTCAATGACTTTTGTGTAAAAATAATAGTAGCTATTTTCCCTTCAAATTGTTTTAATATGTTTATCTGATATAAACAAATTCCAGCTGCCAGATATTACTGAAGCTTTAACCATCTGTTCTATCACAAAGTTGGCATCCACTTTTCAAAAAACTGATCTAGTATTTCAGCAAAAACACACTGTAAAAATACAAACAACTGACATTAGTGTATAGAACCTTGCCAGAATATTAGCTAAAGTTCTGAGAATGTTCCCTGTTAGTTGGGTCAATGTTAAACATGTTTTCCAATCTATTAAAAGGACCCTCAATCTATTGAAATACCCCAAATAGAACATGAGGGTCAATCCTTGATACTTTCTATTAGTGTAAGCATGCACTTAATCAATCAATGAGAAACAATCTAGATGAGGAAAAACAGAGCTGATGTTGTATTTCCAACACAGTCTGATGTTTTCCACAGAGACAAACCCCAAATTTCTAAAGAAAGCCTGCTTATATTTTCTGTATTTGGCACTAACAGTGTTTCTTATCACTGCTTAGAGTGTGACTGAATTCTCCATGTACCAATTATGATTGCTCAGATACACTCCCAGCCGGATAAAGGCAAAGAGCCAGCGCAACTGGCACAATGAGACTGTGTGTATGTGAAGCATTCTCCACCATTTATAATGAACATGCTCTGGATGATGCTTCATGATGCTTCATTTTGGCACAAACAGCAGTAAAGTTGGGTGCCTTCCAAACCACAACTGCCTAAATGCTCCTGCATGGCTCAAAGACACAACAACATGACCTAATTTCAACATTCTCACCTAGTTTAGTACTATACTTCTTCTCAAGGGAGCAAATGAAGAGTTCAGATGCAAAAGCCTCTAAGTGCCATCTGAAATTTTCTTCTAAAATTAGAATTTTTATCAAGCTCGTATGTTTAGGTTCAGTAATTTCACTTTAATGGCAATTAAAAGGTCCCTTTCATTGCCATTAAAGTTAAATAACTTAACATAAACATATAAGCTTGATAAAAATGTTCATTTTAGAAGAGAATTTCAGACGGCACTTAGAGGCTTTTGCATCTGAACTCTTCAAATATTCATCACAACCTCAAACCCATTTGTGAGGAATAAAGGGGCTATAGCAAAGGTCAGCTGGTGCATGTGCTCTGTGCTGCATGCTAAAGCTACTGTGCCACTTTAAATTTTTCCGTTTGTACAATTTCACAATTTTCATGCACAGCTTGGCAGAGATCAGCCATATTTACAAGTAGTATTGTCCACAACCCAACAAATGTGACCTGGACCAAACTCTGCAAAGTATCACAGATGCTACAGACACCAATTGTCATCCATGATGATTCTGTAACCAATGTTTTTTTTCATTACACCTGTTTATGTTCAAGCAGTACTCAACCTTCACATTTGTTTGTTCATCAAATCTGAGCTCTACATGTAATACAGCCCTCCAGTTTTTAAAATGCTTTTGCACATGATACAATGGTAGCCATGGCTCTATTTTTTTCCACTTTTTTTTTTTTCAAAATGTCAAAATCGCACCAATACATACAATTTACTGCAGTTTCCAGCTTAAATGAACAAGTAGTGGAAGTAAAATGTCAATAAATAAATAAAACTAATAAATTATGATTACAGGAGCAGACCGAAGGTGCGTAGGCACTTATTGTTTCAGTTGGCGTTCTTCTCATTCTTCTTCTTCTTCTGCTTTTGAGTCTATGGCAGCCAAATGAACTGCTTGAAGGAAAGTTATCAAATTTGGCACACAAATTGAGGACAGTCTGAACTGTCACCATAGCAAATTTGGAGTCTCTAACTTACTTGCTGTAGTGCCACCAACTGTGACTCACGTTTATGTTAATAACTTTTGAATCACTTTAGAAACAAAACTCGTTTTTCCTCTGATTGGCTCAAGATGATTCGATAGGCACCTGCCATGTAGACACCCCCCCCCCAAAAAAAATTACCTTTTCAAACTCATCATAGGTCACTGCTCCAATTTTCGTGAAAATTCAACTAGATAATCTTCCGACAGTGCCTGTCTAAACTGTTCTCTTTAGATTTGGTGCAGCATTCCAAATCGAACGATACCCAATTTTCCCATATAAGTCATTTTGAATTTAGTTGTCAAATTTTATATTTTACAAACACATTGGCGTGTTGTTATGAAACTCGGTATGTGTCTTCGGCACCATGCCCTGACAGTAGTCAAAAATTTTCAGGGCAGCGAATGCAAACCTTCTTTGTGCTTGGCCCCTTACTCACTGTTTGCAGCTATATTTAGTTTAACTATAATAACTATTAATAACGACTTATTTTCACATGATTCCTTACACATTACTATGTTATGTGACACTGTTACTGTAGTGTGTAGTTTGTAAATTAATGCACAATGTACCATATAACCACATGAGCCAATATTTTATTCACAATATAAATTAGATAACATAACAAATTTTTAAACTGAGAAATGTTACAATTTTATGCACAAAATGAGCTAATTTCAAATTTGATGCCTGCTACAGGTCTCAAAATAGTTAGGACGGGGGCATGTTTACCATGGTGTAGCATCTCCTCTTCTTTTCAAAACAGTGTAAAGACGTCTGGGCATCTAGGTTATGAGTTTCTGGAGTTTTGGTGTTGAAATTTGGTATCATTCTTGCCTGATATAGGTTTCCAGCTGCTGAAGAGTTCGTGGTCGTCTTTGACAAATTTTTCTCTATAAGTGAAAGATCTGGACTGCAGGCAGGCCAATTCAGCACCCGGACTCTTCTACGACGAGGCCATGTTGTTGTAATAGCTGCAGTATGTGGTTTTGCATTGTCCTGCTTTTGTAGTCTGGAGGGGAGCACATGTTGCTCTAAAACCTTTATATACCTTTCAGCATTCATAGTGCCTTCCAAAACATGCAAGCTGCCCATACTGTATGCACTTATGCGCCACCATACCATCAGAAATGCTGGCTTTTGAACTGAATGCTGATTGAATGCTGATAACACGCTGGAAGGTCTTTAGCCCGGAGGACACAGCGTCCGTGATTTCCAACAAGAATGTCAATTTTGGACTCGTCTGACCATAGAACACTTTTCCACTTTGAACCAGTCCATTTTAAATTAGCCTTGGCCCACAGGACACGACGGCGCTTCTGGACCATGTTCACATATACCTTCTTTTTTGCATGATAGAGCTTTAGTTGGCATCTGCAGATGGCATGGCGGCCTTTGCCAACTTTTTTTTATACCTGTAGCATGCATCAAATTTGAAACAAGCTCATTTAGTGGATTAAAGTGTAAAATTTCTCAGTTTAAACATTTGTTATGTTATCTACGTTCTATTGTGAATAAAATATTGGCTCATGTGATTTGAAAGTCTTTTAGTTTACATTTTATTAAAATGTAAAAACGTCCCAACATTTCTGGAATTCGTGCTGTATATGGCTTTTTTGATGTAGTATACTTGCTCAGTAGCTCACCTGGTATAGCACTTTATTTGGAGTGTGAAGCGTTCAGGTACGAGTCCCATGAATCACGAGTCACGATAAAAGAAACAGGCTAAAATAGAGTGGTTACATTTTTATCTCACATTTGCTTTTGTTAACACTGTCGGATAGGTTTAGGGGTTGTCATGTTTATTTATATAGCACTTTATTCAATAGTTTGTTTCAAAGAAACATGAAAAACAGTGCCAGGGTCTTTCAATTAGAATTAGATTTACAATTTCACTTTCTACTATAAAGCAGCTCTCCAGTGTGTTCATGTTTTTACTGGCAGATGTCTGACCTCAACGGACTGTACAGAAGAAAAGGAAAAGATTGGAAAAGGAAAAGACTGGAAAAGATTTCCATGTCAAAAAAGGTGTAACCTACCAATTATGTAATCGCCACTTACCAATGGTAGTTCAGAGTTGTCTACCAGCTGGAGCAAACTTTTCAGGAAAGCTCATTTTGAGCTCAACTCCCTAAATGAACTTTGTTTTTATCTGGTTTTGTTCAAAATTAACACACTAGTTTGTTCTTTGATTTTGCTCGCAGTCATCGGGGCCTTTAACCTTTTAGCACCACTCGCATTTCCAAACTGCCACGATACTGCAACCAACATAATAAATCGTTATTATATTGTTCATCTGTTTCAGATAAAACTGAATGTACTTTCATCACAACTCACTGGACATTTCACTTTGAAAGTGTTGCGAAATATGCAAAAAGCATCATAATATTTTGCAGAAATGTCAGCACAGGCACTTTTCTCCAATGGGTTGAGCGATGGTGTCGAAATTAATGAATAAGAAGAGAATTTAGGTCAACAAGCCTTCTTTGTTCTCTTTAGTTTCAAATAAAATAGTTTAATGGCCATTCAAAGCAATTGAAAAGACTTAAGAGATCTTAAATCAGCATGAGAAGAAAATTGTCCATCAGCAGCTCTGCATCGCGATGGGCTCTTCTCATTTGTCATTCAGACCTTCTCTCACAGAGGGTGTGTGTTTTGCTTGTTCATACTGATAAGACATTGCTGTTTCTCTGGTGTCACTTCGTTTGTTCTACCCCTTCATCCAAGATGAGGCTGAGAAATCAGAGTGACAGGATTAATTTACAGCAGGATAGATTTAAGGTTTGAGAGTGGATTACAATTATTGATTCTGTCTCTCTGAAACCCCATTGCTGGTTTTCCTCTGGTTTAATAGTTTCAAGCAAACAAACACTAACATTTGTCACACAAGTTCAAATAGAGCATGTGCTACTGAAAGCTATTTTTAGGGTGGCTCTGAAGACATTGAAGGCTATTTATTTATTGATCTTCATTCTGAGAAAGTCTTGCTCATAAAAGCCACCACTGCAGTAAAACCCCCTAGAGATATATCTTACTTTGGCCTATCTGAGAAAAGAAGACAATACAGTGAAGAGACATCAGAAAATAGGGCCTTATGTGTCTCTGTGACTTACTGCTGATTGCCTTATAATACTAACCTACTCATGTTATTTCATAGATTTGATTTCTTGCTGACTATTGTTTAGCTGTAAATGTTTGTAGGTTTACTTATTCAATAAAAACTATTTAAAAAAACAAAGGTCATTTTCTCATAAGTTCTCCAAACAGAAGTGCAAAAATTATGCTGTTTGAAGTGTCACAACAAGCAATATACACTATATTGCCAAAAGTATCGGGACACCCCTCCAAATCATTGAAATCAGGTGTTCCAATCACTTCCATGGCCATAGGTGTATAAAATCAAGCATCTAGGCATGCAGACTGCTTCTACAAACATTTGTGAAAGAATGGGTCGTTCTCAGGAGCTCAGTGAATTCAAGCTTGGTACCGTGATAGGTTGCCACCTGTGTTACAAGTCCATTTGTGAAATTTCCTCACTACTAAATATTCCACGGTCAACTGTTAGTGGTATCATAACAAAGTGGAAGCAACTGGGAACAACAGCAACTCAGCCATGAAGTGGAAGGCCACGTAAAATCACAGAGCGGGGTCAGCGCATGCTGAGGTGCACAGTGCGCAGAAGTCACCAACTTTCTTCAGAATCAGTAGCTACAGACCTCCAAACTTTGTGTGGCCTTCAGAATAGCTCAAGAACAGTGTGTAGAGAGCTTCATGGAATGGGTTTCCATTGACGAGCAGCTGCACCAAGTGCAATGCAAAGCGTAGGATGCAGTAGTGTAAAACATATACCGGGCTCGTGGAGACGTGTTCTCTGGAGTGAACAATCACGCTTCTCTGTCTGGCAATCCGATGGACGAGTCTGGGTTTGGCAGTTTCCAGGAGAACGGTACTTGCCTGACTGCATTGTGCCAAGTGTAAAGTTTGGTGGAGGGGGGATTATGGTGTGAGGTTGTTTTTCAGGGGTTGGGCTTGGCCCCTTAGTTCCAGTGAAAGGAACTTAATGCTTCAGCATACCAAGACATTTTGGACAATTTGATGCTCCCAACTTTGTGGGATCAATTTGGGGATGGCCCCTTCCTGTTCCAACATGACTGCACACCAGTGCACAAAGCAAGGTCCATAAAGACATGGATGAGTGAGTTTGATGTGGAAGAACTTGACTGTCCTGCACAGAGTCCTGACCTCAACCTGATAGAACACCTTTGGGATGAATTAGAGCAGAGACTGCGAGCAAGGCCTTCTCGCCAACATCACTGCCTGACCTCACAAATGCGCTTCTAGAAGAATGGTCAAAAATTCACATAAACACACTCCTAAACCTTGTGGAATGCCTTCCCAGAAGAGTTGAGGCTGTTATGGTTGCAAAGGGTGGGCCAACTCTTTATTAAACCCTACGGATTAAGAATGGGATGTCATTAAAGTTCATGTGCACATAAAGGCAGACGTCCCAAAGCTTTTGGCAATATATTGTATATACTTGTCGGGACCATCAGCAAAGGGCTTAAATTGGACCTATTATGCAAAATTGCTATTATGCAACTTATAATTAAGTTCAAAAACAATATAGGTGTTCACAGTGTGTGTACACAACCACCTATTGTAGTAAAAATGTAACCACTTCATTTGTTATTTTTCCCATAAATCTGAAACAGTGTCTCAAAATGAACTGTTCAGGAATGTTCTACAATGTGACGTCTCATTGGAACAGGTCCCGCCCACAACTGTCGACTCTGCCCTGTTAGCTTAGCTCCTCACCTGATGAGCTGTACACAGTCCGCCATCTTTATTCTTATTAAAGCTACTAAAGTTATTCAGTTAAGAGAAGTGAGTGATTTTCTATTTTTTCTTTTATTGTTTGGTTCAAATTAACAGCATATACAGCAGTAGGTATCAATTGTAAATCCATAATAGAAGATTTTTTTGTCCAAATAGAAGATTTTTTGGACAAAAAAATCTTCTATTGTGTGGTGTCATTACATTTTTTAACTGGTCCAGATTGAGACGGAGCATCCCCGATCTCAAATTGTAAATATCGAACATGTTTGATATTTACAACTCTTGATCGGGCTGCCTCTGATGTGGAATAGCCAAATAAAAGCAAGCAAGCGTTACCTACCGGATGTTGCAAGCTTCTTTAGCTGAAACTTGGCAGTCACAATCATGCCACGAAAGTGGAGTATTGAGAAAGAAGATCACCCATTTTGTTTTTCATTGTAAAGCAGAATGAGTGGCAGGAGAGCCAGCTGACAAAGTCGATTGTCAAGTCACATTTGATCTTGTGAGTCTCCATGAGATCTCGTGTCACTGTCATATTGTTCCTGCAATCAACAGGTGTGTGGTCTCGCAGTTTGGTCGAATCATCTAGTGTGTGCATTCAGAGAATTATAATGCAAAAAATCAGTTGAAACTGTCATTATGTCTGTGGTCTCCAACAGTTTTAAAATTGGTTAAGATTTGAAAATCGTCTAGTGTGTCCCAGGCCTTAAATAAATATGACAGTTGTTAAAAGAACAGCCTTGATTAGCTGTTTCACGAGCAATTAAAGGGGCCGCAGCCTGAATCAGCGCATATTTAATGATGCCCCAAAATAGGCAGTTAAAAAAATGTATTTAAAAAAATCTATGGGGTATTTTGAGCTGAAACTTAACAGACACATTCAGGGGACACCTTAGACTTATATTACATCTTGTACAAAAACGTTCGATGGCACCTTTAAGGTCTTCAGGATTACAGGCAGGTGAGTTTGATTAGCGTTGGAGATAAATTTCACAGGACTTTTGAATGTTATTGTTTCAGCATCAACCAACATGGCTAATAAGACTAGTCCAACCTATGGAAAAAACAAGTTGTCTTTTACAGAGATATTATAATTCCTTTTGCAATCTGCCTCAGGCCTTTAGGGAATGAGCATTCTTGGTTTGACTGTAGATGAGGAAAACTACCGATTCAAACCTCTAGACCACGCAAAAGGTCAAAGCTAATTTCTTTTCCCAGCACCCTGTGATCATTCATTCTCAGTTATTATGTCATAATGAAACCTGGTGTTCATTTTTACTCTGGTAGATTCACACTATAGGTCAATGCAAGCCCCATCTTTGTTTCATTAGAATTTGTAATCAGTAACATATTCATCATGATGATTGATGTGTTCAATATGGCAGGAGGGAATTCGCTACTTTTTTCTTTCTTATTACTTCTAAGTAATCTCCATCAATATGCCTCACACACAGGACCAGACCGTAAAATAATGACTAAATGACACTATGAGTTGACATTTACATCTGTTTTCTTGAATCAGTAGCGTTCATATGTTCCCAGATATAATTAAGCTTATATGTGCCAGTGTTGCGTGTTTAGTGTGAGTATGGAGCCATTAGTTTTGCTGTAATATTTTGTTTAAATCATTTTAAAGAGATAGTTCCCCCTAAATTAAAATTCTGTCATCACTGCTGTCACACAAAATGAGAAATTCTTAAGACTGTGCTGGCCGCTCTTTTTAATGCTGACTGAAGCTTTCAAACTTTAAAAAGGGTGCAAAAGCATCATAAAAGTGTTATAAAAGTAATCTATAAAACTTTTGAGTCTATCTCATACGGCAAAAAAAAAAATTTTCTGGCCAAAATATACACACTGTAAACATAAATAAGCTGGCAAAACTCAAAAAAATTGAGGACAAATAAACAAGAAATTCAAAGTTTAAATAAGCAGAACTGGCAGATTTTTATTTTGTACTCATACATTTAAATTGTTCTTAACTTGAAATGTTTGAGTACACTCATACATTTAACTTAAAATTATCATGTAACCCCAATGTAAACATATTAGTTTAAAATTAACTAGCTATAACAAGCTAATTTAAAAAACAAAACAAAAGATAACCTGCTAATTTATGTTAACAATAGCATGGTATAGCACTTGCTGAATAAGTACAGCAATATAAAGCATTTAACAAGCCGCATTCACCACTCATAACTCTCCAAAAACCCACATTAAAATAAACTGTTCTAAATGAGCCTAACAAAACATTAATCACTATTAAATCTCCCACTTAACATTAATCTTGCACAAAAAAAAACCCATTATGTAACACTTCATTTTAGCATTTACTCTCCCTTTTGAGTGCCATGGTCAAAGCATGTTGAGAAATAGAAATAATTAAAATTAAGTCCGTCTAAATGAAAAGAAATTAGTTCATAAAACTCAAAACAATGAAACAGTTCAGTTTACTCAAAATATATCAGTTCTGTGAACTTGAAAGAAAAAGAAAGTTATAAATACTTATAAAAGTTAATTTGACTGAACTAATTTGTTTAATTTAAGTTTGTCCTACTCAAACCAATTAAATATTTTGAACATTAGGGTGTACAATGCAGTATGTAAAATATATGTTGTAAAAACTGTGGCTTGCAGTAAAAATATATTTTTCATATATAAATATATTTTGTTTAAACTTTCATATGGCAAAATATATTAGAAAATGTACTTCAAGAGTCAAGAAAAGTAATTTGAAATCTTAAAATACATTTTAGGTGACTGCAAAATGCACTCTAAAAAATAAATGTAAAAAAATGCACTGCAAAAAATGCTGTTCTTACTTAGAGTTTTTGTCTTGTTTCTAGTCAAAATATCTTAAAGTTCTTAAATCAAGAAGCATTTTCTTGACAAGTAAAAATTATCTTCTTGTTTTTAGGAAAAATAAGTCAAAATTAAGTGAGTTTTTCCTTAAAACAAGCAAAATAATCTGCCAGTGGGGTAAGCAAAATAATCTTATATCAAACCAAAAATAAGATATATAATCTTGTTTTCAGTTTGGATTAAGATTATTTTGCTTACTCCACTGGCAGATTATTTTGCTTGTTTTAAGGAAAAACTCACTTACTTTCGATTAATTTTTCCTAAAAACAAGAAAATAATTTTTACTTGTCAAGAAAAAGCTTCTTGATCTAAGAATTTTTAGATATTTGGACTGGAAACAAGACAAAAATTCTAAGTAAGAACAGCATTTTTTGCAGTGTGTATACAGTAAAATACCATTTTCAATTGAAACAGCAATATACCATAAAACAATGCATTCTGGGTAATATCATTAGTCACAGTCATTTACAGTCCTTTTTTAGAGTGTGTAGCTTTTCAGACATAGTTTGGACATTATAAGCATGTTTACATTGTAGATGGCCAAAAACTATATGTGAAAATGTAAGTATAAATATATTTTAAAGTTTTCAACCCATTTTTATATTGTTACAATGTCGGTAGTGCATGTAAATGAACAATGTTTACTCGTTCTCTGTCTTCCTTGGACAGAGAAATTCATGTTTATTTGTCAGCAAAAGACTGACTTTTGTCAGCTCAAGGGCTTTTGAGAATACTACAGATACTTCCGCATTTCTGTATCCCGCCCACATGACAGCCGAATAGACAGAGAGTTATTAACAGAACAGTTATTGTAAGAGTGGGTTTATCACTGAAAATTGTATCGCACATTGTCTACTCTTTAATCAGAATTATGGAAAAACAGAACACAATGGCAACAGCTTTCTTATCTGTATGCAACAGCGTATGCTTCAGGCGAAACAGACAGAACAGCTTAGTTTGGCCATAAAACGCTGTGTTCATGGTCATCCAGATTGAAATGTTGACTACAAACACTGAGGTTTTTCTAATTTTACGTTGCGCCATTTTCTCTGTATTTGCAGCCTTTATCAACTTGCCTACAATGCGCTAGATTCTTCACTGTAAACAGAAAGTAACTCCCTGCCACTAAGCCTTTACTATTTAAATTTTGCACTCGGGAACAAGATTTTATTAAATTTTTTTCCCCTTGTATATTTTGAAATGTATTTTAAAAAATATATCTGAAAATACAGAAGTGCATTTAGTGAAAAAAATCTGTCATTTGCGTTGTTTGAATCGCTTGATATGGTCAGAATGATTAATGTATGAACTGGAATACTTGTTTCTCTGAAATATATAGGTTTTTTTTTTTTTTTTTTACACTAAGCTATAGTATGGCCTCAGAAGACTTGGATTATAGTGCAGTACTTTCATGGTCCTTTTTTGAAGCTTGAAAGCTTCAGTCCCTGTTCATTATTTTCGTGTCCAATAGAGCAACCGGCACGGTCTTCAGATTTTCTCCTTTTGTGTTCCACAGAAGAAAGAAAGCCATATGGGTTTGGAACGACATGAGGGTGAGTAAATGATGACAGAACTATTCCTTTAATTTGTTCCACTATCCTATGAATGCATAATCACATTAACTCAACAATTCTGTCTTTCTGTCCTCCTACACTGTCATAATTCTGAAAGCGGGGCTAATGTTTTCAGCCCTCTCAGAATAAAGATCTGTCTACATGTTAGTGCTAAAACATCAATAAAGCAAATGGATCTGTCTCTCTGAGTGCAAAGATAGCGGCAATAGGCACCATCAAGGTTTATGTAAGATTTATTAGATTGTTGTCTGAACTGTGTGTGTTCCTCCTCTCAGAGAGAAAGCAATGCTAAAGAATGACTCTTTAAAACAGATAAATAAAGCTGAGCCCATGGGCGTCCTTCAGCGGCTCTAATAAAAGTGCAATGTATAATTGAATTCATCAGGATTGCTCTCGGAGCAATAAGAGAAAATGTTATTTAAAATGATGTTGATAGGGAGCGTTTGGTGCTGTGACAGATCGCTCTGCTTCAGTTTATGTGAAGGGTCCAAAATTAGCACTTGTAAAAGACACTTTAATTTCCTGTTGAAAAAATTAATAAATAAATAAAATTATAGTCGGGACATATTAAAGTCATATTGTTCCTTCTTTAAAAAAAAAGTCAAAATTTTCATTGTTGAAAAAAATGTCCAGTTTCATTCAGTATATAGCATTTTCGAATAATACTCTTCAGGAAGGCCAGAAATGTTCAAGCCATTTACTTTTTGTCCCTCTTGTGAAAGTGAAATTGCATGGACCATGTTGTAACTAATTGGATTTCATCTGAATAAAAGCTTGTAATGAGGCAGACTGAAATATGTGCTGGAATCCGTGGACAGTGATTCCATAGAGAAAATCTGTAATCTGGTATTACAGCAATCATAAAATACAATCCATAAAATACATCCAAAAAATCAACTCCTGCACAAAACCAAGAGAGCAATAATAGAAATGTGTGAAACCACTCAGAACAGGAAAAAATTGCATGAGTGGTAACTCAATCATCATCTCATCAACTTGTTACTTGTAAATTCATACATAAAGTCTTAAAAATAAAGGTTCTAAAATGGGGTTTTAGAAGAACCATTTTGGGTTCACTGAACCAAATTAACATCCAAGTTACCATCCCTGAGACACACTGTTCTGAACCTCTACCAGTGTCCAATAATCCACTTATATGTCTCTGAAAAGACTTCAGTTATTCACTTTCCATTAGAAGCTCTTTATTGAAATTCATTTATGAACTGATCTGGGTCTGTGAGGCTTATGGCATGTTGCGTAGATGCCACAGAGAGCTGCATATTCCTAGAGAATGTGCTTTCAAGCTCATCGTGCTGAATGCAATGTGTATTGGTGATAACCTAGAGATGAAAGGAGCCATTGCAGCAGCCAATCAGCGTCCGCTGAGCGTGACAACAAACCCAGCGAGCCACTAACTGGATTGATATGGAGAGACAGTAGTGTTCTACTGGGGCCAACACTGGCAGTTTATCCATATGCAGAGAGTAACAGCGATACTGAACTTTCCTTGCAGTCTTTCTGTCATTTAAATGTTCTTTAGTACTCTCACCAGGAAAAGATTGCAGGAAATTCTCCATCAGTCTAAAAATCGCTTCTAGCTAGTGACCTTATTCACTAGGGATGCATTTTTTTTTGTTCTGATTGCAATTATTCTGGTTCCATAATAATTCCATTAACAATAATTTTAATTCTTGAAGAAGATAACATCTGCTCCAACTGATTCAATCATTGTGTGAGTTGTTAGATGGATTCAAAGCGGAAATTCACAGACCTATGGCTAATTTCTGATTGTGCTGACTGACTGATACATTCATATTGTACATACATTCATAAATACATATTTTCATACAATGAAAATCCACACAACCATAATTTGCTGCTAGTATTGTAAAATGGAAAAGGTCTTTGTTCCCAACTCTATTATTCAAAAAATTTATTCAATATGGGGCTTAGCCACTAAATATAGCAACAAGGGAGTGGACGTATTGCCTAAGGCAGGAATCTTCTAAGACCAAGGCTGAGTTCAAATGTATTGGACTAGATACTGTCATTGGCCTTGAGAAGCATAAACCTGCTTAGTGGTGGTTGTAATTTGAAGTCATATTCATTTTTATATTCATACTGTGCAAGTGTTAATGAAAGCAAAGGTCTCTCAATGTACTAGCAGCAGAGCATCAGTATGTGTGGATATCCTCTCATTAGAAGAAGAAGTTTCTATGGCTATATCGAAGGAACAGCTGGTGTTGGAAATACAGCACCATCTGGCCTCCTGTACATGGGTCACAAAGTTTGCACAACTAGTTCCATAATATCATTTGTACAACACTTTGTGTAAAGTATTTTCTGAAAGATCCTAAAAAATATATATATATATTTTCATCACTATTAGAAGAAGCTCTTTTCAGACAGTGAAGGTTGGCTCAAACCTTTACTTCAGACTTAATGAGCATAGTTCATTTAAGGTTTTCACTTATAAACTAGAACAGAAAAGTCTGTCAAGATAAACTTTGGATGTTTTAGTATGAAGTCTAAAGGTTGTATGACTTGCATGTCATTAAAATATTTAGGCTAAAGAGAGATTAAAGTTTGAAAAAACCTGATCTCATGGGAAAATGTAGGTATTATTCCAGTTGGTGATTTCTTATAAACTTCTACGATGTGAATCATATGAAAATGCATGACTTTTAGAAAAGAAATTTAGCATGAAGGTCTATCCCTAAACAATTGCCACTTGGGCGTAAGCAGATCATACAAAGACGTATGAATGAGGCCTTAAAGATTCATATGAATTAGTCACCAAAAAGTAAAATAGTTTCAAATTGCCACGAGATTTGAACAGGTGTAGAATAGGCAGTTGCTAGTGTAATGGAGGCTAGCTGATAAAGAGCTGTGTAGGTAAACCTCACTCCCCTGGCCTCAAGAGGCAGAGGAACTGGCGTAGAGGCTGCATCCTTCTTAGAACACCACCCTCCTATGCTGGTGATGCTGGTTCAAAACCCGCTTGGAGTGGTGTGAGTAGGACCGGTCACATTGGTGCCGTGACCCGGATGGGAGTGAAGTTTAGGGAGGTGAGTGTAATGGAGGTCAGCTAGTCAGAGCTGTGCTCACTCCCCTTGCCTCGAGGCGCAATAGCGACTGATACTAGAGGCTGCGGTCTTTAGCGTCCTTGTTAGTGCACCTGCCTCCCATGGTAGTGAAGCTGGTTCAAAGTTTAGGGGGGTGAGTGTAGTGGAGGCCCGCTAGTAAAGAGCTATACAGGTAAACCTCACTCCCCTGGTCTCAAAAGGTGCAATGGCAACTGACGTTAGAAGGTTGCGGTCTTTAGCGTCCTTGTTAACGTGGCTACCTCCCATGCCAGTGAGGCTGGTTAGAACACTCTGGGTGGTTATTATTTGCTAAGTGGTAGATGCACATAGATAGTATCATCACATCTCAGTGTTTACATTGTCTCACCTTCAACTTTTAACAAGAAATGCCACTTTTAAAACAATGGACCAACTGGAAGTCTTTAGTGAAATGTGTCTCCTTTGTGAAATGTGAAATTGCTTTCCTGTAGCTCAGTGGTTAGAGCATGGCACTAGCAATGCCAAGGTCATGGGTTCGATCCCAGGGATTGCACATACTCAGATACAAATGTATAGTATAATGCAATGTAAGTCGCTTTGGATAAAAGCGTCTGCCAAATGCATAAATGTAAATGTAAATGTTTCCATCAAGTTTATTCAATAACAGTATGTTAACTTTGTCAAGCCAACATAATATATTTAGTCCCATTTAAATGTCAGATATAGACATGCTTAATTCATAGAACATTTTCATTCTGACCTTTTTCTCCACAGTATTCACAGTCATGTTCTTCCCCTTGATTAGCGCTAATGCACTGATTGAGAGTAATTGGATGTTTCTCTTGTTCCTCATCTCCACTGAGCTCAAGGCCAAACACATCATTAGGGGCACAGCTCTCCTGCCATGCCTTTGCTGTAATTTCCCCTTTTTCCTATTGAAACGTACTACATGCTCACATTCGCCTTAAAAAACCTTGATGTTTTGCATCAGGTTTGCTGTCATGGATGTATTTTGCATAAGCAAACATGAATATGCCAAATGGAAAATTAGATTTGAGACCTGTGGTGGAGGGTTTTTTTTTTTTTCTGTGAATAACATACATTTCAGTTTGTTTAATATAGAATAGCAATCCTACCACTTCAGAAGACTGAACTGATTTTATTTTGTTATGTAGAATTCAAACTTCAACTAGTTAGCATTTATATAGCATTTCAAATTAACAGTTATTAACAACAACCCTCATTAACCTCTGGGAATCACCCACTGTCAAAACAAAGAAAAGGAGAAACAAAGTCTGTGCAAAAACAAAATCAGACCCACAGTGGCAGATATGATACTTGCTCAGATTATATTTTTTTGAACTCTTAAAGAGGTTCCAAAAGGAGGGTTTTGTTTTCTGATTCCCCAAAGAACCTTTCAGTGAACATTTCTTAAAAGAACTATTGAACCTTTTATGTTTTAACTATTGAATCCCTGCCATTTATGAGATGCTTCCCCGCCATTGACATAACTTTCTGTCATTTATGAGAAAACTCTTCCCTGCCATTGATAGGGGTAGGTGCTATTATGCATCTTCTGAAAGAATACAGAATCTCCAGATCAAAACACAGACAAAAAAGGAGCAGAAACAAGCAATAAAAGCAAATGCACATTGTGGTCTTTGAAAAAAATAATATATATATTCTCAGCTTTTTGTTCAAAATGTTGCTTTTTTATGAAACTTAACCACATTCAAGTGTTGATATATAAAAAGAATGCATTAAGCTATAATAAAACTTTGTTTGTGTGTATGTGTAAAGGCAGAGGCGCTGTTATTTATTTTAATATATTGCATGTTTACATATTCATACAACAAAATATTCTGGGGGCCATAAAATTGTGAAAATTATCAGTGCTAGCAGGGAAAGACAATCGGGATTCCTCAAACCATCAGGTTCTTTAATGCAAAAGGGCAGAGCCAAAGNAAGGAGGGTTTTGTAGCAATGCAATAAAAGAACCATTCTGATTCCCCAAAGAACCTTTCAGTGAACATTTCTTAAAAGAACTATTAAACCTTAGTGTAAAGAACATTTTAACTCTTTCCCCGCCATTTATGAGATGCTTCCCCGCCATTGACATAATTTTCTGTCATTTATGAGAAAACTCTTCCCTGCCATTGATAGGGGTTGGCGCTATTATGCATCTTCTGAAAGAATACAGAATCTGCAGATCAAAACACAGACAAAAAAGGAGCAGAAACAAGCAATAAAAGCAATTGTTTATGCACATTGTGGTCTTTGAAAAAAATAAATAGAACTTTTTGTTCAAAATGTAGCTTTTTTATGAAACTTAACCACATTCAAGTGTTGATATATAAAAAGAATGCATTAAGCTATAATAAAACTTTGTTTGTGTGTATGTGTAAAGGCAGAGGCGCTGTTATTTATTTTAATATATTGCATGTTTACATATTCATACAACAAAATATTCTGGGGGCCATAAAATTGTGAAAATTATCAGTGCTAGCAGGGAAAGACAATCGGGATTCCTCAAACCATCAGGTTCTTTAATGCAAAAGGGCAGAGCCAAAGAATCCCAATTGGCTTGTGGACTTACAATGGCTGCCGTGTACGCCTGTCCGTTAAGTCCATGAGACCGTAGAGTGTCCCATTCATCATTATAGGTTTCAGAAGGGTGCTCGTGAGCGCCCTCGATGCGCACCTCAGCTGAGCCCGCAAGTCTCTGAGCTACGCAGAGGACTTTACCCAGCAGTCAAAGCGGCATTACGTCACACAAGTGCGGACTCAGAGGAAGACCGTGAGGGTGCCATTTGGGACCAGGCAAAAAACTACTCTGCAAGTGACATACATTGTTGTGCTTGTACCACAGATGGCGATAGAGAGGAAAAGTTCCATAGGTCAACTTGAACCACAGCAAAATCTTTACATTGGTTGTGTAAAGACTTTTTACACTGACTACATTCACATGGACAGCAATAAGTAATCTAATTATTGACCTTATTCTGAATAAGACAGTATTTTGATTAAGGTGTTTACATGAGTTTCCTTTATTTCCTTTCATGTTCCCGTTTGATATGTTAAAGAATATAGATCGATTAATGGCACGTCATTACGTCCCCATGCCACGCCGTCCAACGTTCCCTCCAGCAACAGTTCATCTTTATTATAGTACCATAAACAGTTTTGTGTGTTTCATTTTTAATTTTACGAAAGCTTCAATTGCAGTTAATTATTTGTCATGCTATACACGCAAATAGACAAAAGCGAATACAAATTCTCCAACATTTCATTTATGCCACTTTGACAAACTGAGGTAGTGGATGAGAAATGAGAGGATGTGAGAGGAATTTGATTTGTGCCTTCTTGCTTAAAGCTATGCTCTCTTGTTTGCTATCAAACGGTTGACCACTGCCATGTGGGTATGTGTTCTGTTGCAAATTGCGTCAAACTCTTTCACAATGTAAATAGTGTGATTAAGGTGTGTACATGCCTATAATGCACTTAAATAATGTGACTAAAATACTCCACGTCTTAATTTGATTCGTGTTTACTTCAAGCATGACTTTAGCCGGATTAAGGTAATCATAAATTGCTGTTTACATGGTAGTTTCTTAATCAGAGTATTGTCTTAATCAGGTTAATATCGGAATATTGTTGTCCATGTAAATGTACTGAGTGTCACTTAAGTAATACATGATGCCCTTAAACTGATTTAATGTGATGAAGTTCCTCTGTAGAGAGGACAAAACTGCAGGTATGAATCATACAGATAAATAATCTAAAGATGTTTAGTTGTCCTCGATTACACATCTTTTACATTAACATACACAGTCTGCAGAGATCTGACAGATAGTTATCATAATCTTTTAGCAGCTGTTTTCTTACTTAAAAAGATTTATAACTTATAGGACATTTACACAGGGATATCTTCTTGGGTAAAGAGCAACTTGGGTAAAGTGACTTTCTCAAGGACACCAGAGTGATAAGGGATATCAGACTTTTCAATTTATGCATTATTCCTACAAATCACTAACCTTTAGCTTACTAGACAGCTCTATCACCACACCATGCAAAAAGAACTGTCACATGCCCTGTTTTTCAGTTACTGGTCGAGAATATTTTTGCTAAGGGCAGGAAGGTTTCAATCAAGCTAGCGATTTAAAAAAATATATTTTTTTTTTGCTTTACTCTTGATTAAATGCTGATTCATTAATTTAAATAATTCATATTATATAATATTATCATCCCCAAGGATTCTTATGTTGAAGTTTTCATAAACATTTACTTTTTTGCCATTGGTTTCATTGTTTCCGTTTTCATTTTCTGTGTACTTCCTGTGTTTCACTTTGTTTCCTTGCCGCGATTAGTCTCGCCTATGTCTAAGGGCAAACTCCAATCTAGAAGGGCACTTTGGGAAGGGTACACCATTTGTAGGGGCATTCCAAATTATAGTGAACAACTGAATTCCTTTAAGAAGGGACCTTCCATTAGCGAAGGGTACATGCAATGGTCACTTCAATGAGTTATCGTATAAACAGAATAATTCAAGTTGTTTTTTTTTTTGTTTTTCAGAGTGAGTAGGGCATAGGGATTCTCACTCTCGATTGGAATTTGCACTAGTTTAGTTCCTTGTTTGCTTGTGAATATATAGCCCTTTGCCTCATGAGTTGTCTTGACTTAGCCTTCATGCCTCAGACTTAAAGGCTTCAGTCATTGAACAAAACGGCATCGCGCCTCACACTGAAAGGCTTCAGGTCTCAGGAAAAAACGACGTCAGGTGTCAGGTCTCGTACAATTAAAAAAAAAATGCAGTTTTCTAACTGCTAAATGTTGCACCAAGTTGTATAAAACCATATTGAATTTTTTGTAAATTTTTATTATTTGTGAGTTTTATGTGCATGTATAAAAAGTTAGCTAAATAACACATTGCAACTAGCTTGCATTGCAAACTATTGTGACCACTTGTGAAAATTGACCATGGTTCTATTATAGTAAAAGTGTGGTAACTATGATTTTTTTGTCAGATTGATATTATTTGTATAACAATAGTTTTACTACAAATACCATAAACTGTAGTGTAGCAAAACCATGGTTAATTTGTGGTTGCCATGATTAACTAAACGAACCATGTTTTTTTGTTTTATTTGTAGTAAAACCATGGTTAATTTTCCATAAGGGAAGTAAAAAATCTTTTGAGCTATTAGACGGCGTTGTTATAAGAACAGCTACTTTGTGTACAGAGGTTACCAAGGAAAGGTGATTTCCCTGTTCCTTGTTAAGATTTCTCCACTAAAAGTTCTTGAATATATCTCCTTCGCCATGCGTTTCCATCCTGCAACCCCAACCGTGACAGTATTAAGGTACAAATAATATTCTAGGCAGTACTTACTGTCAGAGTTAATTTTAGTTTAGTTCTCATTTCATTTTTGTGTTTCCTTTCTGTCTAGGTCCTGATTGACCCTTGTTTGCTGCCCTAGATAATAATTAGTTTCACACGTCTAGTTTAGTTGTCTTTCTTTGTCCCTTAAGTCCTAAGTTTCAGTTGTCGGTTTCACATCTTTATGTACTGTGTGGTGTATTTATATTCTGTGTTCCTGAGTTTTGTATCTCTAGTGATCCCCATTCATGAGTGATATATTAAAGACTAATTATAGTATTTTCCTGGTTGTGCACGTTGCTTACCACTGACACTTCCATGCGTGTTGTAAATATACTCTTTAGTCATGGACATGAGCACATAACCAGATCTATTTTACAAGTTTCTGTTGTCAGCTGATACAGATTGTCTGCTGATACAGATAAAAGTTGGATTTTAATTTAACTGAATTCAATTTAATAAATATATAAAAATATTAAATAAAAATAAAACTATTAAATCATAAAANTAAAATAGCTCCACCCCTAATCAAACTCACCTGCCTGTAGCCTGTGTAATCTTGAAGACCTTGATTAGCATGTTCAGGTGTGTTTGATTAGGGTTGGAGAAAAACTCTGCAGGAAGGTGGATCTCAAGGGCCAGAGCTGCCCACCCCTGTGCTAAACCCTATTTAGTGGGGCTTCACCCTCCTTAATTTCATCGCAGTCGCAATTTAAGGGATTGTAAATAAATTATGCAAACTCTATTCAGAAAATTGCAGCTGTGGCAAGCTATTTTCCCTCCTCCCCTTACTAGTCACAAAACAATGAAGCTAATTACATGAATTGTTATACTTCTGTCTGATCAGTGGGAGATCCTGGCAGTTCGGTATGCTCTCAGTATGTCTTTCTGCTAATGTACAGATGAGCAGAAGAAGATAGTTCCTATCACACAGAACAATTAACATGGTCTCAGTGTGACCTAAGTCAGTGTGGGTGGTCTGTAAATGTGCCATCTCAGGATTCATCCATGCGCTGATGGAAAGCTTTTAGGCACTGATCATAGAGACCATCAGCTCATTCTGTCCCACTTCAGTCATTCATCTGCATCAATGTATGAATCTTCGCCAGCATCATGTACTGTATTAAGGACACTGAGCTCAACACACTTTAAATATGTATGTGCTAAGTGAGTGAAATGCCAGATCCCCTTATTCATGCACCAAGACTGATGCTTGAGATCAGTACTGAATGACAGCTTTGCTATTTTAAAGCACAACGAGAAGCTTTTTCATGCCCCCTCAGGGATACTGGCCTATTCTCTCTGCACTAATAAAACTGTGCTCACTGAGCCATAACCAAAGCTTGTCTGAGTCACATCAAAACATTCTGAATCACAATGGATGACTGTGTTAAATTCCTAAACTGACCCTACTCTCAACCCATACACCTACTAGAGCAAATCAAACACCCTGTTGAGCTGTGTGTCTCAGCCTCATGTAGTATTTATTAGCTTGCCGAACATCCTCCATGTGTTAAGCTATGAGTGTTTACTGTATGCTGCAAAAATAGATTTATTTAGCCAACTTGCAGCTGTGCCCACAAACAAGATCCTGGTCCATGGTACGCCAAATGATTGTTGATTGAAAAGGTTTGGTTGTCTGAATTTGAACTTGGATGTAGATGTAATTAAAATGTGTTGTAATTTGTTTTAATGCTACCATAAAAACCATAAAAATAAATGTATAAGAAAACTGTTTATATGCACTGATGTTGGTTTCACATGTTTTTTAAAAATGACAGAAGCTTCAATAAATTCCGTTTTGTGCAACCATCTAGTAAAAAGTAATAAAATATTAGTAACATATTCATTACACCTTGAATACATGCAAACGTACACAAATGCATCCTTGTTTCTCTGGTCCAAGAGGGATACAATGAGTGGATCCTTCCTTCCTCCAAATACCTAACAATACAAAAGATACAAAAAAAAAAGAAAAAAAAGCTGACATATCTTACCAAGATGTGATTTTTAAAGATGTTTTAGTACATAAATGCTAAGCAACAAGAGCAGTCCTCCGTAGGCTAGCCCATCCTATTTAACAAAACTTCCTGCGATCCAGTCATTTTTTTCTCATTCCAGAAGCAGTTTCACTTGGATATGTCACAATAAGGAAGAAAATATTATCGCAACATGTTAAATGCCGACTTAAATAACTTCATTTTTAATATTATTATTAATTTTGTAGGCAGTAAGCCAGAGTTACCATTTGTTCAAGTTTCTGTCATTTGTTCAAGCATCTGTGAGTGATATGGAATACCTGGTTCTTCGTTTTGGTTGATCATCAGCACCTCCATCTTACAACCCGAATTCCGGAAAAGTTGGGACATTTTTTTAAATTTGAATAAATTGAAAACTAAAAGACTTTCAAATCACATGAGCCAATATTTTATTCACAATAGAACATAGATAACATTTCAAATTTGATGCCTGCTACAGGTCTCAAAATAGTTGGGACGGGGGCATGTTTACCGTGGTGTAGCATCTCCTCTTCTTTTCAAAACAGTTTAAAGACGTCTGGGTATCGAGGTTATGAGTTTCTGGAGTTTTGGTGTTGGAATTTGGTCCCATTCTTGCCTGATATAGGTTTCCAGCTGCTGAAGAGTTTGTGGTCGTCTTTGACGTATTTTTCATTTAATGATGTGCCAAATGTTCTTTATAGGTGAAAGATCCGGACTGCAGGCAGGCCAGTTCAGCACCTGGACTCTTCTACGACGAAGCCATGCTGTTTTAATAGCTGCAGTATGTGGTTTTGCATTGTCCTGTTGAAATACACAAGGTCTTCCCTGAAATAGACATCATCTGGAGGGGAGCATATGTTGCTCTAAAACCTTTATACACCTTTCAGCATTCATAGTGCTTTCCAAAACATGCAAGCTGCCCATACTGTATGCACTTATGCACCACCATACCATCAGAAATGCTGGTTTTTGAACGGAATGCCGATAACACGCTGGAAGGTCTTTAGCCCGGAGGACACAGCGTCCGTGATTTCCAACAAGAATGTCAAATTTGGACTCGTCTGACCATAGAACTTTTCCACTGTGAAACAGTCCATTTTAAATGAGCCTTGGCCCACAGGACACGACGGCGCTTCTGGACCATGTTCACATATGGCTTTCTTTTTGCATGATAGAGCTTTAGTTGGCATCTGCAGATGGCACGGCAGATTGTGTTTACCGACAGTGGTTTCTGGAAGTATTCCTGGGCCCATTTAGTAATGTCATTGACACAATAATGCCCGATGAGTGATGCAGTGTTGTCTGAGGGCCCGAAGACCACGGCATCCAATAAAGGTCTTTGGCCTTGTCCCTTACACACAGAGATTACTCCAGTTTCTCTGAATCTTTTGATGATGTTATGCACTGTAGATGATGAGATTTGCAAAGCCTTTGTAATTTGACATTGAGGAACACTGTTTTTAAAGTAATCCACAAAATTTTTATGTACTCTTTCACAGCTCTGCCCATCTTTATTTCTGAGAGACTCTCTAAGACATCCCTTTTATAGCTAATCATGTTACAGACCTGATATCAATTAACTTAATTAGTTGCTAGATGTTCTCCCAGCTGAATCTTTTCAAAATTTCTTGCTTTTTTCAGCCATTTGTTGCCCTGTGCCAACTTTTTTGAGATCTGTAGCAGGCATCAAATTTGAAATGAGCTCATTTAGTGGATAAAAGTGTAAACTTTCTCAGTTTAAAAATGTATGTTATCTATGTTCTATTGTGAATAAAATATTGGCTCATGTGATTTGAAAGTTAAGTTTTCATTTTATTCAAATTTTAAAAAACGTCCCAACTTTTCCGGAATTCAGGTTGTAGAAAGGTCAACATTTGATAATCATTAGTCAACCAACTGTCATTACACAAGCAAAAATTGTGCAAAAGGTTTTGTTAGATCACACATCGTGGACACTGCATGAATGTCTATATGGTGTCTCTGATAATAATAATGGATTGGCATGCCTATAATATCAGCATGTGCATATGCTTGGGTGCCAACTAAAATGACTACTGTGGAACCTCTGTTGACATATTGTACAATGTCCGTGCATCAGCCAGGAGCCATTAGAAGGGAAAGATAATTGGCCGCTCATGTGGGCAAACATTTGTTCAGCATTAGGGATAAATAGGAGAGGACAAAAGTGGTAACTCAATGGGGTGAGCTTGATATAGGCAGATAGTAGGTAGTGACTAAATAGAACTAAACACTACCACACAATGAAGATAAGGTGAGAGTATTAAACAAAACAAACAAAGATTATCCAAACAAGCGAAGACAATGTAACAGTGTGCATGAAACACAAACAACACCAGACCAAGGGTACAGCTCAATCAGCTCCCCAGCTTCCTAGGACGTGAATCCAAATATCATGTACACAAATTTGGGAACTGGCAAGGAGAGTAAGGACCCTGGCTCACTACACATTGGAAAAACAGAAAAAGGAATCTGCACACCAAACAAGTTCAAGGTTTATTTTCTTAAAATTATTTATTGTTATTTTTAAAAATTATTTTATAAAAACTACACATTGTGGCACTAATGACTTTATTTCTGGCGAAATGAAATCCTCATTGTACTACATCACTACTGGTATTTATGAACAACAGCAAAACTGATGTTTTTCTGACATTATTTTGGTTAGTGTTATTCAAAGTACATTATGATAAATACTTTGCTTGTTATGTATATGTGCAACATTTTAGCCGTGAATTTATACATTTTAGCTAGATTATATTAATTACCTGTCTAGTGATGTATGTTTATGCTGAAATACAATTAAATAATGGTTTGTATAAAAAAAAAAAAAAACATATATTATTATGTGTAGTGAGTTGGCTCATGTGATTTATGTTTCATGCTTCAGAACTTCCGTTTAGAGAACATGAGCATCAATGCTCCCTGGTTTTCATGGTGCATTGTGAGACTTCTTAGGGTGCAAATGTTTCAGTGCACTGGTAGGATTTTGCGATTGAGACTGCCCTTAAAATGGCCGACTCCCTGGTCAGTGCCCTGACTACTGAACTTTGGAGCTGGCATTATGCACCTCAGAAGCAGATCCTTGAATACATTCCAAATCTGGCCTGCACTGAAAGACACAAACTCTAGATTTGTTATGGTACCTTGGACCCACACGTCCTTGCCTTAACTTGTACTCTTAATAAACATTCATCAGAACAACTTCCACCTTCAAAATTTTGTTTGTGCCTCATCCTTCAGCACACTTCTACAAAGAAATATTCCCTCACATCCTCTGCAGGCAGCATGAGTCAGTGTATGCTGATAGGGAAAGATTTGCTGCTGACTGTGAGCTCTCGAGCATTAATGGAGGACGTTACAACTGTGATCAATAGCTGTGGTTTGACATATTAATATGCTTGAGAGCTTAAAGGCTTCTGAACAAAACCGCTGAAAGAAACAAACACAGTCTGCTTAATTCTGTGAGTGTCTTTTGATGTACAGATATACAACCTTCATGTTGTTCCAAACTTGCATTAAACTTGTTAACTTTGTTGCCTGCTCAACTTCGGTGGAACATTAAGATATTTTGCAGAATGTTTGTTTTCACAGCTTTATGTGATGTGAAGTTAAATACATAAGTCATTATTTCCCCTCCTCCATAGCTTTCGAATCTAATCCACCTATTTACACTATGTGCAACACAATTAGTAAAAAACAATGATGCATCTTTCTGACATGTGTGAGCAACAATTTCAATGAATCCTGGGAATTTTCAGTTTCACACAGCTAAATTAATGAGTTTTCCAAGTCTTTTTAAATTAAATCAAGCTGATTTCTTTTATCCATGTCTAGAAAAATTATGTCAGAAACAGTACGAGATTAATTAAAAATAACTAGCAATAAAGGAAAACATTTACATTTTCCAACCCATGCTCATTGGAAAACCATGCCTGTGGCGACATTTCTGCAAAATGATATTACATTTCTACATGTACGACACTTTCAAAGTGAAATGTCTTGTGAGTGGCACTAAAAGCACATTCAATTTTATCCGAAATAGATGAATGTAAATCTGGCAGCATTATATTACATTGTTTGCTGTACGTATCACGGCAGTTCATAAATGAAATGTCTGGTAAGTGGCGCTAAAAGGTTAATGCTCTATCACATCTGAAAATACCGTACCACCTACCTAAACCCTATACACTAAAAACAAAAGCAAATGTGAGATAAAAATGCAACCATGCCATTTGAGCTTGTTTCTACAAGTCTTTGAGCTCTTTTATCATGAATCGTGTTTCACGGGACTTGCAAGTGCAGTACTGTACATTTTTGAGGTACTGAGCAAGTTTACTATGTCAGAAAAGCCACTCATATAGAGCTTGTTATGTGATGCAAATGTCAAAATACATTAGTTTCCAAATTTGCACTATGGTAAAAGTGTTTTGAGGTCATACCAGAGTATTAAGCAAATAATCACATGAAAATAAGTCTTTGTTAATTGATAGTCTTCCCCTGCAATCAAAATTTGTGTGAAAAAGGAATAAACATTGTTGGTGTTTTACTGCCACTAGTGTTCATTTTGGCTTGAAACTGCAGTGAATTGTATGTATAGGTTCATTTTTGAAGTTTCTGGAGCAAAAATGTAGATAGAAGAATGTTTTTCCAATCTTCTTTCTTTACTTTAACATAAATGTTTCCATTCCATGCATTGTACCGGATTTAGCTAAAAGCTAATTTTCACCCGCAGTCCCCTGGCAGGTCGACATAAATAATAAAGTAACACACACAATACATATATACAATAAAACAGCAACCATGTCAATGTCTACAAAATTGATTCAATTTTAAGAAGGATTTTAACTTCATTTTAAAAAGACCAATAGATTTACACCCCTTTATATCCTCTGGCAAAGCATTCCAGTGAGTAGTAGCTTTCACAGCAAAAGACGACAGTCCAAAAGCAGAATGGCGAAAAGGAACAACACAATTGCCTATAGATGATCTAGTAGATCTCACAGAATTATTAGAATGAAAACTAACAAAATTTTATAAACCATACACAAATTTGAAAAAAGCACATAATTGTCAAAACTCAATAATTTATGTTTCTCCAAGATCCTACAGTGGTGAAAATGGTTTGGTTTTTTATCTAAAGGCTTAATCACAGTTTCACTAGCTTGACCCTAACAATGAGCCTAGTTTAAAATTGTGATTGTCTCCTCTACTGGGGCCGTATTCACAAAACATTTTATCTTACCACTAAGAGTTCTCCTAAATAGCAGTAAAAGTTCTTAGCTAAGAGTTTTCTCTTAAAACCTAATAACAAAGCTGCTGAGACAAACTTTTACTAAGGAATAGACTGAAGTCTTAAGCTAAGAGTAAGGGCGGGGTTGACCTCGTTGCTATGGACTATACACACAGTGACTGGCTGATGGGGGAGGAGTCAGCGATTTAATCATAGAAATATTGTAGAATGGGGTGTCATGATTCCACATTAAAATAAAGGTTTTAAAATACAAATGTTGCCCTATTCAAATAAATATTTTTAATAAAAATGTTGCCATATTTCCTGTAGCTCAGTGGTTAGAGCATGGCACTAGCAATGCCAAGGTCATGGGTTCGATCCCAGGGATTGCACATACTCAGATATAAATGTATAGTATAATGCAATGCAAGTCGCTTTGGATAAAAGCGTCTGCCAAATGCATAAATGTAAATGTAAATAAATGTAAATATTCAAATAAAGGTTTTAAAATGTAGGCTAAGTGTCACTAATTAAACTAGTGTATACAGTGAATTGTGGACCGCCTCTTGGATGTCTGCATCTCGGAGCCCTCAATATCCTTGGACAGCACACCAAATACGCTTATTTTTTACTCTATTCAATCATTTGTAAATGTGAACTCATGAAAACCACTGCCACAGGTAATCGGACAATATTTATTTATTTGTTAAAGATTTATTTTTGCCGTCTCATCGTAGATTCAAATCTATATATCAAAATGTATTGCATTTATGAAGAAAAGGTTCAGCACCCAAGGCTCTATTGCTATTGCCTCAATGGTGTTCAGTGTCTTTGGGTGGATTAGGACTGTTTGTGATTTGGTCTTAGTGATTTAGGAGTCCTCTTGACTACTCCTAACGTTTCACAGACTTGGGAGCTAGTTTTAGCGCTAAAATGCTTTGTGAAATACTCTTAGAGCAAAAATTTAGGACATGTTTTTTGAGAGACGCAAGTGTCCTCATATAAAGTCATGGCACCATGGACAAAGACATTGCATGCCAGTTTTTAAGTCAATCGGACAGACTGTTGCATAGCTATAGTCGTTTTCATGTTTTTTCATTTTATAGCACCACAAAGTGGCCAGTCGCCGCAGCCCTTTTCATGTGAGCACAGACTGTGCCCTTACATAGGTGTACCAAGTTTGGTGAAATTATCTCATTCCGTTCAAGCATGATAGCCATTTTAGTAAAAGTGGCCATGGCTAGTTTTAGCATCCCATCATTGACATGAATTTAATTTTTGATAATTACTGACAGACTCCAGAGAATCTTTCTGCACTGGTTTGGTTCCGATCGGGCAAAAAACCTTGGACTAGTTAACAAAAGTAGCTTCAGTGGCATAGATGGTGTGGGTGCTACGAGCTAAAAAAAACAAAAAAAAAAACACTTAATAACACATCCTGTGTTGACCACTGCAGACACTAAGAATGTGTCTCCTGCCCCTGTTAGCAGTTAGCCTGATGAAAACTTTACCCGTCCACATTACCCTCTCCCCTGGAGCTCTACTGGTAGATTCATTAACACATTTACACAGAGTCTAATTTAAATAGAGCTGCTCTCATGGGGTAAAATCTATTAAAGCAGACAACCTCTGTCACATCTCTTCAGCATCTCATCTGGTTCTCATGACTTCTGACAGCTCAGGGAAAAAGAAAAGTGGCCTCCAGTAATGTAGTAACACTTTAACTCAGCAAGTCTGTGCAGTATGCATACACTTATGCAAAGAAGCAGCATTGACAGGCCTTTTCCATTTTCAGAAAGCCTGGGACTACTAGCCTAAAGCCTAGTAGTCCCAGGGAAAATAAAGCATCATGCGCAAAACAAACAATTTCCTTTCCTGATGAGGACTCAAAAAATTAGGCACTGTTCACATACTCTGGTCTGGAATATTGTGAACACAGACAAGAGTGATACAAACAGTGAAATGTCCTAGTACTGTAATTTGAACTATCAGTACACTTGAAACACACCTTGATCAATCATGATAGAGTTTTGATCACTGTTATGATGGGGAGTTGGTATTGCACTTAAATGATTAGCTGACACACTGACATTTTACTTACACTCTAAGATTTTGGTTAAAATGTACACATTTGGATAAAATGTAGTGCAAAGATGCAGTTACTGTTCTTAATTTCTGTACACAGGCTTAAACCAGCCTAGACTATTTAGATGGCCTCCCTGGCCAATGTGGTTTTGGCTGGTCTGGTTTACTGGTTTTAGAAGGGGTTTGGACTAGAACAGATAAGACCAGAAAAACACCTCTGGCTAGTTTGAGCTATTCATTTCCCATGCACAACATCCACACAAATAAATAAAGCTTTAACCTACTTAATGATTGTTAATCTCTTTCTATTATGGAGGAGTCCTACTGTGGGACTGAATTATTGAACAACAATGTAGTTCCATATGAACATTGTAAACTTAATTAATAGTAGGAGGTAAAACTCTTACAAACTCGCATGCTAGAAAATCTTATTTACTTCCTGGTGGGGTCCTAATGAGCAACATTTTGAAGGAAGAGATTTCCAAATTAGATTTTGTGAGTCACTCCACAAGACTAATGCTGAATTTTAAACTCTAGTCATTTTGGAAAATAGACGTTGCATTGCTCATTTTTATATGTTTCTGTCAAAGAGATTTGCTTTCAGAATAATTAGTGAAGTTTAATTTTGTTAAAAACATTTTTATTGAGGATTGTGTGTGCTCTAATTGTTTTTAGGTTGGTGAAGGAGTCAGTGTTGCATTCAGCTGTATTGATATAATAGGTGTTTGATATTCTAAATCAGTAAATACTGTTGACCTTTTGTGTGACGCACTGTACTCCATTTAGAACAATTTAACACAGCATGTTGCTAATTTCTCCCCGCAATCCTTCATAGGACAAATGGTTCGGAATACGGATGGATGGATGCAGCTTCTTTTTAGACAGCAGGACTTTTGAAAAATGTCAAAAAGTCAAAAAGGTGGATAAAGACAAGAGCAAAAGGAATGCTGTGTACACCATTTCTTCCCTTCCCTATATACCTAATGTTGTAAGATTTACTTTGTTTAAAAGAAATGGCAAGTAACACAATTAAACATAACAATTTTGAACTAGGAAGACTGAAATATAATTTTCTTGCAAAACATACTCAAATTTAGAATTTAAAATATAGTGCATGAATTCAGAGAAAGTTAGGCTGTTTTAGATTTTATGAATTTCAAACTTTTTTGTCAAATGCCATGGCACTAATGAAGGTAAGGTCATGGTTCAAAACTGAGTGAAGGGCTTGTGAATGTGCTTGATTTACAATGGATTTGAACACAAATGCATAATGTTTCTATCCACCCATTTTTATGCGCATTTTGGGATATTGCATGAAAAAATGCTGGATAGAAACCCCAAGTTGTGCATAAATTCTAAAAATACTCATTAAAAAATGTATGCGCTCAATTGAGGTGGATATATTTTTTTATCCAATAAGAGGACATGCACATAAACTACGATGAAAACACATTTACTGAGAAAAATCTATTGATGCTCAACCAAAAACTCACGTGACTTTGCCTCAACAATGTGATTGATTGGATATCTGGTCTAACTAGCAGACCAATCACATCGTACAGCATCTCAAATGTTGGTTTTATCATTCTGAAATGCTTGAACCAAAGTCTGTCATCAGAATGATTTTGTTTAATTTCCTCCAAGAAACCTAATCATTTTTATTGCAGATAGTTTTGTGCCAATTTCCCAGGAAGTTAAATTCGCTACTTTGAATAGAAACATAGCTACTGTAACATCTGTAAAAAGTAAGATAATTAGACTAACACATATAAAGTGAGGTTGGGAAGCATCCACTCAGACTTATTTTTAAAAATAATGCACATTTGGTAGAGTTTATTATTATTTTTATTGATTGATTGATTCCTTCCTTCCTTCTTAAAGATAACCCAGCTAGTGAAAATGTTCTAGTACTTTAGTGAAAAGGGAAGAGGGGAAAACATCACTGGGATGGACAGGGGAGGAAAAGAAAAGAAATGAATGAATCTTTCAGCAGAATCTTTATAATTTGTGGTCATCAGTATGCAGGCTGTGAGACAGACAGGGGATGACTCCATCACACACTCCGCTGCTCCTTACAGCTCCACAATCAGCACTGTCATGCGGGTTAGTGTTTGTGAGGGGCTGTCAACCTGCCTCGATGCACATCACTGTCTTTCATCTGCATAAAAAGGACAAGGGCGGCACTTCCTGATAATGGGAATGGCATGCATTTGACTTCTGCCACCCACTGCAGCAGTATGGCATACAAATTTCAATAACTTGAACTCTTAAAACTCTTTTGAACTCTTTGTACTGCACAATGTTTCTGTTGAAGATCACTGCAAGATTGTTTGTGTCATACAAGGAATCAAGGTTTGCCCTTACTGGTTCCACACTAATCTCAGCCTCAGCCTCAGACGTCATGCCCACGGACCGTTAGCTGAATGTCTTATGCATATGGTACACTTAACTGGAAAAAGTTCAGGAATTTTTAAGTCATCATCTGGTTGGTTGAATTCTACAGGATGTCCGGGAGACGCATGTGTCGTGTTCTTTAACGGTCCGCCTGGAAACAAAAGGAAAAAACATATTAAACATATGCCAAACCCCCTCGAGGAAGAAGAACGCCGTCATGTTTGCAACTGTGACAACGAACGCTTACCAGGATCAACTAAATGCTGGATTTTCAAAAGTATGTGAAGTTCGCGGCTCCATTGTTGCAGTAAACTTACACAATGTTCTTGAATAAATAATTTATTAGATGCACGCCGGTTTGTTATTGCAGGGATATCGACTTTACATTTTCAAGCCCCTAAACATGATGCGGAACAAAATGAACTGTGATTGGTTGCGTTACATGTCAGTCAAAAGTTATCTTAGGTGGTCTTTGGCCAGTGAAAGCTGCGATAGAGTCCAGACCTTCTGCTGTCAGTCTGAAGGTCTGGCTACGCCAGACTAGATCTACACCATCTGGCTCCAAAAAAAACAACTTTCTCGATGATGATTCAAAAGTAGCCATATATTCTAATGATTTATTTATTTATCTACGTATTTATTTATTTGTTGCAAAAACAAATATTTCATTATATTACATTAGACGTTTTGACAGTGACTGACTGCTTTATGTTGTATAATCTTACTATACTATGACAAATAATGTTTGTCAGTGCTGAAGCAGGTGAATCATACAAATTAATGCTCCACAACATTTACTTAAAATGCACAGATGGGGAAATTTTCTATTACAGACATTAGCAGAGCC
This sequence comes from Anabarilius grahami, assembly GCA_003731715.1. NCBI lineage: Eukaryota > Metazoa > Chordata > Actinopteri > Cypriniformes > Xenocyprididae > Anabarilius > Anabarilius grahami. The sequence continues at coordinate 142,505 of RJVU01042552.1, forward strand.
CCGGCCCGGTCCTTTCCATTCTGTTCAGTCTAATTATTTTTGCAGATGCTCCACGAGCTTCACACACACCGTCACTGACCAATGTTCCATAACCAGAGCCAAATGTCAGCGCCCCTCACCAAACAATGGCTCTGTAATTAATCACCTGTCAAAGGCAAGACATTTATCAGTAGCTGCACATCACAACAATGCAAATGTCTCATCAAATCCTTATAAAGTTCACTCGATGTCTAATTACTTTTCATTCCCATGGGTGCCTTGACCTACTGACACATGGTGTGCACTATAGTGGACAGACTTTTATACTGTAAGTCATTTAAACTATTCAGGGTGACAAATCATACTAATACTACCGTGCTCTTTATATAAAGTGTGTGTGTGTCTGTGTGGTCCTGATAAAGCCTACATTGTGGAGTAAAAATGTCCTCATAAGAATAGTAATACCAGTCATTTTTGACCTTGTGAGGACATTTTTTTTTTTGGTCCCATGAGGAAAACAGTTTATAAATCATACTAAATGTGTACATACAACCAGGGCTTGACATTAACACCCGCCAACCCACCAAATGCAGGTGGATTTCAGCAGAAAAACTATTAAACTAAACCTTAAAACTATTTTAAACTTAAAACCTTTTAACTTTTCAACTAACTTTTCAATCTATACTGATCTAGAGAGAAAGACATTTTACCTGTCCCACTTTCTGTGGAATAAAGTCCCAGTATTACAATAGCTGTTTTCTATCAAAAACAAAAGAAATGTATGGCTCCTGCCATAAAGTGTTTAATTGCCCACCATATTTCTACCTAAAAATCTGCACTGGACAAAATATTCAACACTACTTTTTATGCTTAACTTGAAAAAGAAAATAGTTATTCATCCTAAAATATAAAAAAAAATGTCAAAGAAAACATTAAATTTAACTTGCTCATACATGTCGACACATTGTTGACATGTTGTTTTAAAACAAATCATAAGGAAGCTGTTTGTTCTTCTTGAAAAATATTGCTTCAATTAATATTTTGTAAGATATAACCTTATAAATCCAAGTGGAATGTGATTTTATTTTTTAAAAAAAAGAAAAAAAAAAGGTTCCATCTGCATTTGACCTGTTCCAAAAATCCCCATTTACAAATTTGAGAGGATTTTGATATTGTACATTTAGAATACATTAAGGGTCTCTGTCATTTTCATGTATGAAAGAAACCCTGAATCATTTTTGCTATATGGAATGCAAAAACTTTGAAGCTCAATATCTCAAAACTGCTCTGAATGCAGATAGAGCCTTATAATTCCATGGCGATTTCTCTCACAATTCTGACAAAAAAAGACAGAAATTGCTAGTTATGAATTTGGAATTGTGAGATATAAACTCACAATTGTAAGAAAATAAAGGTCAGAATTGTGTGATTTGTCAAAAACATGAATAGAACAACTGGACAAATGAGATGAGATCAGACAAAACACTTACACATACACAAGCAAACTAATCAAAGAAACGAGACACAGGTGCATAATCAATCAAACAGTGAAAAACTATAGAAACAGACTAAAACCAAAAAAACTGAGCTAAAACACGATAACCCATTAAAAACAGACACATACTCTGACTACCCATAAAATATTAAAAGTCACAATTACCTTTTTTTATATTCTGTGGTGGAAAAAAATCTTCCATATAAGCTGGTTTGCTGCTCTTAGCGGTGTCCATTGGACCAGAAAAACAGGAGAGGAAATGGCAAAGCATTGGTTTAAACATTTAAACGAATAATGGAGGAGCATCATGGAAATCAAAGGGCAGTCAGGACTGTGATGAACCTCTCCGATATGATTGATTTGAATAAAGATGAATTAAAACTACAAGAATTTGGTAGAGATGGTATATTTCAGATGCACAGATCAGCTTCATAATGGGACAGGACATACCAAGATGTAGAAGATTTTACATTCTTCCCAAAATCCACAAGGACAAGTCATCATGGTAATTTCCAGAAATTCCACCATGGAGGCTGATTGTTTCTGTGCCTGCGACATACCTAAACCTACCCCTTAATGGAGGGAGTCTTACTTCTAATGCAATTGGGCTATCCCTTTACTTGAAAAAAGCACTAAAACCTACCTCTTACAGGGAAGTTGGCCATAGGCGGACCCTAAGGGAAATAGCCCGATGATAATCTTAACTCCATGTTGAGGAGCGGCACATTAGATTTTGATGTGAAAGAAGGGGGACTAAAAATAGAAGAACAAGAAGGATGGTTTTGATTGAAAGAAAAAGAGGTGGGAGGCAAAATCAGGGGAAAGAATGGATCAGTCCCATCAAAAACATGAATTGTGATGGCTGTGTGTTGGTGAGGGTTCAGGCCTAACAGTGTCCTTGGTTCCTTTTAAGGTTGTGGTCCCTGTAAATCCAGCCAGCAGCACCACGCAGGAAGAACCGGAGGAAGGAGGACAGGTAGGCGAAGAAGAATCAGAGGAGGCCATACAAGAACATGGCCAGCAGGAGCAAAGAGATCAGTTATTGGAAGCAACTGAGGCTCTGGTGCAGAGTGAGGACAAAGAAGTTTGGGTCACTATGGATGAAGAGGTTGGAAGTGAGAAAGCACAGGGAGATAGAGATGAACAGGAGGAGGAAGAGGAAGTCCATGGGAGGAAGAGAAAGAGAGGCTGGAACAGAAGATAGAAGGACCACAGAGAAAGGGCGAGAGAGGTGGTTCCAGTGGATTGGGCCTGTTCGAGAGTGGTGTGCTACCCGGGTACACACTGGGTACACGTGTATAACCTTTTAAAGAATAGGACCCCAACAAGCAGTGAGGTCATTTGAAAGATACCTATTAGAGGGTATGAGACATCAACATCAGTCCTAACTCCTGACTCTTTTCCATGGATGTGGAGAGTCTCTATATCAACAACGAGACTGAGAGGGTCCTGGCAGCGGTAAGGAGCTGTTTCAGGAAATACCCGGACAAAGGAAAGCCGGTAGCACTTTATTTTACAGTACCTGTACTTTCCTGGTACATCTATAGTAATTATGTTGTACATACAGGTAAAAGAGTGGTAACACAAGGTACTTACCTGACATGTATGTACATGGAAACTAATAAGAAACACTGCTGTACTTTCCAATGATACATACATGGTAATTGCTTTGTACCTATAGACAAGTGTTGGGTAATAACAGGTGCTTACTTATAGTGTCCGTATATGATAACTAACAGACACATTACTGTACTTACTAATAGTACGTACATGGTAACTATGTTGTACTCACAGACAAGTGTGCGTAGTAACAGGCACTTATGTGTGGTAACTAGTAAGACACATTACTGTACTTACTAGTGGTATATACATGGTAACGACTTTGTACCTATAGAAAAGTGTTGGGTAATAGCAGGCACTTACTTATAGTGTCCGTATATGGTAACTAACAGACACATTACTGTACTTACTAATGGTATGTACATGGTAAATATTTTGTACTTACAGACAAGTGTGGGTAATAACAGGCACTTATTTATGGTAACTTGTAAGACACATTACTGTACTTTCTAATTGTATATACACAGTAACTATGAAGTACTTACAGACAAGTGTGGGTGATAACAGGCACTTATGTGTGGTAACTAGCAAGACATTACTGTACTGTGTCTAATGTGTAACTTACACATTAACTAACTGGTATATTCACTAGTATGTTCATAGTAAGTAAATGGAAAAAGGACTGTAAAATAAAGTGCATCCTTGTACATAAGCATTACATAGGAATTAACGTGATCTCATGAGAATACGTATGTATTTTTACATAAAATATGCTTCTACCACACGTACATTTACTTACGTTTTCATACACACAAAAACAAAAACGTGTAATATTTAGTTTGTTTGCTGTGAGACAGAAGGCGTTTTCTTCTATGCTGCGACTGACAATACAACCATAAGATACATCAAAACACAACATATATTCACAAATCACACCCATTTTATTTGTTTGCTGTACTCCATATCTTTAGAATCCATATGTTTGTAAGGAACAGATCCAAATTCAGCCCTTTATCCATCAATCGTCATCTTCATTCTCAGCAGCAGCGACCGTCACAGTCAAAGCTCGCGCTCGTTATAATTTAAATTTGAAAGTAGCGCCACCCTCGAGAAGCATTACGACATGGTTTACGGCACTGATATCAAACGCTCATTGTCTCTCACCTGCTTCGTCACAGATTGCGACATGCCGTGTTTCAGTGGATTGGCATTTGAATAAGTGCGCGCCTTCACGTAGAGAAGCCGGATTCATCATATTCTGCTCTGTAAAAAACTATTATTTACCGCCAGAGAGGACTGCGACTGCAACTCATCATCATTTGAACTACTTTTGGTACGACATTTTCGCAATAAATAAATTGTTGTGATTACGCTTCTTTGTCTGTCATTCTTTTATTTAAAACAGTACAGAGTTTTAATAAATGTTTATGGGTAACTTAGGTTTAAAGGTAGGAGTAGGATTAGTGGCTCAAAATATCGTTTTAATGTTGTATTTTTCCTACACATTTCTGTCCATTATGTATAAAATGGGTATGTTTTGGTTCAGGATGGGGTTTAGGGATCTTACATTTATCTAGAAAACGATAACAGGGAAATTATACATATGTCTTTATGACATGAAAGATTCGTAAATATTTTTTTTTTGCTCTAAACATAAGTATTTTTATGTTTTAGTGCCATAAATATGTCAATATTGCACGTTTTAGCACCTTTCTAAACATACAAAAACGTTTTGTGTCTTGAAAGTTATGCTCTTACCAGGTGTAACTTACACATTAACTAACTGGTATATTCACTAGTATGTTCATAGTAAGTACATGGAAATAGGACTGTAAAATAAAGTGCACCTTTGTACATAAACATTACATAGGAATTACCAGCTCTTTAACCTTTGTAATAATAAGCTTAAGCATTTTAACACAATTAGAAAGTACAGTAATGTGTCTTACAAGTTACCATAAATAAGTGCCTGTTATTACCCACACTTGTCTGTAAGTACAAAATATTTACCATGTACATACCATTAGTAAGTACAGTAATGTGTCTGTTAGTTACCATATACGGACACTATAAGTAAGTGCCTGCTATTACCCAACACTTTTCTATAGGTACAAAGTAGTTACCATGTATATACCACTAGTAAGTACAGTAATGTGTCTTACTAGTTACCACACATAAGTGCCTGTTACTACGCACACTTGTCTGTGAGTACAACATAGTTACCATGTACGTACTATTAGTAAGTACAGTAATGTGTCTGTTAGTTATCATATACGGACACTATAAGTAAGCACCTGTTATTACCCAACACTTGTCTATAGGTACAAAGCAATTACCATGTATGTATCATTGGAAAGTACAGCAGTGTTTCTTATTAGTTTCCATGTACATACATGTCAGGTAAGTACCTTGTGTTACCACTCTTTTACCTGTATGTACAACATAATTACTATAGATGTACCAGGAAAGTACACGTACTGTAAAATAAAGTGCTACCGGAAAGCCTGATGAAATCATATTCAGGCTACTGCAGTTGAGCCTTACCAAGAATGATTTCGAGTTCAATGGTCAGTGTGCAAGGTACTGCCAATCACAGTACTGGAAATTTTTGGATGACCTGTGGGGTGTTTGGGAGGGCACAGAGGGGGATTTCAAAGAATTTCTGAACACCTTGAATCACCATCACCAAGGTTAATATTAGTGGAAACAGGACGTCATTGACTTTATAGACACCACCACCAATAAGGGGCCAGGGTTTGAGGAAACAGGGAGGCTTGGCGTGAGGGTATTTTTGAACCAGTGTTTATAGAATCATGCAGACCATTCCCTTGAACAGGAAGAACTGTATTTACCTGATTAGATGTACTTTGTATGAAATGAGGTACATGGGGGAACCAGGAATTCCACCATGACAAGAATGTCAGCACAATGAGGAAGGGACTGTACAACAAGGGACACATAGTGCCTCACTTTGAGAGGCATGTAACACAGAACATTAACCCTCTGGGGTCTGGTGGGGTTTGGGGCCCTGGAGATGTTTTGACATGCCCTGACATTTGTGCTTTTTTCAGTTGCTTATAAACATTAATGGCATACGTGTCGTTACACTGTATTCTGCACAAACTAGGCTACCATAATATGCAAGCAATGTGTATGGATATGTTTGTATTTTTGAGAGAATAACGTTTATGTGTGATTATTGAAAAAAACTAAACATTAAGTCACAAAAGCCACAAAACACATACTGAATATTTTTTCACAAGACTTTTGAGTATTGGATGTTGTAGCCTAGAGTTTGTCTTCAAAATTATGTGAAAATCATCCTGCCTAATCACATAAAAAAATTTTTAAAGTAGTTTTTTATTTTTTGTTTTATTCACATAAAACAATTTGAATAGTTTGGTTCCAAATCGATGACAAAAAGAGACATAATTAATTTATAACATTAACAAGGTGACTCGTTGAATTCATTTGACTCGTTGAATTAATTTTGGGAGCAACGACAATGTATTCTTAGTCAAATGCCTGTATATAAGATTAGTATTTGTATTAGTACTATAAGTTCAGAGGCTGTTATATATGTGAATCAACTTTGTTGTGTATTTTTAATATGAAAAATAACTTTTATATTGATGGATTAATTTGCATTTTGAAAAAAAAATGTGTCATGGATTTATTGCATTTTGGGTAAAAAATAATCTGTTTTTATAATAAACCTTTGAAAATCAAAATCTAGATTTGAATTTAAAGTTTTTATAACCAAAAGATGCTATGTGAAAGTTTGAAACAGAAAATAGTGGTTTTCCAAACTCTTCATTTATTTATTTAAATTTTACCTGGGAATAAATCCTGTTCAAAGATATAAGTGAACATCACTTACCCAGCATTCCATGGTGTTTGGTGTTTCTATGCACTGGAGAGAGAAAAAAAAAAAAAAAAACACCTTCTTGCTTCCAGTCAGTGATCTCACCATCATATTCATGCAGAATGTCCAATGTTGGCCAATATCTGGTCAGTATGATTCTCAAATCTGTGAGATAAAAGAAAAAAAAGCAACTGTGAGCATGCTGATAACAGGATCACATCAACTATTGTATTAACATTAATCTAATGTCCACTCTTAACAGAAAACATGATTTTTGTGAGCTCATGCAAGCATGTTATTGCACATCATGTGAAGAAAATTCTGTATAGGCCTATTATATTTTAAATTATATACAGTACCTGTCAAAAGATTGAACACATTACTGTTTTTGAAATAAGTCTCATGCTCATCAAGCCTGCATTTACTTGATCAAAAATACAGATAAAAACAGCAATATTGTGAAATATTAATGCAATTTAAAATAATGATTTTCTATTTTAATATACTTTCAAATATAATTTATTCCTGTGATGCAAAGCTGAATTTTCATCATTGTGAACAAAAGCTTCATTGATGTGGCACTATGCAATTTCACAATAAACACTTCATAAACTGTCCAAAACGTCAATATGGCATGTTTACTAATGTAAGTTATGTGTATTAGCGCCTGCACCATTCATTCACTAAGAGACAAACAGAATATGCAGGATTCAAATTTAAACAGCCTTTTTGCTGTTTAATATTCACAGACACTATATTGCAATTAGAATAAAGAACTTAAGAATTTTAAAAAACCATTCACAATCATCGGCTTGATCAAGTTAATCCTCGAAATGAAATTGAAAGTCCTACTCTTCTTCTGAGGTAAATTCTTCCAGAATTATTCCTGACTACGCCTTAAATTTATGTGCATGAATCTGATTAAGCTTGATTTGTTTTTTCGAGTTGATGCAGGCATTGACTCTGTTGTATGGATCACCTCAGAATTTACCTTTGAATAGTGTGTGCTCTCCCTGGCCGCATTAGAGGATAATGAGGTGACTCGCTAATAACTGACATCTCTCTCTCTTTTCAAACAGATTACATAAACGGAGAATATTTGTTTGCGGTTTGACTTACGTTAATTAAAACCTGACATTTTTAACGTTTCTTTAGACAGACAGTGTGATAAGTATTCACTAAGTTACAGTTCATTTTCTAACGAGTATCAGAATGGACTTCATTGAAAAACCGCCGGTGAGATCACTGACCCCAGGGAGTTAAGGTGTGGGCTGGAACACAGTCCGGAATGATGGAAAGCGGACAGATTGAAGAGGGAGAGGTTCTGGATTAGGAGACTAGGCACTGTGTTCCCAAAAGGACTGAATGAGAGAACCCTTTAAGGTGGATGATATATAAAAATAAAGTTTGAAAAATAAATCTTGAGTTTGTGAAATTATTGAGGGGGGTCTTACCCATTTTTAAGATTAAGGGAATTTGGTGTAAGGATTTGGTAGAATTTACAGGAAGGCCTGCAGGGGGAAGTCGTTGGAGAGATGGGGAGAGGATGGGTGAGTGGTTAGTGGGAGATGTGAGAGAACGGGGAGACCGAGGTTTGAGATTCACACTATAACAAGTTATAGGTGGAGAAGTTGCTGGAATCGGATAGAGGTGGATGCCTGTTATGAATTGGGTTGGCCTCTCTAGGTCCACTTGGACAGCATGCACAAAAGATGGCCTGTGGTTGAAGGGCCGCAAATGGAACCTGTTCTTCTAGCATTAGTGGGTTAAATACTAGGTTGGTTGAGGTTGTTGGGAGGGATGGGGTTAGGGGGCTGGGGTTAGGAATATTGTAGTCATGGCCATGGTGGTAATCACTGTAGTATTTTAATAATATGGTAATCATGGCAGTCATGGGAATCATGATTAATAAGGTTGTAGTCATGGTAATCGGGTTGATTTTTGATGTTTAGTTGGCTAATTCCAAACTTGGTTAGACTGTATTATAACTTCAGAATTATATTTGTATAGGCTGTCAATAGTAATAAGGTATAGCTAAGAGTGGTCCAGACCAACCTTACGAAAGTATGACTTACAGAAGGTATACTTTACTAAGAGCATTTCGGGAAACACGTATTAACGTTAAGGTACAGCTTTAGGTATAATTTAAGAACGGCATAGAGTTAAGAAGGTTTCGGGAAATCCAGCCCTGGGAAAAAAACCTTGGGGGAGTGGATGGTGGGAGGACCCAATGAGGAACCAGGAAAAGCCAGGTGGTGAGCCAGATGCCAGCCAATACAAGGCCCCAGGGCAGAGTTGAAGGTGGGAGGAGCCATGGTGTAGACTTTGTTAGGCACCCTGGGGACGACCGCCAGAGAAGCTGCCACAGAAGATGGAGACCCAAGTGGAGCCGACGAGCCAACAAGACTAAGGTAGAACAGATGGACCAGAGGACTGAGGTGTAGGCGACTGGACCGAGGACGAAGACGAAGCTGGGGAGAGGGCAGAGCCAGACGGAACTAAAGGTGCAGGCAGGACAATGTCTGACCAAGGCAAAGCTGGAAGGATGAGGGAGCCCGGTGAAGCAGAGGAAGGGAAGAGCCAAGATGGGCTGAGGTGAAGCAATGGACTCAGAGGCAGGAGGCGGAGCCATGGGAGCATCTGGGCTGGGTGGAGCTGGTGAACTGAAGCACTGAGGCAGATCCGAACATGATGGTGTAGGATAGGGGTTCCCAACACATTCCTAGAGCCTCCCCCAGCACTGCACATTTTGCATGTCTCCATTGACTGACACACCCATTTCAGGTCTTGGAGTATCAACTAATGAGCTGATGATCTGAATCAGGTGTGTTTGATTAAGGAGACATGGAAAACATGCAGTGTTGGGAAGTCTCCAGGAATGTGGGCGGGGCTGAGGAACTGGCTTTTTGAAGAGGTGTGAAAGGGAGGCTGAGATGGGGGGCACTGGAGATTCTGGGGGTGTTGAAGATACAGGGACATTGGTTATTACCTCCCCAAACCAGTCAATTAAATTATCCTGGAAAATGTCAATCAGTTCCTCTAAATATTCTCCAGAGACCATATCGAACTCACACACAGTGGCAGGATTGTGGGCGTGGCTATCCTCCAAACCCTCAAATCCACTAATACTCCCTCGGCAATGCACAATGTCATCACAATTCACCAGGCAGGCGTGCCTTTGTCTCTGCATGAAAATAAAATTTTAAATGAAACGCGCAGGTGTGAGCCTCAAGGGAAAGCTGCCCCTTCTTCAGACATAGCAGCTCAACCGCAGGTAATCTCATCTTTGTTACTCACTTGGAGGGTCCGTCTTTCGGTCACTTAACATGGTAATGTAGAAATTGCACAATGAGGAATAGTTCAAGGAAACAAACTTTAATAATATAAACTCAGGAGAGTTCACTGACAAAGATGGACATTGAATGGCATAAAATTCAGAACTTAAGTAGACAGATCAAACAAAGGGAGCTACTGAGATAATTAATGGACAACGGGTATACTGGATGACTAATGACAACAACTCAGGAAAACACGGTCACAGGACTGAACCAAAAATACTGTTTAAACATAAGAGACAGACCATACATGTAACAGTATTCCTCAATGTATTAATTATAAACAATACAACAAGAATAATAAAAAAGTATTAAAGAATGTCAGTTTTCTAATGAATTTTTTTGTAAAAAAAAAAAAAAAAAAATGTCTATGCAACAATAATTCAATCCCTAGTTCAGGGGTCGGCAATTAAGTTTGGCACTGGGAAAAAAATTTCGCCACTAGATGGCGGGCCAGAACATAGTCAAAGGATAATTAAAGAAATTAATTGAAAAATGCAACTGGAATTGCCTGTGAAAGACTGTTACAGTGTCTTTTGTAACTGGTGAGCTGTTACTCTGTGTTAACAAAAAGCCACATTTGTGTGGCGGTGTCCGGGTTTTACACTGGATAAATGAATGTAACCTGGCAAGTATCTTCATTCACCAACTTGCAACACAGACCCCTTGCTAAAACACACACATATGCTATGCAGAATGGATAAAAAATAACTTCAATAAGCCCATTAATGGCATGTTTGAGTTATGCTCTTAACAAACTATGTTTTATTTCCTCTTTTCATATTGTGAATAATAAATATGTAACATTTTAATTTGCTTGTTACACAATGGATCTTAACTTATTGTAATAATTATTTGATGTAGCCTACTTTTACACTCAAAATTATTCAGCATTTAGAGATCCATCCATGTTAGATATAGATCCAGGCTGCTAAAGACCTGAATATGTGATAAGATTAATAAAACATTCATCCTTTTAAGGGTTAATGGCCAGTTTTTTTTTTTTGGAACTTTCATAAAGTTAGAATAAAAAAAATCGTATGTGCAGTTTTTCAAGCACAGGTATTGAGCGTCTCAGCAGGAAAACAGAATTGTTGATGTTTCATGCCCTGAAGAACATGTTTTTATCATTTTGTACAGTGGTTGGGAATAGAGACAGAACATAAAGACCATCATGTACACCAGAAGCAATAAGTAATTTGTATTGCAAAAAATGACTATATTATTGAAATTTTGTAACCATATACACACACATCTGTAAAGTGTTTTCTTTGGTACAAATGCAGCTTTGTATTGTTTTTATTGTTATGTTTTTATTAAGTTTTTACTCTATATGGTTACATAGATACATTTCTATTTCTGGACACTATATAAAGAAAAAAAAAAAAAAACACATGGCATAATTTACCTTTAATTTTTGACTTGAAATAATTTATATCTCATTTAATTTATAATGTGCCAACACTAAAATAAAAGCTCAATATTGAAGTTTATCCAGAATGATGTGTACATTTATTTGGGTCAGAAAAATGTAAAAGATGTGCAATAAATAATACAGTACATAAATAATAGAATGCTCAAACATTCTCGAACAAACACAAATAATTAAAAACAAGTAAAAAGCTGTGCAAACACCCTCAAGAACGTAAGCACATGCATATTAAAGAAATAGTAAACAACTTTGATTTTCCCATGAATGACCATTAGTAGCTATTAGAAACATGAATCCAAAACATATGTTGGACAGAATTAGTAAGTATGTTCAAGAAGAGATACAGACAGAGTAAGAGAATGTGTAAACACAAACAAAGGAACAAAGAGATGTAGCTGGAAGCATTTTATGTGCAAGTATCAAGATGAGAGATAAATGACCATTTAATGAGCAAGTGAGCAAGTGTTTTTCCTGAGATCCCAAGATGCTTTTCTGAGAATGGTAAATTCAAAAGCTGTCAAGCTCACTGATCCAGCAACAACATTGACTAGTGCTTCACTTCAACAACATATAGCAGTGATGGGTTCAGGGCAAACACACAAACAATTACTGCTTTCTGTTTGAGTCTCCTGCCTTTATTCTGAGAAAATCCTCTGAAAGAACTATTCATTCCACACAATCTATTGATTCCCAGATCAATGGTTCTTTGCAGCAAATAAAGGGAAAGATCATCTAAAAAAATGAAAATTGTCATTATGTACTTACTCTAATTGTTCAACACCTGAATTACATTCTTTCTTCTGTGGAAAACACAAAATAAGATGTTTTGCAGAATGTCTAAGATGCCATTTTCAATCACTACTGCTTGTCATGGTCCAAAAAGGACAGAAACACCATGTTCCAAAATGATACAATTAGTCGCTTAGAGTTCACTTGTCATTTTTAAGACGGACCCTAAGATGCAAGATAAAAAATGGCTTTTATGATGTATATTTTAAGACAGAATTTACTGAACATCCAAAACAATGCTGTGTGCTGCAGCAAATTTTTATTTAGTTTGTCTTTTGACTTAAATGCCATTTAGTTTAGTCATATTTTAGTCAATCCGATTTGTTTTAGTTTTAGTCTACTTTTAGTCAACAAGATATCAAAATATTTCAGACTAAAATCTAATGGGTTTAGTGAAATTGTGACGCATCAATTAAACATTTCTCTAAAATTTCCAAACTCATTACATACTCCTGGAAAAAACATCCATTAACCTGTTAATCATCATGCACTGTTTGATTTTTGGTTACAGCCTGTATGGTCTGGGTCAAATTGATGTCACTTCTCCAAAAATCACACTATGAAAAAAAACAAAAAAACATACAATCAGGTACTCGCCAAAATGGATATTTTGACATAATTTTCTGTGTATTTGTCTATTCAAGAGCGAAACGCTAAAGAGAGCTCTATTCAGTGCTGATGCCCTGAGAGGCGGCTTTCTGTGTGCGCACAGAAAACAAGACTGAATTGAGCTCTCTTTCGCATGGTCAAGCTTTTTCACATTTAAGGGGTGGTCACACTACACTTTTCATTCCATTGACTTCTATTCATATGCATGCAAATGTGTCACACCACAAGCGCAAACTTATGCGAAAAGTTTTGCATTTCGCTGTAATCCAATGTTCAAGTTTGGTGAACTCTGAGTGCGAATTTGCATCACGTGAAGACGTGTGACCAGTAAAAGACATTGGCTGAATTAAAAGAACGATAGTTTTGCAGCAAAGACGGGTAGATTGTACTGTACATTTTTACATTTTGAATGTATTAATATTTGTTATATGTTAACGCTGCAGAGTGTCACATCATATCACGACCACTGAAGTGTCCGAAGAATTTCACATGCTCAAAATCTAGTGTGAGAGCAGCTTTATCCATATGTCTGCTCTTCTCTTTCTCCCAGACGTTTACATTTTTGATCATTTTATGAGACATGCAGCATGTGTATGCCATCTTATGTTCTTCACTGACAAAAATTACTGATTTTTATTTAGTTATCGTCTTGTTTTTGTCAGTGAAAAAAAATGTTGATGAAAATTATGACAAATTATTTAAAAGAACTATAATTGACAGCATATACAAACAAAAATCTACATTTATTCAATGCTAAAATGTATTTTCATAAAAAAACAAGTAAAAAGACAGTAATAAAATAAGAACAAATAAACAAATTTCAAACAACAGCACAAATAAATGCAATGGAATAAAAAGAGATATGAAGAGAGATATGAAATAAACATGGCTCTAAGTTTTTCAGGTGGGTATACAGCAGGAGTGCCCAACCCTGTTCCTTGAGATCTACCTTCCTGCAGAGTTCAGCTCCAGCCCTGCTTAACACACCTGTCTGTAATTATCAAGTGCTCCTGAAGATCTTAATTAGCTGATTCAGGTGTGTTTTATCAGGGTTGGAGCTAAACTTTGTGGGTAGGTAGATCTCCAGAAACAGGGTTGGGCACCCCTGGTATACAGTAGAGGTAATCAGGTAAGAAATACTACAGAAATTAAAGTAATCAAATGCAAAATAACACTGAATAGTCTTTATTGTAAAAATGAAATACAGCAGAGAGTGATTCTCTTTGTCTTTTGTTCTTTTATTAACATGACAGACAGCAGCAGGAATAGTAGTGTGCTGTCACTTTAAGAGTTTATGCCAAATCTGTTTAACTGAATACTCGTCAAGACAGGCATTTTGACATCAATTTGTGTATTTGACCATTTAAGTGCAGTGGCTTTTTTGTAGAAGACTTCACATGGGTCTGTAAATGAGTTATGCCTATAGGCTACCTCACACCGAAGGGAAATTAAGTGTATGTTAATTACCAGCAGCTATTGGTATCAAGTACTATGAAGCACATAGTTATATAATTAAGGATGATCCTCTCTGTGTTTAACAGACATGCCAGTCTCATTATCCTTAAAATGTGTAGGTGTAAACAACACTTAGATATAGTTTGATTCCATAACCTCCTGCTAAAGGAGGTCAATGAGCTTAAAGCTGGTGATAGGGAAAATACAGCAAGACTTGCCAGTTTTAAAATTGTAAATAAGTGCTGAGCCATCAAATACACAATAATCCTGTGCACCTTATATACTGCTAAAAAGTGCATATTACCTTAGACGTCTATGAAACTTTTAAGTGTAAATAATGTAGGCTATAAGATGTCCCTATTTTACCCCTAAAGAAACAAAGCTTTGCACATTTTTGTCTGAGAGTGTGAGATCAATTAACTTCATGCTTGTCAGAATACCAAAGGGAATGATAATAAATCAAAAGAAGGACATTTTACAACATTATAGCTGTTTCTCAATATGCATTCTTGTCTGTACTTGTGTTCTTGTGGACTTGTGAAACATCATCATTCGCTGCCCAAGTACTATTCCAATTCAAAGTTCACATCTAGCCAAGTACAGTTCAAATCCCCGGATGTGTTCTTGATCCGCTCCTTTTATCGAGGATGCATCGAGAGGTGGGCTGCGTCCGAAAACCTAGGTAGCTGTCTTGCTGCCTCGCTGCCTTGTAAGAGAATGACTTGTACGACAGCGTTTGTGCATGAAGGTACCTCACGAAACTGATTTCGGACAGACTTCTGAGGCAGCGTAACAGTTTAATGATCTACAGCAAAATAGCATGAGCTTTGGTGAGAACTAAACAATTAAATACTACAGTAGTAATTTCTTGCTAGAAATGACATCAAAATTGAAATATGTTGGTCAAAATCGTACATTTATACACAAACTGAGCAGCAAACGCAACTTTCGGACGCCATCTTTATTTTTTTAGCTCAACTGTCACAGAATGGAAAGCACAGGATTTTGGGACATCAAAGGCAGCTAAGGATACATCTATGCTTCCTTCAAAAATTGATCTGAGGAAGGTATCTCACGAGACAGGAAGTGAAGCTTACATTGGATTCGGGCGTGCCTTGATGCCTTCCCACCTTGAAATGTCCCCTTAGAAGGCAGCATTTTCCAGTTTTCAGACGAAGCCGTGATGTGCTGACTTGAAACAGCCAGGAATCCCAGAATGCATCTCGCACTAACCAGCAAGCGTCAATAGTAAAGGAGAAAGCCTGCGTAATTTAAACATATTACTGTTATTATGTCATGATTTGTAGTTTTAAGAGTTTTTCAGGCAAGAATATACTGGTTTAAAGCTCAAATTTGTGGTTTATTGATAAAGAGCACCTTTCTGAAAATTTGATCTGACATTGTCGGAGTTGTGTGATCCAGATGATCTCTGGATGCTCAGCACTCATGTACCCAGCAGAGTACAGCCTTACCTTGGCTAGTCTTTCTGAGGTTTGCCGCTGGCTCTGATGTCATAACTCTGATGACATGACATAATTTGTCTTTTGTATATCTAATGGACGATCTTTGCTCTCACAAATCTATAATTTGTTCCGTGGCAAAACGTTTTGGCTGAGGGTAAAGTGACGTTTTAACTTTATATATTTAGGCTATTTAACCTTACCGTTGTAGACTACTAAAGCGCTGATTTTGTACTCTTGACTGAATTGTTTGCTTTAATTTCTTATTGTATGTTCTTATAATGGATATTATTGATCATTAAAACTGACATGTTATTTCATTTTATTACAGTGAAGATAATCAGAGTATGCACATATATTAATATGTTTAATATTTTTGAAATGTAAACAAAAAGAGGCAGGGTTGTTTAATATTTTGTTTTGTTACTATATATGCAGCAGACATTGAAGATAATCAATGAACGCGTTGCCTGAACCACATTTGTGAGGCTATTATGTTTGTTTTTTAAATAAAACAAAAAGAGGCAGAGTGGTGTTTTATAACACATTTCGTCCTATTGTTGCCTAAAATTTATACAGAGATAACCGGAGAAGCCAGAGCGAGCTGAGTGACGTTATCAAGTATGCTGCTGTGCCATTTGCAGAATCCACAGACTTGTGTTCTCCCATTCACGGTAGTTCGTTCTCCTGAATCGAATTTGCCAAGTCCTAACTACCAAGGACACAAGTCTGAACTTTGCGAACTTGGTATTAAGAAACTCCTTATGTTTGTATCAGAAATCCTGGAATGGACTGGTCATCCATCTAGGGCAGGGATGGGCAACTTCGGTCCTGAAGGGCCACTGTCCTGCATGGTTTAGCTCCAACCATGATTAAACTCACCTGCCTGTAGCTTTCTAGTAATCCTAAAACGCTGATTAGATTGTTCAGGTGTGTTTGATTAGGGTTGGAGCTAAACTCTGCAGGACAGTGGCCCTTCAGGACCAAAGTTGCCCATACCTGATCTAGGGTGTTTCCCTGTCTATGGCTTGAGACACTGGGAAAGACCATAGACATAAAAACAGCAACAGTGTCATCTACTGGTTCATAAATAAAATCTCATGTCATTTTCAATATCATACAGTCTGCACTTAATTTCAGAGGACTCTGGGAAAAATCAGTGCAGAAAGAATGAATATTGAGTAAATAAATGATCAGCACAGACAACACAGCAACACATCACTGAAGCTGTCTTGACAACTGAGCTTCTTGTGCCTTTAAAAAGCCTCAAACGATCAGCACCAAGTTTTTGAGCCAATCACCTGAGCCATAAATGTCATTTGGCTAATTACTCATAATCACGCACCTGAAAGTCCTTCACTACAGCAACTCTGGCCCTGACCCAAATGGCACACTTGACAAAAACCCAGTAGGATTTTTCCATTGGCTTTCGGATTATTGCAGAAAATAAACTCTGTGACCAACAAAAGTTAATGATTCACACACATTTTATTCATCATAATCTTCACAAATAAACAACTTTTATGAATTTTGAAGCCTAAATACAACTGCCAGAAGTAAAAAGCTAAAAGTACTTATAAACAAACTGGACACCATGGTCACTTCAACATCAATAAGCTTCTGACAATTTATTCAGACTTTATTTAAACATTTTCCCTAAAAGTTCGAGTTATAGTAGTTTGCAAGAGCGTGATGATTATAAACACGAGTCTGTGAAAGTGACTAGAGAGTAGATGAGTTTACGAGTTCAACCTGATGATGTTTAATGTCACCGACAACCTCTGTAGTCCCATTTAAATACTTGTTAGCAACCACCTTTTTCAAGACAAGCTTGTGTTATCCCCATACCATCCCAACTAACAAATTTTTGTTCTAAGAACGTTTTCCAAACATTCTGTTTTGGTTATGGAAATGTTAAAATGTCCAGTTTTCTTAATGTTAGAGGAATGTTTTTAAAAGGTCAGTATGATGTTCTTAAAACATTCTTTCAACTTAATTTTTAATAACAACTCAACATTATAGGAACATTGATTTGTAACATTCCAAGAATGTACAAATTTCCAGTTTCTCAAATTAATAACAAAACACTTCTGATCAGCGATTACTCTGTGGCGTGCAGTTACTTAAGAAAGAACAAAGCGATAAAAATTAAACTAAACTAAACTGATATTGTTAAATTATACAGAAACAAGACAAAAAGCAAACAAAATGCCACTGAAGAAAACCAGCAACGCAGTTGAGAAAGAGTTGGAGGACATTAGAAAATCTTTAAACTTCATGTCGGATGAGTTGAGCAGAGTCACTAAACAACAAGCTGTGCTACTTGATCTGATGGATGTTAAACAACTTAAGAACCTTGTGAAAGAGAAGGATAAGAAAATTGAAGGATTGATGATTTGGAACAACATACAAGAATGGAGGACTTCATTATAAGCGGATTGGAAACAACACAGTGAACGTATGCCAGTAATATGGCTAGAGACAAAGTCGGTAAAGACACCCTGCCAGAAGAACTAAAAACACTGGAAAAACAAGTAAAGCTCTTTGCAAGAATATGATCATTCAGAGCAATACTGTTGTGGCCTGTCATATTCTTCCCCGAAACAGAACAGAACAACAGAACAAGATAAAAGCTACATGGACAAGAAATTGTAAAGTGATTATATGGCTAAATGGAACACCTGAAAAAGCCAAAATACTCACAATAAGAGCTCTCAAAGAATTGGATAAGTACAGATAAGTGAGGACTGTGTGGAGGAATGTTCATATGGACTCATACGGATCACCATACAATAAATAATGGACCTTTATAAGATTTTTTTTGTCCCCATTCAGAGATATTTATGATGGGGAGTTTGTTAAAGGGGCCCTAATGCCCTATTTACAAGATGTAGTATAAGTCTCTGGTGTCCCCAGTATGTGTCTGTGAAGTTTCAGCTCAAAACACCCCAAAGATAATTTATTATAGCTTGTCAAATTTGCCCCTATGTGGGTGTGAGCAAAGACACGCTGTTTTTGTGTGTGTCCCTTTAAATGCAAATGAGCTGCTGCTCCTGGCCGCTTTCCAGAAGAGGGCGGAGCTTTAACAGCTCACGCTTCAGTTGCTCAACAACAACAAAGCTGGAGAATCTCACGCAGCCAAAATGACAATTGTCAGTATGGTGTTCAGCCTTACATTGTTCAAACCGGAGTTGGACACTGATGGAGAGACTCAGGAAGAAGTTACAACTTATAGAATGCATCTGGACGTTTCTGAACAGTTAGTGGATAAATTGATCCAACTCATCGACTAGCATGTGCCGTCATATTAATCTTTTAATTAATTTAGTTAATCAACACTTCCTCTTCTCTAAAGCAGGCCAACATGGCCTCACCCCCCTTTGTTGCGTGTTCTCGGGGGCAGGGTTTATGTAAATTTTAGGGTTAGTGATGTCACTAATTCATAAGGACTGTGTGTCTGACCATTTACAAAGCCAATACTGTATGTACGAAAATTTGAATTTTAAAACTTTTAATCACACAGATCAAAAAATGTATGAGATTGAAAATATTGACCATGAAAACCATTTTTTTTTCAATAATGTAAATAATAATTGTTGTATTATACAGAAGAACAATTTAATATGAATGTGAAAATGGAGGAGGCATTATCAGTAATACATTTTAATAGTAAAAAATCTTTATAGAAACTTTGTACAAATGAAGAATTATTTGTGCCAATTTAACTAATGTGATTCCCTTTCGATACTTCACTCATACTGCGTATGGGGAAAGGTCTCCTTTTTCCCGCTGCTGAAGCCTTTTTCAATAGCGCAGTGTAACTGCACGGCCATTGGTTCAAACTTGAGAACTTTTTGAACCAATGACGGCGCGGCAGAGCCACGCGAACCTATGGCGATGCAGCGCGCCAAAGCTCGCCAGAAAGGGCGGGGCGTATGGCTATATAACCAGGCAGTTCGCCATAGGATTTCAGATCTCTCTCCTTCAGATACGACATTATTTCTCCTCGCTGATCTCCGAAGCTGAAAGCCTTCGCCGCCTGGAACGAGCTCTCCCGGCGTAGAAGAGGCACCGCAGCGGACCAGCTGAGATCGCCGAACGCCTGCAGCGCCGGCGCTCTCGCAGACTGCCGCCTCGAGCGCCGCTCTCGAGCCGCCCGCTTCCCGCTCCGGCCGCCTTCTCAGCGAGTCTCCTGCCGCCATCCGGCGAACAATTTAAAGAGCTATTTCCAGCGGTTGTAACCGCTTAAAAGAGCAAGTTTCTCCGCCGTTTTCACGGCGTTCTCTCGCTCTGCGGATCTTCGCTCTCTATCAGCTGTTCACCGCGCCGCCTCGTGCTGTCTTCAGCATCTGAGAGCATTCAGCTCATCCCCTGCCGTCTTCCGTCAGGTGAGTACAGAGCTTATTTTTCTACTTTCTCGCTGGCATTTGCTTCAAATGCCGTTCCTCCGAACGCGTCATTTGCCGGGTCCGCCCCCGCAAATCTCGTTCGCTGAGGATGCGTGCTCTCATTCGGGAGCACTAGAGCGAGCTCTCACACTCAGCTGAATTTGACATGATGCTCTCCCCTGATTTAGGCGAGACTCATGATATATTTTCTATCTGATTGAGTGTATTTAACCCCTTAACTCAATGCACGCCGCTGGCCGGTCCCACCCCCGCGAGCCGCGTCAGTTGAGAAATATGACATGACTTTCTTCCCCAATTTGGGCGAGAAACTTGTTATATACTCAATTTAATGGAGCACATTTCTGCTGTTTGCACTGAGTTTCTCTACGCGTTGCTTGCTGGTTCTGCCCACAAGCCGCGTTCATTGAGAAATATAACATGTCGCTGTCCCCCCTCTTGGGTGATACCCATGTTATATTTATTCAGTTGATACAGTGTATTTCTGCCGAGTTTGTTGAATTTCTCGGCGCGTTGCTTGCCGGTTCCGCCCCGCAAGCCGCGTTCTTTGAGAAATATAACATGACACTCTCCCCCGTCTCGGGTGAGACCTATGTTGTTTATATTCAGTTGATATAACTTTTATTCCAGTCTCTCTGCGTGTCGCTTGCCGGCCCCGCCCCTGCAAGCCACGTTCATGAGGACGCATGCGGTCACTGAAGCGAGCTCAATGCTCACTTGTGCTCGGTGGAACTAATATATGCTCATTGTGCTGGACCTCTGTTCATGTCACTTGCTGGCTCTGCCCTGCAAGCCATGTTCATTGAGGAAGAGCGGTCTCACTTCCAACACTGCTCGGCTGAATATACCCTGATGCTCTCCCCTGACTCAGGTTGGACTCATTATGTATATTTTTTTTTCTAAGAAGCATATATCTGTTTGCTGAGTTTCTCTGCGTGTCGCTTGCCGGTTTCACCCCGCAAGCCACGTTCAATCAGAATGAGCATTTTTCTGGTGTTTTTATAAAATGCCGAGCCTCTCAGCGTGTCGCTTGCCGGCTCAGCCCCTCCAAGCCGCGTTTGTTGAGGACACACGCTCTCTATGAGAGCGCACTCTGTGCTCATTTTTGCTCAGCTGAACATGACACATGCTCTCTGATTCAATCCCTTACATGCGGGCTGAGGCTGGTAGGCCATCCCCGGAGTGTCATGCTGGAAGTTGGGGATAATAAATCAAGGCTACTCTATGCAGTTCGCCCGACGGCCCCCGCGCTTCAGCGGGGTGTTCCCACTTCAGTTAATCCGGACGACGCTCATGTCCTCCGCGCTGAAGTGATGACTTTGCTAGGGAAAGGAGCTATAGAAATAGTTCACCCCTCAGAGAGCGAATCGGGGTTCTACAGCCGTTATTCTCTCATCCCCAAGAAAGATGGTGGTCTCAGACCCATCTTAGACCTCGGACTCCTGAACCTCTCCCTCATGAGATGGAAGTTCAAGATGTTAACGCTGAAACAGATCCTCGCGCAGATTTGCCCTGAGGACTAGTTCTGCTCACTGGACCTGAAAGACGCTTACATTCACATCCAGATAGCCCCCACCACAGGCGACTCTTGAGATTCGCATTCGAGGGCGTGGCTTACCAGTATACAGTCCTCCCTAATCGGGCTGTCCCTAGCTCCCCGCACTTTCACGAAGTGCATGAACGCGGCGCTTTTCCCCACTGAGACAGATGGGAATCCGGGTTCTGAATTATCTCAATGACTGGCTCATCCTGGCCCAGTCGTGAACTGAGCTAGAACATCACAGATCCGTGCTCCTCAGCCACTTACAGTGCCTAGGACTCAGGGTCTACTTTGCCAAGAGCTCACTGCTCCCCAGCCAACGTACTACGTTCATGGGGGCAGTTTTCGACTCAGTCCACATGATGGCCGTAGTCTCGCCAGAGCACGCTCTGGCTATTCAGCAGCTCGCAGCATCTGTCAGGAACAAAGCCAACCTACCTCTGAAGTTTTTCCAGAGGATGCTAGGGCTGATGGCTTCCGCCTCCCCGGTTTTGCAGCTCGGCCTTCTACGGATGCGGCCTCTGCAATACTGGTTGAAATTTCGGGTCCCTCCTCACGCTTGGCCGCACGGCCGCCTGCGTATCAAGGTCAGTCAGGCCTGCCTAGCAGCTCTGAAACCCTGGACGAACCCTATCTGGTTCAGTCATGGAGTACCCCTACAGGCAGTGTCCAGAAGGACGGTGCTCTCGACAGATGCGTCCAACTCGGGTTGGGGCGCTCTTTGTGAGGGCAGACCACCCTTCGGCTCGTGGTCTCATGAGCAGAGCCATCTCCACATCAACTGCCTCGAGATGCTGGCAGTGATTCGAGCCCTTCACTCCTTTCAGGCCTTCCTGACAAGACACCATGTCCTAGTCCAGTCAGACAGCATGACAGTGGTATCCTACATGAATCACCAGGGCGGCCTCTCGTCCAGCCGCCTTTGCGCACTGGCGAAGCGCCTCCTGGAATGGGCATTGGCAAGGTTGCAGTCGCTCAAAGCGACACACATACCAGGCAGAATGAACCTGGGAGCAGACATGCTATCTCGGAGCAATGTTCCCTCAGATGAGTGAATGCTCCACCCCCAGGTAGTTCTCACGATTTGGGAGATCTTCGCGAAGGCAGAGGTAGACCTCTTCGCCTCAGAAGACAACTCTCATTGCCCAATTTATTTCTCGAAGAATGTAGATGCGCTGGCCCAGCCTCCTCCTTTATGCATTTCCCCCAATCGCTCTGATCCCTCAGGTCATCAGGCG
This sequence comes from Anabarilius grahami, assembly GCA_003731715.1. Lineage (NCBI taxonomy): Eukaryota > Metazoa > Chordata > Actinopteri > Cypriniformes > Xenocyprididae > Anabarilius > Anabarilius grahami. The sequence goes on from RJVU01042552.1 coordinate 165,668, forward strand.
AATCAGGGAAGACGAGCACAGAGTCCTCCTGGTGGCCCCGTTCTGGAGGAGCCAAGTTTGGTCCTCAGAGCCGTTCAGGCTTTCCACAAAAGCCCCTTGGCCTATTCCCCTGAGACAGGACCTCCTCTCTCAGGCAAACGGGACGATCTGGCACCCTCAGCCAGAACTCTGGGCTCTGCACCTATGGTCCCTCGATGGGAGCCTGTGAACCTCCCCGGGGACGTGCTAAACACCATTTCTCAGGCGAGAGCCCCGTCCACGAGACGCCTCTACGCACAGAAGTGGTTGGTCTTTGTTGGCTGGTGCTCAGCACGCAACGTTGATCCTGTAGAGTGACGTATCTCAGATACTGTCTTTCTTCCAAGAGCGGTTGGACAGGGGCCTCACTCCTTCCACGCTCAAGGTGTACGTAGCAGCCATTGGCCAGCAATGGGAGAGTGAAACGCTGCAATCAGTGGGTCGAAACAGCCTCTTTGTGCGTTTCTTGAGAGGTTCTAGGCGGTTGAACCCCCTCGTCCTCTCAATGTTCCCACCTGGGACCTTTTCACGGTCCTCAGAGCGCTCAAAGGGCCCCCCTTTGAGCTGTTGCGGTCAGCTGACCTCAGGCCCCTGACGCTCAAAACCGCTCTGTTACTTGCATTAACATCGATTAAGCGTGTTGGCAAATTGCCAACTCTGTGAGCCCTGCTTGCCTCGATCGGGCCCAACGACTCCAAGGTCGTTTTGAAACCTAGGCATGGCTACGTCCCTAAAGTGCTCTCGACTCCGTTCAGAGCACAGGTCAGCGCTGCCTCCTTTGTCGGATGAGCGAGAGCTGGAATTACTCTGCCCTGTCAGGGTGTTGAGGACCTACATAGAGTGGTCACAGCCGTTCCGGCAGTCTGACCAGCTTTTTATCTGCTTTGGCGGCCGCACCAATGGGTCTTCGGCCTTAAAGCAACTTCTCTCGCGTTGGACAGTCAACTCTATTGCTCTCTGTTACTTCTCTATGGGCCTGGATTGCCCCATAGGAGTTAGAGCCCACTCCACAAGACGGATGGCCTCCTCATGGGCCTGGTCCAGTGGAATCTCTAATAGAGACATCTGTGAGGTGGCCGGCTGGTCCTCCCCGTCCACTTTTGTCAGATTTTATAATCTGGATATCCCGACCTTAAAAGCTCGGGTCCTCTCGGTATGACGGCGGCCTCTGTCGAGCTCCGCCATCATGCCACTCTAGAGGGTTAGCTCCCTCCTTGCAAGTGTAACATAATGGGTTCGACGGCCTCGGCCATCTCACTTGTCCGCTGGTTCCCCTGCGGTGTCCAAGACAAGTCCAGTCGTTCCCTGCCGTGGCACCGCGCGGTTGAATTCGTTCCCCATACGCAGTATGAGTGAAGTATCGAAAGGGAACGTACTCGGTTACTAACGTAACCTCGGTTCCCTGAGATACGGAACGAGTACTGCGTTCTATGCCGTGCCACGAGGCTGCGGCTTCAGTGTCGTCGCTTCAGTCGAATGACCTGAAATCCTATGGCGAACTGCCTGCTTATATAGCCATATGCCCCGCCCTTTCTGGCGAGCTTTGGCGCGCTGCATCGCCATAGGCTCGCGTGGCTCTGCCGCGCCGTCATTGGTTCAAAAAGTTCTCAAGTTTGAACCAATGGCCGTGCAGTTACACTGCGCTATTGAAAAATGCTTCAGCAGCGGGAAAAAGGAGACCTTTCCCCATACGCAGTACTCGTTCCGTATCTCAGGGAACCGAGGTTACGTTAGTAACCGAGTACGTTGCTGTACCATAGTTTTGGCTAGATAACAATAACGTACAAAATGTAGAATTGTAAGGATACAATTTGTTTACGATTAACAAGTTATTAAAACAGTTGCTTTGTATGTTGATACAGCATTAAGATGCAGTTTAATTAAAAGTATGTCAATGACTATAGAAAATATTTTGATAAGCTTAACCATGGAAATCGACATTGAAAGATAAAAAATAATGATTAGTTGCGTGTATAGAACACCAGGAACTTGTATTGATACATTTATGAATAAAATAGTTGGTATGCTCAACAAACGGAATGAGAATAAGGTACAAACTGTATGTGGAGTTCACTTTCAGTCGGTCACTCTCAACGTCACATTGGATGACCAACGAATTGGGATCTCGTTAGAGAGACCAATCTACTTTGAGTGTAACTAAAATGAGTCAATGCACATTGGCATGCGATTATTGCATTCAGCTGCTGGTGCAAGCACATATCAGTTTTTCGCTTTGAAGCCGAGCTGTTTGTTTCTTTGAATGCTCTGCAATCTACAGAATTGTGTATTCTTCAAGGCCAGTTCTTTAGGCAGAAATATCTCTCTGTGCGTTGGCGAAACAGCACTTCCACGGTGGCCATTCTCTAACTGATTTTAAACAAACATGTGAAGCTACAGAAAGTGAGTGCCTTCAATGAGCTGCTGATCATTCAGCTATGAGTGAGCACATAGCTGAATGAGCACACTGAACAGGCTCCCTGTCAGTGTCACGTTGGCCAGTTCCCCTGTGTGCTTCAGCACTGAAAGAGAGCGTTTTTCCCTAGAAGAGCTCGCACAGGTCTGAGCTTGCATCTTTTTAAGGATGAAATTCAACCCGTGTGTTTCTGGATGCGGTCGTTTCCTCTCCTAATTGACGGCCATGATCGCTGTCTCACATGCCTGGGCATAAGCATGCTGAGACAGTATTCGTGGGTGGTTTATGTTTTCGCATGAGAACATAACCACGTCAGCACAACGGTCAACTCTTCTTTCTCTGGAAAGCTTGAGTTCCCTCTGCTGTTGGCCAGCCGCCGCTTGTGTGTAAAAGCACAGCTGCAGGTCTGCTCGACACTCTAGGAGACCGAGCTTATCAGCCAGAGCTTATCCGCAGACGGACCTCTCGCTCCTCTGTGTGTTGTGTGCCGTCAAGCTGCGGCGCTGCACTGCAGGTTGTCGCGGAAGCTCTTCGTGCACGGTCTAGACTCAAGTGCCTCAAATGAGGTGGAGTCCCCCTGCCTATTTTCCATTGTAGCGCCCTCCCTGGCCACCAGGAGAGGTCTACTTCGATGAAATAGCTTAGATGACCTGAGGAGTATGGAGGGCTTCTCCTTCGGGGAACCAACCCCCCAGGGCCCCTCCCCCTCTAGCGCATCGCAAGCTATGCAGCTTCAGGATGGATTGCTGGTCTTTCTCATGGGGGAACCTAGCATTTAATTCAGGGCTCCAGCTGAGGATCAGATGTCGATCGCTGCATAGCAAACGGGTGTTATGCTCTGGAAATGAGGTTGACGCTGAGGTTCCCACTGTTTTGGTGTGGGCTTTTGCTGACTCAGATTCAGAGTTTACAGCCATGCTTCCCAGGTCATTCCCAGATGTGCATGGAAAACTTGACAGTATGGAGCTACAGTGGTGCCAAAATATGGAACGCCAGTGGGGCCAAAATCTGCATAAAAGTTTTCCCCTCTCTCACTACCCTCACTGGTGGGGTGGCTGTGAAAAACAGTTCAACTGCATCTGAGGCCAAGGCACTCTTAAATGCACAAGGGTAGTTTTGAGCTAGGGTTGAGCTGTGTATGTTGACTAACCATGATCAAAGTCCTTGCAGAGGTGTGAGAACCAACCTCACCACTCTCATCCTCCTCTTCTGTCGCCAGCGGGCAGCAGTGGGTAGTTCGTGAGCATGAACAAGTCTGCACCCTCTGCCCAACCACGGAACCAGGTAAGTGTTGCGATGCACACTCAGACCCCGCTGCTGGCCACCTCGAGAAAAAGAGAGCCCCCCGGGTCCCTGTGTCCCTGCTGCCCCACCCTGGGTATGCCTGTGGTTCCTTTGGTCCCGTCTCACTGGCTCATTCAGACAATCAGGCTTGGCTATACGATCCCCCACCCCCCCACTTATGTCTAAAGAAACATTGAGATGTCAGGTTTTAAATTGTGTAAGTCAAATCGAAAACAAAAATTCTCTGTTTATGTAATCTGTATGAAAAGAGACACATGTAAGACACCCGTGATTCAGCTCATTATCCGCTAATGCGGCCACGCCCACGGAGCGAGCGCTATTCAGACGCAAATTCTGAGGCAATACATGTATACATCGTCTCAATCGTGTATTTATTGTCTTAAAAAGTGTTTATCTGCATGTTAGCGATCTCTGGAAGCCTCTGTTAGTTCCTGGAATGTCACATGATATGCCTCTTCTTTTACTGAGATATTTGTGGACTAAAGGTGCACAGAGCGCCCTCCGGCTGCAAGTATGAATTGAAAACACAGTATCCAGCGCTCACAGTGATAATAAATATAGAATAAATATTACTCCTCTGTATAGAAAATTGACATAAACATATGAGAATTTCTCCAAATGTGCATGCTTTTAAGCATCTTAAGAAATTACGGTCAATATAAGATTTTAAGAGTCAAAATGTGAAGCTTAGTCTTAGATCGTTTTAATGATGTATAGTTTGTCAACTGCACATTAACATTTAGGCTATATAATATAACAAATATATTAGCCTACGTGAAATGCCATAGAGGTAACATGAATGTTCAGACGCTTTGCATCACAGAAATACATTATATTTTAAAGTATATTAAAATAGAAAACCATTATTTGGTTAGACACTTAAGACTTCTTTTAAAATAATATGTCCAATCTTTTGACTGGTACTGTAATTTAACATAGGCCTATACAAAATTTTCTTCACATCATGCGCAATAATACGTGCATGCATGAAATCACAAAAATCATGTTTTTTTTTTTGTCAAGAGTGGACATTAACCCTGTTATCAGAATGATTACAGAGGGTTTTTTCACAGCCTACCTGACTGAAAGAGCTCATTAATATGCAGGTCATTAGAAGTCATTATGCAAGTCTTTTGTCTTCTCAGGTGTGAATCACAGCATTGTTCATGATGATTCACGCCTTCACGCATACTGTGTTTCTTGACAAAAAGTGTCTTAGAAAATTTAAATCTCTCTATTGTTTTATATGAACGAGTAGGCAGGATAATTTTTACATCATTTTGAAGCAAAAGCTCTAGTCTACAATCTCCAATACCCAGAAGTTGTGTGAACACAGATTTAATATCTATTTTTGGCCTTATTTCAGTGACTTAAGTTTTTTGTTTTTTCAATAACCACGCATAAACGTTATTCCTTCAAAAACACAAACATGTACATACATGTTCCTCACATATTATTGTAGCCTAGTTTGTGCTGAATACAGTGTAATGACACTTTTGTCATTAATATGTTTATGAACAACTGAAAAAAGCACAAATGTCAGGGCATGTCAAAACTTCTCAAGGCCCCAAAAATCCTCAGACCCCAGAGGGTTAACATAACAGCCATTAATGCACAAATTAGATGTGTTACATAAATCCCTGAAATGTAGTTAGTTTATGCAGCTTGTCAAGATATAGAGACAAGCTCACAGAGTCACGTAAGATAATCCATCAAGTCCTGTCCCAATAAAGTTGTAACTTTGCATGAATTAAATAATACAGCCTTGAATGAGCACATTTTGGAAATAAAAGCGCTGAATTTAATTCTCTCTATGTTGTCTATGCTCATCATTAGTCTCGTGAAGTCGTCTGCAGTTTGCTGTTCACTCAGCGTGTTGATGCTCATAAAATGCTCCAGCACAGCCACCGCATGTAACTTTTAACAAGATTCACACCATAATTATGTAAACATTTACTATATTAATGGAAATTAATTATTATCTCCGCGAGCGAGTATAGTTCTGTGTAAATGCATAGATAAACAGTGTTTGTCAGCAGATATTTCATAATCTAGAACGACAAAAAACATTATTAATAATTCTGATATAACATACCAGTTGAGAAATGCAATAAAATACAATGTTTTGTTTGTTATATTCCAATATTCCAGAGATTATTCAGTTATTTACCATTATCTAGCAAATTATCCTTCACTCTTTAGCCTATTAAACAGCTTGTAAATCTACTAAAACTGTAGTTTAAAATGAAGTATTACATTTCTGCAAAGCTGATATGACTCCTGCCTTTAATTTATTTTCCATTTGAAAACATTAGACATTCTACATTTATTTTGCTTATTGTTAACATTAGTGTTGCTGCTGATGCTTTTTATATAAAAATTATAAGATTAAATTTAACATGAAAGACTACTAATTTTCAACAAAAACAGTTTAGTAACAGTGCAATTTTTTTTATTTTTTGCACTTTCAGACCCCTCTATTTATTGGTGTATAAATAAGATTTGTTTTGTTTTCTATGCAAGGAGTGATTGTTATAAATAAAATGGTTTGTTCAGTTCAGTGGTGTTGTAATCGTGTCAAAATCAGAAGAATAACAGTAAATAAATATTGGTTCTGCATATCGGTTATAGGACACATAAACACAAATTATCGGTATCGGTTCTAAAAAATCTATATCGGTCGATCACTAGTGGAGAATGCTGTCCTACTGGCGAAGGACATGATATAGCCAGTCCCTCAAGCCAATATGAAGACAGGGTTCTACAGCACTTACTTCATTGTACCCAAGAAAGCCGTTGGGTTACGGCCGATCTTGGACCTGCGAGTTCTCAACCAAGCCTTACACAAAATGTTGATGCAGAAATGCATCTTCGAGTGCATCCATCCCCAAGATTGATTTGCAGCGAGGGACCTGAAGGACGCCCTTGACACAGGCCGTTCCTACACTTTGCTTTCGAGGGTCGGGCATGTCAGTACAAAGTCCTGCCCTTCAGGTTCTCCCTGTCTCCCAGTGTCTTCACGAAAGCCACGGAGGTGGCCCTTGTCCCCCTGAGGGAACATCAGCCTGTGGTCGGACCCTTCGTTTCTGCGGGCAGGAGTACCCCTGAAACAGGTGTCCATGGATGCCTCTGCCACTCGCAATAGGCATGAAGTCTCATGGGTTTCGACGGGACCCCATCTGCATTGGCATATCAATTGCATCGAGTTGCTAGTAGTTCGTCTTGCACTGAGCTGCCTAAAAAAAAAAAAGTGCCTACAGGGCAAAGATGTGCTGGTCTGTACGGACAACACTGCGGCTGTTGCATACATCAACAATCAGGGTGGTCTACGCTTCCGTCACATGTCACAACTCGCCCTTCATTTCCTCCTCTGGAGTCAGAAGCATCTGAAGTCGCTTCGTGCCATTCACATTCCTGGCACGCTCAACCATGTGGCCGACGAGCTATCATGAGCTGCACTCCCAGGAGAATGGAGACCCCATCCCCAGGTGGTCCAGCTGATTTAGCATCGTTTCGGAGCTGCAAAGGCAGACCTGTATGCCTCTCCAGAAACCACCCACTGCCAGTTGTTTTATTCCCTGACCAGTGAAACACTCGGCATGGATGCACTGGCACTACACAAATATGCATTTTTCTCAGTGAGCCTTCTCACACAGACACTATGCAAGGTCAGGGAGGACGAGGAGAAGGTCTTGCTAGTTGCGCCCTATTGGCCCAACCGGACCTGGTTCCCAGAACTTATGCTCCTCGCGACAGCCCCTCCTTGGCCAATTCCTCAGAGGAAGGATCTGCTTTCTCAGAGACGGGGCACCCTGTGGCACCCGTGCCCAGACCTCTGGAAACTCCATGTATGGCCCCTGGATGGGACGCGGAAGTTCTTGGTGACTTACCCCAAGAGGTACTTAACACCATCACTTCAACACGAGCACCATCTACGAGAAAAGTTTATGCTCTGAAGTGGAACCTATTCATCGAATGGTGTTCTTCTCGCCGAGAAGACCGCCAAAAATGTTCGATCAGTGTTGTGCGTTCCTTCCTGCAGCATGGGTTGGAGCAAAGGCTGTCTCCCTCCACCCTTAAAGTCTATGCTGCTGCCATTTCTGCTTATCACGACCCCATAAGAGGCAAGTCAGTTGGGAATCACGACCTGGCCGTCAGGTTCCTCCTCGATCTCCCTCCATAGCCTCTTGGAACCTCACTCTGGTGCTCAGAGTACTTCAGATTGTCCCATTTGAGCCTTTTCAGTCAGTTGATCTAAAGATTCTAAACATGAAGACTTTTCTTCTGGTTGCATTGGCCTCTATCAAGAGGGAAGGGGACATGCAGGCTTTTTCGGTCGATGAATCGTGCCTAAAGTTGGGGCCGGGCGCTGCCCACGTGGTACTGAGACCCCGGCCTGGCTATGTGCCCAAAGTTCCTACCACTCCTTTTAAAGACCAGGATGCAAAGCCTTAGGACCTCAGACCAGCTCTTTGTCTGTTACGGAGGCCAGCAGAAGGGAAAGGCTGTCTCCAAGCAGAGGACGGCCCACTAGATAGTGGATGCCATCGCCTTGGCTTACCAAGCACAAGGCATGCCCTGCCCACTCAGGCTGCAAACTCACTCTGCTAGAAGTGTTGCATCCTCCTGGGCGCTGGCACGTGGCACCTCACTGACAGATATTGTAGAGCTGTGGGCTAGGTGACACTTAACACGTTCGCTAGATTCTATAGCCTTCGTGTCAATCCGGTCTCCTCCTGTGTTCTCACCTCAACCGGTCAGAGACACAGAGAGGCCCTGGCTTAGTGTCGGCTTGCTGCGCTAATACATTCGCTTTATTCTCCAGAGAGTCCCTACGAGGCAGACCCTGTTGAGTCCTCCAATCACCCTTCGGCAGTCGGACATGGCGGAGCATCTGGTACTAGGCCTACGTTTAATATATCCTTGAGAATCAGTTCTAGGCTGGGTGCCCATATGTGCAACCCTGAGGGAATCCCATATGTGTAGCATATACGGTAAGCTCCTGAACGGAAGCTCCTTGTCTTTCCCTTGGCAGAGTCTGCTCTGCCATCTCTGCCATGTGTTGTATCCTCCCAATCCAGGTGAGAGCCACTCTGAGACCTCCGTATGAAGTGCGGCCTTAATGGGTTAGTCCACATGTGTTACTCCACTAGACTTTCTGCAGGATGTGGCCTCCTTTGAAAGGGTACACTTTCCCAGTGTTATCCAAGTTCACTTAGTGGGCAGTGTTATTTTCTCTGCGTAAGCTCTGTCCCATCTACAAGTGGGCTCAGCTGTCTTACGCAGGGCACTGGAAGGCGCCAGCACCTGTGGCATTTTGGTAGGGATCCCAATTCGTAATAGATTACTAAGGGAATAGGGGAATGAAAAAATTCATTTATAGGTAACACTTTATAATAACGTTCAGTTATAAGTCACTTATAAATTATTAGTTAATGATGAATGAATAATTTACGAAATGTGACTATACATTCATAAATGCCCCATAAGTGATATACTAATATTTTATTAATTCAGTTATAAGTCATTTATAAATTATTAGTTAATGATGAACGAATTGTTTACAAAACATGACTATATATTCATAAATGATTAATAAGTGATATTTTAACATTTTATGAATGTTTATTAATTCATTTATAAGTAATTTATACGTTTTTAGTTAATGATGAACAAATCATTTACAAAACATGACAACATACATTAATAAATTATTAATAAGTGGTATGCTAACAATTTACAAATGTGTTGTTAGTTATCTTAAAAATGTTTAAATCATTAAATAAATCAAACAGATCATTAGTAGATGGTTTATAAGTTATTAGTTGATACATTATTTAACACATAAATAACTTAAACATTTATGACAAAATTGTTTTAGTATCATCTCAATCATGAACAAATGATGAACAAACCATTAGTAAATGATCATTATATGATTTATTGATGAAGTTGTAAGCTGGTCTGTGTTCAAAAGCACAAACATGCAGGTATGCTAAAGCACTATTTTTAAGAAGAGTAATTTATTTGTTTTGAAGTGGATAAAGATTTATAAATGCCTTACAGTCAGGTGATTCCAGTGGGTTGTGTTAAATCCTTTCAGTCATCAGCACAGACTTGTGTTCTCTGTGGAGTGTGTGGGATCTAGTGATAAAGTGAACCTCTGAACCGGTTTTACCTTCCACTGACACTCACATCAGGTGCACAGCAGTTAAAGACTCCAATGTGTGTCAGAGAGGACAGCTGTTTATACCCTCACCAGTCAGCATGTTGATTGATGAATATTTATTTGCTGATTAACTAAAAGAATACCAATAAAGAACTTGTATACCATTCACATGAAGGACTCCTTATTCTGCTAGCCACACAAAGGGCATGCCCCTTTTTTTATATCGTGCTCTCACAGCCAATCACAAACAAGGTCAAAAGTCAACTCAAACAACAGTATTATTCATTTATACCCTTTTAGGTTGCAACAAAGCTTAGACAATAATGTTAATACACAACCATTTATTTGCCATATGCAAAGGTTTTGGTATACCTTTCAGCTACAGGATATAAAATATATATGAATCACTTATATGATTTTTAAATTATATATTTTTATATACAAATTATAATATTTTTATGCAAATATATTTTACTATTATATAGATATCTTTGAACCCATAACTCACCCCTTATACCTAATCATGACCNTATTTTCATGCAAATATATTTTATTATTATATAGATATCTTTGAACCCATAACTCACCCCTTATACCTAATCATGACCACTTTTTATCCACTTCACAAAAATAAAAACGCAATATAGATATATTTACAGTGAGTGTTATATTAGTTGATATAATATTGTATAAAAAGAATCATTTTAAGCTCCCTACTCCACCTTATAACCTTAAGGCCCCGGTATACTTCAAACAAAGTTATTTTTCGTTCTTCGTTTAGGGGTAAAAAGAAGTTTGAAATGCGTGAGCTGCGATATACTGTAATCGAACATCTGACACCACCCACACTGCTGAGAGTGACGGTTAGATGAATATGTAAATACGTGCTGTACACTTTCTTCTCAGTAACAAAATAAACACAACAAAAATGAGAAAACAGCAAGCATTTTTTTATAGAAAGCATAAGAAAAGCGTCTGATCATAACAACATTGGTATGTTAGCAAGAGCTCTGCAAATTAGCACTCCAGTCACATCACATTTATATATATATAGCATACAGAATAGATGTTTATTCAATAGATTACAGCTGCTTTACAGTATCAAACACGAAAAGCAGTGAAAGTGCCTCATTTCATCAGAAGAACAACTTCATTTTGTACTATAAAGCGGCTATCCAGTGTGTTCATATTTTCACCCGCGGAGATCTTAACGAACTCAACAGATCAAATTAGTCAGAGACGCGTTAACTTTTCCTGAAAGTTTGCTTTGGTAAGCCGTTTCGAACTTCCAAAAAGAACACAAAACAAACTTCGTTTTGGCCTGATTTTGTTCAAAATGACGTCAAATCAGTTCGTTCTTCAATTTCGTTTGAAGTATATCTGGGCCTTTAAACGACTTGTAAAATTATGGCTGCAGGAGTAATCATAATAAAATTGACATTCAGACAGGTATAGCTGCGACTTAATAGTCTGTTGCGCTGCGTGTTTCAGAGTGAAGAGCAACACTCGTTCAGGTGTTTTCAGCATCTCGGAGCACCTCGGTTCACACAGTAAATGCTGCTTCTCACCAACTCCATCTCTGTATGTGCGGTGGTGCATTTTGGGAACTCGATAGGCACTATATTTACTTCATTTACACGTTCACGTTTGGCACAATTTCCGACATTGTGGATAGAAGTTAGCAGCTTTCACCAGTATTCGGCTAAATCTAAGCTCGACGTTCTGAACGTTTGAAAGTGAGTAATTTTAGACATAAATGTTAGCATTGTAACTGGCAACATAATATCAAATAAGTATTAGGCTGTTAATTCGGCCTATCAAATATTCATTTTATTTTAATTCACAGGACAGTTGTAATTTACAACAACAACAACAGAGGCCCTATGCTCGCAGCCCTGTATATAAATAATATTTAAATAAAACCATTTAATTAGCCTACTAAAAAAAAAAAAATGGGTCGATATTTCTCTTGCATGTCATCATGTGCCCGTTACAAACATTAAGAAACCATGAACATGTGAATGTGTGGTTTAATTTTTGAAAAATGAATAAAAAAATGTCAGGGTTCGGCTGACAAAAAGGTTTGTCAACCTCTGGTGAAGTTGAAGCTGAGGAGTGGAGGGTTACAAAAGAACAGGCGCTTAGAGGTCTGCGTCGCTTAGACTGAGAGAGAAAGTCTGTCGATCGCCCCCTGCAGGAGAAAGGAAGAATGACGAGGATGAGCTGTCCTTTGCCACAGCGTAAGCAGAGAGAAGCCAGAGAAAAAGCTAAATGAAAGAAAATAAATGAAGCAATTGAATTTAAAAGGATAGAGCCGAGCCATGGTGAAGTAGCTGAGTAGTGAAGATAAAGCAAAAGCAAGCAAATTCCCCTCCAAGTACCTAAGCGATCGTCAGCCGTCCAATGGTTGAGCAATGCTGAGCAGAGCCCGGCGCTCAACAGACCAATCATTGAGCGAGGATCGGAAAACGTCATCTAGCTGTGTAGCGGTTTTTTTTACTCTCAGGTAAGTCACGTTTGGTATAATTATGTGCTAAATAATGAATGAAACTCGATATATTTTTGGATAATTTGCCTGATAATCAAGGTTTTGCATGATAATATCTCGTTAGCGCCGTACTGATAAGCACCGCTTGTTTTACATTAAAATAGCTAGGTTTGATATCTCTGAAATGCGTTAAAAATGCGACCAGACTCTTGATTTTACATGTTGAGACCTTGAAGAATGTACTACTACTGTGTGGACTCGACATGTAAAGCTTAAATATGCTTTAGATGCGTTATCAACCGCGATTTGCATGCTAAATGCATTGAAAATGAATTAATGAGCTGTAATGACCTGATGATTCCTGGAAACTCTTCAAAAACGTGATCAGAAACTTTCTATCTATCTATCTATCTATCCATCTATCCATCTATCCATCTATCTATCCATCTATCCATCTATCCATCTATCCATCTATCTATCTATCTATCTATCTATCTATCTATCTATCTATCTATCCATCCATCCATCTATCCATCCATCCATCCATCCATCCATCCATCCATCCATCCATCCATCTATCTATCTATCTATCTATCTATCT
>RJVU01042552.1:195109-227664 GCA_003731715.1 Anabarilius grahami
CTGACATAAATATTCTAATTAAACTTTATTTGGAGTTCTTCTTTATATTGCACAATGCATATTTCTAAATATTAAGCCTAAATTGTGTTTAATATCACTATTAGTGAGGATTATATGATCACTGTATAATTTGAATGCAAGATATTTAAAGTGTACCTAAAGTATACTTGCAATAGTTCCACTTTAGAACAATAAAAAAAATATATCATTAGTTGGACCTCAACACAAAAATACTTGTTCCAATTTAGCAGACTTTAAGTATAACAATTTAGTATACTAAAAGTACAATTGCAGGGTATTTATATTAAGTGCATAAATATGTAAATGCATTTGTAGTATACTTAGCATAAAATAAATATATTTCGAATACATTTTAGTATATTTATTTTTCATTAGGGTAAGGAGGACTGAAAGACTTTTACATTTATGCTTTTGGTAGATGCCATTAACTTATAACTTGCCAAACATTTTAAAGGTATGTGTGTTCCCTCATTATTGAACCCATGACCATTGTCATTTGGGAGCTTGACAGCCCAAGTCCCCATTGACTTTCATTATATAGATAGGAGTGATCCGGATATTATTCATGTTACGTAACTGCTCCGAGTCGCGAATAGTTGAGCATCCAAATGCAGTTTATTGACAAGGGTAATCCACAATCGTAGTTAAAAGGCCAGGCAGGCAGTCCAAACAAACAAACCAGGCAAGGAACAAGACAAACGGGTAATGCAAAGACAGGCAGAGAGTCCAGAAACCAAGATAAAAGAAACCAGGAAAATGCTCAGAAATGCAGTGTTACACAAGCAGTTCAGGAACGAACTCTGTGGTCGTGTGTAAGCAAACAGGAAGTTCAGGAACGACCTCTGTGGTCGTGTGGAGGCAAACAGGAAGTTCAGGAACGACCTCCGTGGTCGCATCAAGGCAGACAGGAAGTTCACGGGCTGGAACCTACACAGGACTGGACTCTGAGGCAAAAATACATTGTATGTATTTTTTGTTTATTTATTCATATTTTTTGCAAACTACTGACTCAGCTGCAGGATTGTGGGATTCCATAGGCAACAAAGGATTTATTAATGCTGCCTTCAAAACAAAATGTTGCATAAACACTGGATTCAGACATGCCTTAAAGGTGGTACAGAGAATCTTTTCGTCGACTGAGTTTTTTAAATGAGCGCATGCGTAAGAACAACCCCCCTCCATTTCGAGGGAACGCCTCCCAAAACTCGTGCACGAGTATTGGAACACGAGTGTTTACCACCGGCATTCGCTGTGTTAATAAGCCGATCACACATTTAACGACTAGCTAAAAAATTCTAAGACTATGCTCAACATACAGCGATTGTTTCCTGCTCCTGAAGCAGATTTATATACTTTCACATGGAATTTGAACACTGACTGTAATCGCAGACTGAACGCAATTAAGTGATCATTAAGTGATTCATTATGTCGGACTCACCGCAGGTAACTCATAATCTGCAGTTGTTACTCCTGTCTCCTGACAAAAACATTGCATGCGGCGCCTGTGGAGTGTGGAAAGTTACTGGAGCGCGCAGCCGCGCGTCTCTCACAAGGAACGTCATGGCAGTGATTGACAAGCCAGAGGGCCAATCCGCGCACGTCTCTCACAAGGAACGTCATGGCAGTGATTGACAAGCCAGAGGGCCAATCGTTTACGCGCTGATTGTGTAAACGATTGGCTGATGTTTTTAAGGCCCTACCTCGTGCACAGATGATGTATATTAATAATATTCCTTTCAGTGCACCTAATAAATAGTCTTTTATCAGTTAGTAAAGACAGTTTCAAGTAATATTGCAAACATGTGTAAAACAAAACATCCTCTTTAGCACCTTTAATGTCCTCCCACTTCAGCATTTTAGAGGTTTTGGACAGAGCCAAGAACATCAAAGACAGAACTTCAAAATAAAAGCTAACAAAGAACAATCTAACAAACCCAACATTGTTCAAGCAGACTCAACAGCATGGAGCAAGATAGCCCAGGATTGTTTACACAGGATTTCTCATGCGCTCTCTGACCTGTCAGTTACTTCAGTTTTTGCAGGCCGTACAGAATAACATAACTAGATAAAAGGCATGTTAGAGCAAAGATATTCAGAAATATTCTATACATTCTATACTTCCTACTCTAAAGTGGTTGCTGCAAATTTGGTCAGACAAGAAGTTTTTCTGAATGAGTGCTAAAATGAATGTATCCATTTTGACTTGAGTGTTGGGTTTCTTTTTGACTTAGAGCCAGATAAGTGAACCTCTGTAATGTGAGTGAGAGCACAATTCCCCCTCTATCCTGTGAAGACAGATGTCTCCCAGAGAGCTGTGTGTTTCTGGATGCTTTCCACTTTCAGAGATTAGTTACACAATGATTCATGACATGTTTTTTGCATCTATAAAGCAAAGAAAAGAACCCCTAAAGGCATTATGAAAGTGAAGTGAAAGTGAAGTGACATGTGGCCAAGTATGGTGACCCATACTAGGAATTTGTGCTCTGCATTTAACCCATCCAAGTGCACACACACAGCAGTGAACACACACACCGTGAACACACACCCGGAGCAGTGGGCAGCCATTGCTGCGGCGCCCGGGGAGCAGTTGGGGGTACGGTGCCTTGCTCAAGGGTTTCACCTCAGTCGTGGTATTGAGGGTGGGGAGAGCGCTGGACATTCACTCCCCTCACCGACAATCCCTGCCGGACCTGAGACTCGAACCCATGACCTTTGGGTTACAAGTCCGACTCTCTATCCATTAGGCCACGACTGCCCCAACACGACTGACATTACTCAAACATAGTAAAAACTGTCTTTATACAGTCATATTGATATGCAGAAAGTTCATGAACGCAACCACTGAATGCTAAAACATTCCATCAAGGCTCATCAGCCTTATGCCCTGCATTGCCCCAGCATGCCAAGACAGCACACATGTCTGTCTGAACATTCAGGAGGTTTAGAAGTATCGGATAAAAGTAGGAGGCAGAATTTGTGCCTTAGTCACCTGTGATTGTGTCTGTAAGCAAATGTCTCTGCAGCACTGATCATGATCTCCTCTGTCACATTTTTGAATTTAAAACATCTGCACAAATAATATTGAAGTATGTTCGCTCAAAAAGGCAAGACAAAAATTTGTGGAAGAGGTCCAAAGATTCTGCCTGGGCCTGCTGTTGAGTAAAAGCATTTATTAGATCACTTTATTACACAATAGGGGTGTAAGACTGTATGAGCTTTGGTTACTAGTCCAGTACATTCCTGGAGAGTTTACTTTTGCCTTTTGCAAATTAAAAATCATATTATAAATGCAGTAGCATTGCACGTATAATGAAACATAAGGAGGTGTTGGATTTTTGAGAGAATCTCTTGATAAGTGAAAGGATGGGAGGATAGATATTCCAAGAAAAGCAAAGACAGATTATTTACAAAAGGTTTGCTTTTTGAAACCCTCATTAAAGCCAAAGAGGGATAGTCTGACTTTGTGTAGTACAAAAGATAGGGTGAGGGGTGAACAAAACTTTCCATAGTTACAGGGTGGGCAAGCAACTACTTGTCAGCTTAGAGAAAATTCTCTTTTTCATAGTCAAGAGTGTAGGAGTCAGAAGGAGTGTAGACCGAGACTGCTCAAGAACACTGTCTCGTCTCAGCACATATATACCAACTTCTGAACAACAAAAAGATGTTAGTCATTATGGCATTTTTAATTGTTCTCCTGATATCAGGAAACACCAAAGGTAAGACACAGTCTTAGATTTTCTTTCAATAATACATTTCAGACATTTAGTTATTTATAAATGAATTTACAACTTCCCTTGTAAAATGTATTATGGTTCACGCATTTACTTTAAAGAAGTGCACTTATTTTGATGTGTTGATCACATGTAATGTACTTGATTATAATTTTAACTGCAGTGTGTTGTTTAAAATTAAATTTCAAATTGCAACTACATCATTACAAACTTTTAATAACAAATATATTTAAATACACAACTTAAAGGTTTCAATAGAAATTGCATTGAAGTATATTTTAGTTTATCATAAATGCATGTCAGTACATTAAGCAGTACACTTTAACCATATATCAAAGACAATAGAACAAATTATGAAATCACATTTAAAGATGTACTTAAGTCCCACAAAAGAGGGTCAAAAAAGCACTTTAAAGTTCAACTAATT
Source organism: Anabarilius grahami (assembly GCA_003731715.1). NCBI lineage: Eukaryota > Metazoa > Chordata > Actinopteri > Cypriniformes > Xenocyprididae > Anabarilius > Anabarilius grahami. The sequence goes on from RJVU01042552.1 coordinate 199,289, forward strand.
GCATTAAATATAAATTTAAACTAATGCATTTTAACTTAATTACATTTAATATTAAATTAAGTGTTCGATCAATTCGCACTTAAGTATTTTTATGGTGCAGGCAAGGGAAAAGGAGCAAAGGATCTTATAGGGGGTGTTTACCCACTGTTTTCAACTAAAAACTGGAAACTTTTTATGTTTTGGCCGTTCGTTTACGTGACAACAGTGTTTTGGGGGCCTAAAAACACAAACTTTTGAAAACGAGTGCATGTTTTTGAAAATGATAGCATTAGGTCTTGACATTAATTTGTTTGCTCACTAGCCACTTGTCACACCCTCAGACATATGAACTTTCAGTTTGTTTGTTTTCATCTGTCACATGGGCTCCTTTGTTCTAGTTTCCCACCACAATCTGTCACCATGGACACTAATCTCATTCATCGCAGCTGTTAGTCATTTTAGTTAATCGTCTGTGTGTATATAAGTTCAGTTCTGTTGGTATGTCTTCGTCGGGTCTCATATGTTCTAGTGTTGTGTTGTGTTCCTACCTGGATTCTGTATTCTCCCATTGGATTATCAAGTAGCCTGCTGTCACTTTAAGACCTGATGCATGGATCCATTATACTGTTACACATGCGTTTTCTTTCTCAACTGTTTACATTCACTTGAAACATAACTGACGGTATTTACTCGCTAAGAGCGGCATTTTTACATTATTTTGTGTGTAATTGACCATTTAAGCACAATGAGCTGCGAAAACATACTCAATTTAGTACTGGAAGGCAGCTATATCTGCGCGCACTTTGGGTGTGAGCACAAAATCTACGGGAATGAGTAAAATGATGCACAATATGCACAATCCCACGCCAAAATTCAAGCCCTGTAACACCAACAATATTCATCCGGAGAAACGAGTGAGTGAGGGGAGGCAGGTTTGTGTGTCAACTCGCTGTCAGAGAGATGAGAGAGTGAGAAAGCGCAGCTAGTATCGTGTATCTATTCTGCGGAAAAAAGCATTTCAGATATTTCAGTAACGATATGTATCGACAAATCAATATTTTTGACACTGCACTTAGTTTAGTATTTCAGATACCTTTTTAAAAGACTACAATTTAAAAGAAGCATATGTAAAGTTGTCAGAATGCATAGAAATGTTTGAGCAGATGATAACATTGCTTTATGATACATGCAGGTGAAACGGTGCTGCGTGCTTTCCAAAACCAGATAATGAATTGCAATGAGAAGACTGTCTTACAGTGCAACATCAGCTCATCGGTGCAGTTGAACATTGTTGAAATATACTGGAAAAAACAAGCAGAAGATGGTTTTAAATGTGATCCAACATCGAGCAACAACCCTCCAGGATTTGAGTGCAACTACACAAGGGAAGCATTAACATTAACTATTTTACATCCTACACCAGTAAACATAGGCACATATTTTTGTTGTATAAGGATGGACTCTACACATGGATCAGATCAAATCGACGTGTCTTTAGGTCAGTTCATTGACAAGTTTTATTTTATTTTGAAAAATAAAAACATGTTCATCATAGAAGAGGGCTTATTCAAGTCATTGATGTGGTACCATCACATCATTAACCATGGTACCTTGTGTTTGTAAATGTATTCATGCAGGAGAGTGCAGAGGCGAATTCTCCCAACAGATGGCTGGGCCCCAACCAAAGGAATGTAGCTTCAATAGTGTGTATCCAAATGGAATAATAAACTGGTTTCATTATGACAAGAACGTGACTTCCAACTCTATAGTCACAAGCCTGGAGAACTCTGATGGAACGTTCAACATCTCAAGTATCCTAAACATCCAAGACAATAAAGCGAGATATAACTGCTCTCTGTGGTCACTCAAAAATGGACAATACTTTAAATATCAAGAGTTTGAAGTGGAAGTGGATGTCGATGCTGGTTCCAGTCCAATTATCGGCACAAGCAACACAAGCACACAGCATTGTTTATCATGCACTCTTCTCCTTCTTGCCCTGATGTTTTCATTGAGAACATATTTGTCTTTATAATCTTTCTAAGTCAACTCAACGCCTACCCAAATATCACAAGACCAGAAAAAATAACCAAAGATCTGGTGGGTTTTAATAAATGAATTTTGCACGATACATTGAACATCTAATCAATATTTGCAGTGGAAGAATTGTCTGCCATGCAAAAAATCTGGGTCTGGGAAAATGTAAGGCTAGGGAATGGTTAACACTTTATTTTGATAGTCTACTTTAGACATTCTACTAACTATAAGTAACTTTGCAACTACATGTCAACTAAGTCTCATTATTAGTAGACTGTCTGCTTAATATCTGCTAACATTTTATTTTGATGCTTCCCCAAACAGACATTTTGACTATAAAAAAAGAAAAAAGAAAAAAAAAGTAAAATCAACTTATGTCAACAGGTTCCACGTAACTGGGTTATGTTAATTACATATCGTTAGCCTCATAGCATAATTGCCCAGATCAATTGGAAAAAAAAATGACTTAGGCAATTATGCTATGAGGCTAACGATATTGTTAATCCAATGCAATTTAGTTGAAACAGGTTCACATTCTTAATTTTGTCCAAAATTATTAAGTTAAGTAAGTTCAATTATCCTAAAATTATAAACAACTAATCCAGTTTCATTGATGAGTTTATTCAGTGAATGCATTTAAGAACAACTTGTACACAATATTTGATCTGTAAAGACTGCCTTCACTTTCCAAAACCAAAAAGGTATTTCTACATATTGCAAGAAAAAAAGTCAAATATATAGAATAAATAAAAATAAAAAAGTTAAAGAATGTATAAATTACTCACATGCACAAGTGTTCTGTAAGCTGTTCTGTTCTGTAAGCGCAACTTAAAATAAATAAAATACACTGCTAATAATGTGTCAGTTATTCAAAAGCAGACCCATATTGAAAGGAAAATAACATGGTCATTACTAAAAACAAATGTACTTTAATCATCATAGAGCTCACATTTGCCCTGTTGTTCAGGTTTTTTTTAGTTTTTTTTTTCAAGTAACTGGGATGTCTTCAAAGGTGATGTAAGGGTCTGTTAATTCCTAGGGTGGCCTTGCAAATCGATGTGTAAAATACAAAAAGAAACAATTAACAACAGATCAGGGGTGAAAGGGCAATTGGCTTTAGAGAAACATACAATAGATTTTTTTTTATTATTTTTTATATACAAAGTTTGAGGAATCTTCTTTCAGGTAAATGGCAAGTGCCTTCAGGATGCATTCACGTGTTTCTTCAATGATGGAAATCTGAACAATGTGACAAATAAGAAGTGTTAAGCAGACTCGACACAAGTTAGAATTTATTTTTATTTTTTTACTTACTCCTGTACCTCTAACACTTAAAGCTGCATTATACAGACACTATGTTATTGCTACATCCTCTTGTGGATGCATAAATCACAAATTTGATGGTGCTGAAGTAAAGCTACGAATAAGCCCTGACAATAAAACAGTTAGAATCATGTACTAACATTCCAAATATATACCAAACTGTAACCCTCTATATGGAAGGAATTATGAAATCACAGTTAAAAAAAAAATTATGACTTTATATTTTACATTTATTTAAGGCTAAAATAATTTTCCAAAATTAATTTTGTACAATTTGACCATTTTTTTTTTTTTTTAGGATTTCGTCATTTATAACTGAGAATGTCCTATTAGGGTAAATATTTTTTAGCAAATTTGGCAATACTGCACACACATTTAAATGCATTTTCTCTATGTGAAAAGTAGTGAAAAGGTCTCAGTGTTTCAAAAAAATCCTTAAAAAGGTTTATTAACATTCAATTTTAGCTTTTGCTACTATATTTCATTTGGAACACATGTGAAAATGTCAAAAACTCAACACAAATTCAGATGTAACTGCCTGGAAAATAGTGAAACCATGTCTTGGTGTTTCAAAAACATTAAAACAATATTTAACATGGTTTTTCTCTTGGAATTCCAAGTCAATATTTGAAGCTCGAGTGAAAAGACTCTTCTTTTTCAGTATAGCCCACACTTTCCGCACTTAACTCGATCTTGACCAATTTAGTCATCATTTTTGGAGCATTTGCTTGTCAGTGAAGTGAGACCAACAGACAGTGGCATCTTTTCTGACCTCTGCTTCTAGTATGGATCACATCTTGCATAAGATAATGTATCCAAATACCTGACTTTAACAACAATCTATGACTTATATTCTTAATCTCTGCCATCACTACCGCTGCTTCCAGGGCCATCCCAAGCATAGGGTGGGGCCCAATGCCCCCTGCAGTCCGTTCGCGGTCAAGCATGGGGCCCGGTGCAATCGTACCAGTTTCACCACCTTAAGAACTGACCTCACTGCTTCTATTCTCCTTTATCTTCAACTTCTTCCTCTCTTACTACGACCTTATTTTCTGATGCTCTGCTGTCAATATCATAAGTACTTTCTGGATAAATACTTTTCCTCTCTGTCTTCTATAAAACTTACTAACATCAACCTAAAACACAGGCAAAAAGGCTATTATACTGCCTGCCAGTAATGAACAATAGTGCAGCTATACAAAAAAAATGTATCTCCTAAAAGGACTTTGTCCTTTATGCATAACACACATATTATTCTGGTATTTAAGTCATTGAATTTACAAAATGTGCATTGAAATGGCCAAAAACGTTAGAAAAAACATTTGGATGTACAATGAATTTTTATGTATTTCCTAGTCTAAAATGAACTCACAATGAAGCCTTGACAGCATGTGACTGAACATGTGCTCATGTCTCATTCAGGTCCTTGTTGCCAAAAATGTCAAGCACGTTGCACATAGATTTAAATTTTTTTGGCTGAGGGGGATGTCATAATATTATTTTATTTTATTATTTATTTACTTTATTTTATTTTTTTGGTTGAATGTATTGTATTTTAAATACGATTTATAAATTACGAAAAACCATAGAGGGTTAAAGGGATACTTAACCCAAAAATGAAAATTCAGTCATTATTTTCTCACCCTTGTTTCATTCAAACTCCCTCCCAAATCTTTTTTTTTTTCTCCCTAGGAACATAAACATGCCAACTTTTGCCAGTTTGTCTTGTTCATCTCTGTCGATACAATGACAGTCAGTGGTGACTTCCTCTTCTGAATCAATTCCATGTGACTTTTGAAGCTTCAGAACAGGAACTCACCATTGACTTTTATTGTATGTATAGAAACAAACCGGCCAAAACTCAACGTTTGCGTTCAAACAAACATAAAAATGAATTTTCTTATTCTGAATTTAATCTATTCACTCTAACCCTATTCAAAATGATGATGAATTTAGCCAGAACATGCCTAGATCATAACTGGCAGGATGCTTCTATGCCACTGTTTCTCTTTTCTTTTTGAAAATTATGAAGAGCTGGGTTGAGAAAAGATCAAGCAGACCCATACATTTGGATGCCAAAGGGACTGTTGTAACTCTTTTGAAATCTGCAGATATCTAATAGGTTTGAAAAGAACAAACCAAGTTGTTTGCTGATAAATTTGTGACAGTTCTTACAATATTATTACAGTACCAGCACTTACAGATGACATACAAAATTATTAAAAATGAACATAAACCCGAAGTACATCACAAAGGCTTCATTTCATAATTTGGAATTACACAACAGCTATCCAAATAATTAATAACAGCTGACATTGAATCACAAAGACTTACATTTTGCTCAGTAAAGAGTAAAGGTTTGTCATACAACTCCTCATCCTCGTCAATCCTGTGCATTTGTAAGGTCTCTACAATAATTCTGTAAGGGAAAGAAGCATAACTCAGTAAATAATGCAGGTTCAAAAACAACTCATCGACAGTTGGGCCTAAGTCATAATGGATTCTCCAGCTTTAATAGCAAGGAAGCTAATTGTTTATAGGTTTCCACTCACTTGTGTTCTGCATAAGTGGGACTGTAGTGCATTTCAGGTTTTAAAAGTGCTTAGGCAATAAGAATTCTGAACATGCATGTATATGCGTGTCTGCAGCCATTATGTACCAACCTGAAATGTCTTAAAAGCTTTGATATGAGAAGAGCCACAATCTCTGCAGCAACAAGCAGGGCTCTGTGAGGGAGGAGACAACAGATGCGGGTCACCAAAGAATAATAATAGTATATAAAAAATCTGAACTAAACTTTAGTAAAATTATGTAGGATGGCCTAACCAACAAGCTTAGATGCCATCTTATTCAAGTGTCAAGTGTGTTTATTGCCATATCTTTTTGCCACATTTTGGGTTTCCAATGTTTGAGAGTTTTACAGTAATTGTAAATGTTCATTAAACTCTTCTTATAGGAATTTAATTGAACTAAAATTAAAGACATTAAAATATTATAAAAGGAAAGCATCACATACTTTAAAAGCGAAATCACTAATGTCCCCTCCCAATAATCCCTCCCTTCCTTCCTCCCTTTCTTTCTTTCTTCCTCCCTCCCTCCCTACACACACACACACGCACGCACAGATACAATCTGAATCAAGTGAGCAATCAGATGATTTGTGTGTGAGGTGTTTTTTTGTTGTTTTTTTTACATTACTCCAGTGCCTCCAGTGGCTTTGTCATGATAATCATGTTGCCAGATGAGAAAAATATGCATTCAACATCAGATATAGGGTAAAGTCACATTGAAAAACTCATAAGGGATTCCCATAATTGATCTTGTTGGAGCAACTCTTTGGGCGGTCTGCATATACTTTACAATGCACCGAGTTTAACGGAATCAATGGCCGATTTAATTTGTCAATATCTGATATATCAGTATGGAAGCTTGTTTCCACCACTGAATAAAAAGGTGAAAAAAAGGTAATTGTGACTTTTTATCTCACAATTCTGACTTTTTTCTTGCCATTGCAAGTTTGCATCTTGCAATTCTGAGTTTCCATGGTTTAACCATATGGTTAGTTGCTCTAGTCTAGTTCCTCAAAAGAGTATTGCCAGTCATAATAACTTACTATTTTAGGTTTTGCATTTGAATATATATTTAGACATTATCAAACACTAGATTTTTATAAGTTGATTAAATTTAAAATGGTTAATTACTCGCATTATTTTATGATAGTCATAAGCATAAACAAGAAGTGAAAATTACTGAATGCACTGCAGGCAGATACTGAATTTAACCCAAGAAAGAAAATTAAAACAGAGTTTAATTGCATTCAATGAAATCCAGTGAGGGATAAGTTATTCCTTAAAACCTAACTGCAATTAGAGTCTAACTATCTGTTAAATAATGATTTATATTAACTGTAACGTGTTCAAAAAGTACCACTACTGGTTAGATTCCTGAGGGGTCAACTAAAATGTCAAAACATGCAGAAAGCACTTGAGAAACACTGAAATGAATGGGGTTCAATGCTGGAACTGTTCATAGACATCAACAATCAGCATGTGAAACTCAATAATGGTGACATTCTGCAATATATAATGGGTGCCATGGATACAAAACTCATTCATGGCTCCCAGCATGCATTGCAGCATGAATAAATTATGCCTGCACTATGGTGAATAATTGTAATAGATCTAACGGTACATTTAATATAATTTTACAGTAAAATACCATTAAATTTACAGTTTTTGGAAGGAAAAAATATCAAGTCATTGTATAATTTACAGTGAAAAATAAATGACATTCCCACAATTCCCTGCATGACACACTTCCCATCTGATGTATTTCGTTGAATGACTGTGTTTATTCTTAGTTTTCTTTGTTTCTTCTCATCAGTTACGTACATTAGGGTTTTATGTTACATCTAATGTTGCTTAAAATTTCATGTGTGTCACCATGATGGTGTTTAGTGTTTGTGTGAATGACTGTGTGCACCTTCTATATATTAGTATTGTTCTTCTCAGCTTGTGGAAAAGCTGCTTAATTGAACTTTGATTCATCATGTGACTCTCGTCACCACTGTGTTTGGTGGTTGTCACTGTATTACAACAGATATTAGTAATTCAATAGGTTGGTAAATTAACATTATATTAGTTAATGAAATACATTTTTACAGTAAATTTAACAGATTTTTTTACAGTGTGTAAAATAAACAGTTATGAACCGTAATTATTACAATATAAACCTTTAAATTATATGGTTTTGAACTGTAAAATAGACAGTAAACTAAGTGATGTCCTGTAAAACCTAAAACGGTGCTACCATATTTTTTAGGGGAAAGTTCTGGCAACCACAGCTCATGTTTTTTCACTGTAAATTGGGGGATTTTTTTTTTTTTAAAGTGTAATGCATACTGTACATATAACCACTGAATGACTTTGCATGACTTGCACATACGGATCAAGGATGCCTTCTTTCTGCTCTTTACAAGCCACCACAAATATTTCCATGTGAAAAAAGTACTCAAACACCCGGTTTGGTGAAGCCCTGGAAAGCTCAAACCTAGCCAAAGGATGTGTGAAATCCTGTTATGACTAACAGCAACCAATGAAACAAGACAAACTGAAAAAAAAAAAATAATAAATAAATACTTCTTTATGTATGTGCACTAATTAAACCAAGCTCTTATAAGCTTAGTGTGATTTTTACTAATCCAATTGTGCAAATATAAAACATTCTTACTCCTAGAAGTTTCATGCAGTTTTACAAAACCCCACTAGGAGGCAGACTCACACTACACTAAATGTATCTCTGGCGTTGTGGTTCTCAACTGGTTTTGCATAAGGATTCAGATTTTACATTGAAAATCAAGTGATTTTCAAGTGGAGGGAAAGTCAAGTTATGTCCATATATCCATAATAGTCAAAATGGGGCACTTTTTGATGTGAGTGCAGATGAAAAGCTACATCCCTGGTTGTGGCATTGTGTGAAACAGCACTGGGCTGAGCAATGGCTTGAGACTATTCAACCGAAGTCTTGTTTGCTAAAAGAAGAAAAAGGCTGGATTCTAGTGTGGATGTGCGTTTAGCTAATCTAGGGTATATTTACAAGAGATAGGAACCAGCCTAACTCAGAATATGTGTCATTTAGTTAAAGGTGCCCTAGAATTAAAAATTGAATTTACCTTGGAATAGTTGAATAACAAGAGTTCAGTACATGGAAATGACATACAGTGAGTCTCAAACACCGTTGTTTCCTCCTTCTTATATAAATCTCATTTGTTTAAAAGACCTCCGAAGAACAGGCGAATCTCAACATAATACCGACTGTTACGTAACAGTCGGGGTGTACGCCCCCAATATTTGCATATGCCAGCCTATGTTCCCAACATTATGAAAGGCATTAGACAAGGGCAGCCAGTATTAACGTCTGAAGCAGCACAGCTGAATCATCAGACTAGGTAAGCAAGCAAGGACAATAGCGAAAAATGGCAGATGGAGCAATAATAACTGACATGATCCATGATATCATGATATTTGTAAATTGTCTTACTAAATGTTTCGTTAGCATGTTCCTAATGTACTGGTAAATGTGATTAAAGTTACCATCGTTTCTTACTGTATTCACGGAGATGAGCTGTCGCTATTTTCATTTTTTAAACACTTGCAGTCTGTATAATTCATAAACACAACTTCATTCTTTATAAATCTCTCCAACAGTGTGTAATTAGCTTTAGCCACTGAGCATACTGTCAAACTCATTCAGAATCAAATGTAAACATCCAAATAAATACTGTACTTACGCGATTGGACATGCTGCATGACGAACACTTTGTAAAGATCCATTTTGAGGGTTATATTAGCTGTGTGAACTTTGTTTATAGCTGTTTAAGGCAAGCGCGAGCTCCGTGGGCGGGGAGCACGAGAATTTAAAGGGGCCGCAGTGTAAATCGGCTCATATTTAATGATGCCCCAAAATAGGCAGTTAAAAAAATTAATAAAATAATAAAATCTATGGGGTATTTTGAGCTGAAACTTCACAGACACATTCAGGGGACACCTTAGACTTATATTACATCTTTTAAAAAGACGTTCTACTGCACCTTTAAATATCAATATCAAGTTAATATTGAATAACTTACATTAAGATATTGGCAGTTATTCCGCCAACGAACATAGTTTGCCTCTGTGGTGTCTTTCCTGAGTGACTCAATTTTGAAGGAATCATGGGGGTTGTCAATTCTGTATTCGAAAGTCAGAAATTCAGAGTTCCCAGTAGGAACTTTGAACTGGAATGCACCCTCAAGTCAGACTTCCAACTCAGGAAACTCAGAATCCAATATAGCTGCTCAGCGCATCAACAGTAATGAAACAGTAGTAAAATATTGTTTATTAGCACTTCTGTTCGTCTCTCTCAATAAACTCAGTCATGCACAAAGCATTATCCAACCTCTATCTATTCTGTGGACAGGATACATCAGTATGCAATGTGCAATATATCTGCAATATATCTGTGCAATATACCACTTTTTTATGTGTATGTATTCCAAAAGAACAAGCACAACAAAGGTTTGTCTGGAGACATCCATCTTGGTTTTACAACTTGTGTAATGTAATGGGGTCATCTCAGGTCATTCCCTGCTCCGCCATCCAAGGTAAACAGAGTGCAATATCAGTATTGGTAATCTATGAAAGCTTGTTTTCGCCATGGAACAAAAGAATAAAAAAGGTAATTATGACTTTTTATCTCACATGTGTGACTTTTTTTTTTTCTACAATTTTCAGTTTATAACTAGCTATTCTGACTTTATTTTTCACAACTGTGAGTTTAACAATTACCAATTGTGAGATATAAATTATTAATTTTCTCTGTCTGGCAATGTAGACAGCTCTAGTGATCACTTTCTGAAGTGCGGTAAGAATTTTGATTGATCTTTCTGTTTTATATCAGTTCAGTACAGTCTTTTGGAAAAATCAAGTCCCGTTATGATAGGAAAATCCTCAAGCACATTCATTTCGTGTTGACTTTAGGTCATAAGAAATCATAGGTTTTGTATCCCCTCCTTGTACTACCACAGACATCCCTGTGAACTCTTCTGAACAACTGAATAATACTATATTGACTTGTCTGGTTTTGTATGGCGACGATCCATCTTTTACTTGTTAACACACAATGTAGTTCAACAGAGCAGAGAGAAACAGCAGCATGGGATTCCACGTGAACCGTCTTCACTGTAGGAGGAAGGATAGATTTGTTTGATCACAGGAGGCTCTCAGGGACCATTTCATCTGGCCTGGAGCTCGTGTCATGGATAGAAGATTTATAAAAAGAAGAGGACAGTCAGTACCTAGAGCTACTTTAAACAGATATTAAGGTTACATTCTACATACAGGAAGTATCAACTCATTGTGTATGAGAGACTCCAACACAACACATTATTACATTAATACAATGCATAGCACACAAATATTGTGTAAAACTGTCCTTTTTTCAACTTTTTAATGGCACTTTTGTTAACTGAATAATTATAGAAGGAGGTATCCGAGGAGTCATATCATTAATATGTATATTTTGACTATACATTTGGCTTTTTCTTTTTTTTTTACTAAATTTGATTTGACACTTCCCTATTTTGCTATTTTATTCAGCTGGCCCAGTCTGTTGCAATTGGTCTACTCTAATTATCAAGTGCTCCTGGAGCTGATTCAGGTGTGTTTTATCAGGGTTGGAGCTAAACTTTGCAGGAAAGTAGATCTCCAGGAACAGGGTTGAGCACCCCTAATCTACGGTGGGTTCTAAACGGGATATATCGCCCTCCAAAGGGCACTTCGGCGTGAAAACAGTCATGGCCGCCATATTGAAGGGTTGTTCCAAACCGAAGTGCTCAAAACTGGCCACTGTAAAGGGTCCTTTGGAATGAAGGATTTCGAAGGGAACAACTGATGGACACTTTGGGCGATGATCCTCCTGTATCAGAATAGGTACAGGAGGTTAGGGGTTCGATTTTACCTATAAATGTATATAGTATTTTTCTATACTACTGCAATATTTATATGAGTTAGATTTGGTACATTATTATGGTCAAAATTACATTGTACTTCAACAAAAATACTTTACAGCTCCCTTTATCAGTCCATTCAAATGTTTCAAATACATAGACACAATATATTTAACGTATAAAGACCGGCAGTAGCTTATAATGTTACTACAGTAAATGCATGTGTATTAATACAAAGATTACACCAGGGGGAAAAAGACGAAGGCGCCTCCTTGACTGTCTCGTTAAGATGACGCAGAAGTGCGTTCCAAAAATGTTTTTATTTTGACCCCTACACCATTCATCCTTTCGAAGCTCTCACTCCGGAGGGTAAACCCTTTGAAGGGATTAGGGCATAGGGATGTTGTGATTGGTCTACTCTGCTCTGATTGGTCAGATGGCCCAGTCTGTTATGATTGGATGATCACTTACAGCATTTGTTGAAAACTAAACCTCCATTACCATATCTGGATTTCAGCTACGAATCTTCCTCAGCACTTTTATACACAGTGATATGAACAGTAACGATGGCATCAGCTTTACCTTATCGATTCGAGCTCGAGTACTCATCCTTTAGGAGTGCATGCAAAGTGGATTTGCTTTTGCGGCACAGAAAACAGCATCTTCTCCAGTCTCAGCTACAACTACAGTGTTTGAGGGTCAAGATGCTGTTCGTATGCAGCCAATGAAAACCATAGGCTGGCATTATGCAAATTTGTTGCAAACCAACGTAGGTTCAATGCAAGACTTTGCTTCTCTTGTAAATGCTTCTTCCTTTTGGAATGTTTTGATATTTTTCTCTGAACTTATTGATCTTAAGGCTATAACGGATAAAGCGAAATGGGTCAAATATATTCGTATTCATAAAACTAGTAAAAATGTGTCAATAATTTGTGAAAATAGGTATATAAAATCGACTATTGCCTTGTTTGTCAGTAGGTTAGAGGTTTAGCCCCGCTGCAGTGGGATTCATTGATTGTGGCTCTCAAAGCTCAGTATCACAGTCAAACACCTGAGCTTCTGCCACCAGAGCCAGTGTTGCCATGGTGAACGCAGGTTTACAATGCTTCTCACTTGCAAGGAAACATTTCTGAATGCCTGCTACACAACAGCTGATTAGCTCCAGTTATTTTATTCTCTCTGAATGTACTGTAATTAGCCAAAGATGGTTTTGAAAAACAGCACAGAAATCTGCCATGCCTTGTCCACTGTGAAATATTATTTAACAAGAACAACTAACACAATCTCATGACTATCTGTATAAATATCTTATAATTGTGTATGTTTAGGGGTGGACCTTCATGGTGAAAGTTTACGCTCTAAAAAATGCTGGGTTAAAAACAACCCAAGTTGGGTTGAAAATGGACAAACCCAGCGATTGGGTTGTTTTAACCCAGCGGCTGGGTTAAATATTTGCCCAACCTGCTGGGTAGTTTTATTTAACCCAAATATTGTTTAAAAATTACTGTATTTCTTGCTGAAAATGAACTCAAAATATGTATAATTAAAATTTATTAATATGTTTAATAAACAAACATTTATTAATATTTTTTTTGAATAATATTTAAACAATAAACATTTATTAAATTGCTTATTAATAAATGCTCATCTTTTTGATTATTATTGTTGCCTCTAGTAATTATGAGTCTGATTTTTAATTTCCAACCTATTTTGGGTTCATTTGAAGCCAGACCTATAGTAATTTGTAAACAATTGTTGGGTTAAATAAAACTACCCAGCAGGTTGGGCAAACATTTAACCCAACTGCTGGGTCAAAACAACCCAATCGCTGGGTTTGTCCATTTTCAACCCAAGTTGGGTTGTTTTTAACCCAGCATTTTTTAGAGTGTATCTACAAATACAGATCATATGAATTCATATGAAATAGTCAATTATGTTTCTTCAGCCAGGGCTTCAGAATATGTTATGTGTATTTTTGTTTTCCTGTCAGCAGGAGAAATCTGAAATTTAGCTGATAAGCGGCTCACTCCTATTCTTTAATAGCTTTCATTCCATCCAGAGGATACGTGCAACTCATACATATTTTTATATTAGTGCAGATGCGAAGTCTTCTTATAGCAGTCCACCTGTGTCGTACACGTGAGTCAAGTTCCATCAGCATAAACTGGATGATATTCTGTCAGTATTGCATATAACGCAATGCATATAAATGCCTTGGCAGGAAAAAGCACAGAAAAATTAATTGCACCCAGTCTGCCGGAAGGCTCTTCCTCTGTCATTCGATTCCATAAAGTATAGGGTCTCTCTGCAATGCAGATAGTGTTTGATTAGTTGAAATGCTCAGAGCTTCATCCATAATGGCTTAGCAAAGATTTTTCTCATCACTTCTATTTACTATGCAAGGCACCATTTGTATTTGTTAATTCAAGCAAATCAGATTCATTTCAGCATCAGAAAATATGGCCATTAAAGCTTGTGAGCTACCATAATATCATTCCCCCGTCCACTAAAACCATAAGCAGAACTACTGAAGGTAAAAGAAAAAAATACAACCCACATTATATTTAAATCAGCTTAACTTACAGTGTGTTTGGTATGGTGAAATATTGGTTGCCGAGAGCAGAGAGGCCATCAAAATTCAAGAAAGATTCAAAATCTGAAATGATCAATGTTGTACTACCAGTGTTGTACTATTTAAGCTGCATATTGAAAAGAATACAGTAAAAAATAAATACTGTAAAATATTATCACATTTCAAAATAACTGTTTTCTATTGAAATATATTTTAAAATGTAATTTATTCCTGTGATAAAGCTGAATTTTCAGCATCATTACACCAGTCTTCGGTGTCACATGATCCTTCAGAAATCATTCTAATATGATGATTTGATGCTCAAGAAACATTTATGAGTTTTATCAATGTTGAAAACAGTTGTCCTGCATTTGTTTGTGGAAACTGTGAGGCATGTTTTTTCAGGATTCTTTCAAAGGAACAGCTTTTATTTGAAATATACGTTTTATAACAAACAAACAAACAAAAAAATCTTACTGACCCTTATTTGTCTGGATTATTTTGAACCCACTATAGAGTTTTAAAGGTTAAATTCCCGATATTTACATTGAAATCCAAAGTGTGTAAATAGAAATCTGCACTGATGGCTATTATACTCTGTTTACCAATTGCATAAGGTGGTAAAAGTCAACACCACTGCCATGTAATTACTCATTAAAGGGATAGTTCACCCAAAAATGAAAATTATCCCATGATTTACTCACATTTAAAGGGTTAGTTCACACAAAAATGAAAATAATGTAATTTATTACTCACCCTCATGTCGTTCTACACCCGTAAGTCCTTCATTCAACTTTGGAACACAAATTAAATCTTTGTGTTCCAAAGATGAAAGAGGGTCTTACGGTGTAGAACGAAATGAGGGTGAGTAATAAATGACATTATTTTCATTTTTGGCTGAACTAACCCTTTAAGCCATGTAGGTAGGTATATATGATTATCTTCATTCAGACGAACACAATCGGAGATATATTTAAAAATATCCTTAGTTCTCCAAGGTTTGTAATGGTTGAATGGTGAATGGGGGCCACGTTTAAAAAAAAAAAAAAATGCATCCATCAATAATTAAAATAATCCATTCAGCTCCAGAGGGTTAATAAAGGCCTTTTGAAGTGAAGGGATGAGTTTTTGTAAGAAAACATCCATATTTAAAACTATAAATTCAAATAACTAGCTTCCAGCGGACAGCCGTACGCATACTGCGCAAGTTGGCTTGTGCTAAATGAGTAACCCGTGGCGAGATGTATGACGCAGGATGTAGGAGTATTGTAAGCTTAGATGCCTCTAGCGGTTCAAAGAAATACGGCTGGCCAACAAACTCAAGCTCCTCTTCTCTTATATTGAAATTCTCAGACATTTCTCTTTAATTAAATTTGCTTTAAAATTGCTTTAAATTTCTTGTTTTAGACTTCTAATTTGTGACCGGTGTTTTGTTTTGCTCTCTCCTCTGTACCTCCACGTTCGTTCATTATCAAAGGCCTTTATTAACCTTCTAGAGTCATATGAATTACTTTGATTATGGATGGATACTTTTTTTTTTAAACGTGGCCCCCCATTCACAACCATTATAAACCTTTTAGGAGCAAGGATATTTTTAAATATAACCGATTGTGTTCGTCTGAAAGAACATAGTCAAATATACCTAGAATGGCTTGACGGTGAGCAATTCATGTGAATCATTTTTGGGTGAACTATCCCTTTAAGCATAGCAGTGAATATCCTTCTTTGACTGTCTGTACTCTCAGTTTTAGGGGTTGTGTAAACAACACAATTACATCATTACAACCACTGCTTGCATCTCTGATAATTCCCGAGGAAACATCCCATCCGTCCTCTCTGTAAGAGCCCAGATGAATAGCGTCGTGAGAAGTTCAGTGGCCTGTATAATTCACAACACATTTAGTGGGAACAATGCAAGATGCACTGATTGAACATGCGTGAGACTAGAAGTGTTTGGGCTGGAGAAATTAAACAAAACCCTGTCTATTAATCAATGGAGATGACAAGAATGGGTGGGTTCTCAGCATCTAATGGGCTTGTCTTGGTTTATATTTTAGCAATATTGCTCACATGAGCAGAGAAAGCTATTACCTAAACATAACCACTCAGTACAGAGAGCATTGCATTATTCTTTGATATAAGAATCTCTGTCCTAATCTAAGCTATGATCTTTCATGAAGAACACGAATCTTGCTTGAATCATGTGCAATCAGAGCAATTGCACATGATTATCTTTGCTTAATGTTATGAACAGCAGCTACGCTAATTACTCTCCATTTGCTTTTCTGTTTTGCCTCGGGACACCCGTCCCGAGGTGACTAGAGAGTACATCAGCTTCAGTTTGGATCCGGCCTCTTAAGAAGACCTCAGATGACCATCACCTGTGAAGAGACGGCGCCAACTCCTGCGAGGACTCGAGAAGACGCAATCATCTGGATCAACATGCACATTGCACAAATTCTATATCTTGATTATTGTTAATGTAATTCATTTTTCCAGGAGCTCATTGCTTCTACGTTAAGTTAAACTGCTAACAGTGATTGTAAATTGTAAATTATTACATTATTTGCTAACTGCATTCTTTAAATTGTAATGTTGACATGCATTCTCTGTAAAGCTGCTTTGAAATGATATGTATCGTGAAAAGCGCTATACAAATAAATGTGAATTGAATTGAATTGGAATATAAAGCCCTGTAGAAAATCATGCATCTGCATCCCTAATAATTGTCAGCACACACATAAGAGGCTGATTTTTCCCTGTTCTTCTAAATTGTTTTACTGAGTCACGATCCTGTAAAATCACACTCAGCAACTGAAGTCACGTTATAGCAGAATATAACAAAGCTCTTAGACCATAAAGCAGAGTTGGTGATTTTATCTTTTTGGCAAATTTGATTTAACCCTATGGGGTCGATGAATGCAATATTTAAAAATAAAATATTTACAAGATAAGATAATTAACAAGAGTTAATTAATACAGTATTACAATATTAATAGTGTGATTAAGTTCTGTTAAAATGCCACAGTAACATGGAAGACAGTAAATAACCAAGACCAGCAAAATGTGCCATAAATTTGAAAGTTCTACTAGTATAAATATTTGCAGGATGAGTTTTCCATCCAAGCTTCTACAGCAGCAAAAAAATGATAAATTGTATTTGTGCTTTATGTACCAAACCCGTGGCCTGTGGAGGACATGCTGACCTGTAAATCAGTCACAATAATGTGCTACTAAACAAATGCCTGTCTCTGCAGACCTTTCTGATCCAGTTTTGTCCACTTTTCTTCCATTTATAGAAGCGTCAGCCATCACTACAATACCTCCCAAATGCAATACAGCAATTACCCTTGCGATGGATTGTGGGGGCTGAGGTAACCCTTTGTGATGGATATCACTGTATCATTCTGTTCAGGGAACATGGACACTCCATACAAATGATTTTAAATCTTTCAGATGTGCCTGGCTTATTTGCACATTTATAGACATTCACATCCATGTTCTCCAGCGTGATTTGAAAATGATGCAGAGAGCATCTTGTGCTTCAACTGAAGAAAATCTTAATATTAAATCTTAATACATAAATAACTTAAATGTTTCTCCATGATTTAGTTTTTCATTGTATTTTTAAAATCCTAAAATATATATTTATTTAGGTGATGTGGTCTTAGACTTTTGGTATCTATTGTATTTATAGCAGAAAGGTCCCTCGCACCCGGGATCACCGCCACCCGATATTCATTTAAGCGGATAAATAGAGGAGAATAATGTCAAAGTCATTTTAATGCACCACACTTATTGCTGCCAGCAGGTGGCAAAGTTTGGGGCAGATCAGACATTGTATGCCCGAGTTACAACTTCCTATTTCATGGCAAAACATAGAACTTTTCAGGCCGCTACGGACACACCCTTCAGTGAAAACTCTAGATCTTCACAATTTAATGCCTTCGCAAAGGCCTTTAGATTAGACTGACCAAATATGATGTTGATCTGATTAAAGCTCTAGGAGGAGATAATTGCAGAGAAAATGTCAAGTATATTTTGTTTTTGGTCTTCAGATTTTGCACCCAGGGACTTTTTTGTAGGTATTGGGCTGTTACATGTGTCTACCGAATTTTAGACTTGTATGTGAAACGTATCGCGAAGGGCGCTTATTCAAAATTTTGTAGGTGGCGCTATCGAGCCATTTTGCCACACCTAATTCTGAAACCCATATCAGATGTAAATGTTCACCAATTCTGATGCGTGTGCAAAGTTTCATGAGTTTGAGCATGTTCAGCCCCTCAAAAATGAGATTCATTTCGGAGAAGAAGAAGAATTGACCGAGCAATTACAATAGGGTCCTCACACCATCTGTGCTCGGGCTCTAATTATATATAAAACATAAATTTTAAATATAAATTTTACTTAAGTTTGTCAGTTTTTTACACTACAGTAGATGACAAAAAGTTTCAGCATTTCCATAGCTACTTATGCATTTGAGCACAAATAATTACAAAGAAATGCCAAGTTACACATTGAATTATATGTGACATTTTGAAAAAGACTGAAACTGAAAACGTTCTCCAATTCAAAATTTTATTTACAACTTTTTTTCTTTTTTTTTACAGTGATGATCTTAATATGCAGTGTAAGAGAAGGTAAAGTAGATCTACTTGTCCTAGAATGTCATTCTTTTGTTTCAAAGTACTTCCTTGTTTTACTGTTTGATCAAACAATCGATGAGAACAAATGATTCCGGCCACCTGAAATAGACCCGAGATCTAGATCTTGGCACTCTGTTATTAAATATTAATTTTTCTAGAACAAAGCTTTGTCATTGTTTGCTTCGCATATTTCCTCTTCATTCTATCAAGACGAGGGAGCAAATAATGTCTGTCTAGTGAACAGGTTTACTTTTCCCTCCGTTATTGAACGGCACACATCTGATACACTTCAACTGACAAGGCCACTCGCCACCTTACTACGTTCATTTAGTGCTTTCATGCGGATATTAAACTTAGCCGAGTGACCCTCTCTCGGTTTAGTGGTTAACGTCATCGCTCTCATTGTAGGCCATTAATACGCCACATTAAACCAGCAAACACATCATGACCACATGGCCGCTCAAACCCAAACACAGAGTCAGTATGGTTGACTACGCTGTGTTGACAGTGGTGCAAATCTTAGACATTTAGTCCTTCATGAGAAGGGTTTGTTATCATGCCATTAAATCACACTGTATGTTTGGTAGTGAGGGCATGTTATATGGAGGTTTATGGGGAGTAATGAAATCTTACTGACCTACAGTATTATGTATTCTTCAACAAGGACACTTACTATTAAACTTTGACAGCAGCGAGTGAAGTCACTTAGCCGAGAGCCATAAGAACTGTTCTTTTGAAATATGCATTAAAAATCAAAATGTTATGTGCATTCATGCCCTAAATACTCCCTGGCCTCCCCTCTCAGCATTAAAATAAAATGGCAAGATGAAAGGTCAGTGTTTTCATTCAAGCCAATATGAAACATTGTTTGAACCTCATTTTAGTTCTGTAATGTGAAAACAGGATATTTCATGACAAAAATAAATGTACAGCTAGACTGTATCTGTCACAGAGACGAACTCCGTGATTCCCTCCTCTGGCCATCAGAGGGCGCCATCACCAGAATACTGACACTCACACATTCACTCACACTCACTACATTTCCCACAAGCCCTGTACCTTGGTGCTGATTACCTCACCCAGCTGCTGTGCATTACCGGGACTATATAAGCTTCACTCTACGTCTCTATCATCGCGAAGTCTTGTATTGCTACGGTGTGCATTTCTGAGCGTTTACTATTCTGATTGTCTGCCTGTTATTGACCCAGTTTATTCCCCCGTTTACGATTCTCTGCTGCCTGCCCTTGGACTGTTTATTGGACTTGTGATTGATATCTGCCTGCCCTGAACTTCTGCCTGTTTTACGACCACGATTCTGCCTGTTCCCTGCTACACCTGTTTGCCTCTGTTTGACCCCTGCCTGTACGACCACAAGCTCTGTTAATAAAAGCCTGCTTATGGATCCCACTTCGAGTGACGACCCGTTACAGTATCCACTGGAAATATCGATGGAATCACTTTTAGAACAATTTTTTTTCTAACTGATGAATGATAAAAACAATTTAAGCAAGTCAGAATCCATCCTGTTTTAAGCAGCGGAGCATTTAAAGCAGCAGACAACAAAACTGAATAAACATAATATAATAATACACACTGAACAAAATTATAAATGCAACACTTTTGTTTTTGCCCCCATTTTTCATAAACTGAACTCAAAGATATGACTTTTTCTATGTACACAAAAGGCCTATTTCTCTCAAATATTGTTCACAAATCTGGCTAAATCTGTGTTAGTGAGCACTTCTCCATCCACCTCATAGGTGTGGCATATCAAGATGCTGATTAGACAGCATGATTATTGCACAGGTGTGCCTTAGACTTAGATTTGTCAACAATATTTGAGAGAAATAGGCCTTTTGCGTACATAGAAAAAGTCTTAGATCTTTGAGTTCAGCTCATGAAAAATGGGGGCAAAAGCAAAAGTGTTGTGTTTATAATTTTGTTCAGTGTATATTGTTATAGTTATTGTTATTGGTGTGAACGTGCCTTAAAGCTAATGAATCTTGTCAGCTGAAAGCATGATGCACTGTACTCTATTTTGTCGCCATGGGAATGGCAATCCACAAATCCGTTATCAAAAACAACATCTTGAAATCAACACAGATAAAAGAAGTTATGTAGACATAACTCAAAACGCAACAGAACATGATGATATTTTTGATACATTTGGCTCATTAATGTGCATTGTATAACACAAATGAATAAAATATTAATTTGCATGTTCCCATCTACCAACTGAATGGGTTATATAGAATAAGAAATGGTGGTCCTCTAGTGTCTATGGCAGTTACAGCCCTGTACTTTCAGCCTGAGGAGGGAAAATGTGGTATTTTTCTTCCAAGTAAAATTATATAAAACATCACAATAATAATGAAAAATGTCCTGACTTTTTTCCTCATAATGACTCTTGAATTCTATTCTGTTTTGTTGTTACTTATGTTTGCCTTACACTGTGATATATATATCCCACAGGGTCACAGAGAGGGAACTAAACAAAGTCATTAAGACAGATAGAGGCCAAATGTGGCAATTCACTGGAACTGGATCATTGCACTCACCTCTAACCCAAATCAAAGAAAGCACAGAGCATAATTGGTAGGCCTTAGATAATACTATTCCTGTCAAAACAGTGTTTGCTTTTTGTGAAGGGTGAGAGGTAAACTAAGCCACAGTAAGTGTGCAATAGAGAATGGAGACCTTCTTTAAAATCCATTATGGTTACAGTCAACATTAAAATCAAAATCCGCCCAGCTTTTTTCAATGCCCATTGCTGATGTTATTGTGATTTATCAGTGCATGTTACTCCAAATAAGTTTGTAATCTTTCATTAAACTCTAATAACTTGCTAAACTTTTGAAACAAATTTCCTTTTTTAGAGATCTCCAGGTCCTTTTCTGGAAGCTGGCTTCTGCCACAGAATGAGAAACAAAAAAGGTACTTGTGGCTTTTTATCTCAAAATTCCAAGCTTATATCTCACAATTCAGAGAAAAAATAAGTTAGAATTGTGAGATATAAATTCAAAATTGCAAGATATAAACTCATAATTAAGAGAAAAAGTCAGAATTCTGAGAAAAAAGTCAGAGTTGCGCGATATAAATTCAGGACTGTGAGGATTACGTTGAATGTTATTGTTTTCCTTCATGTGTCTATTGCTGCACCCCAATTTGCCTATTTATACTATGCCCTAAAAGTATTTACTCTTTTTGTGAAGAAAAAGTACATACTTTTGAGTGTGTAGCAAAAGAGTAGACCAGCTTTGGGACATCAAAACACTATCACGTCATACAATTGCATCTTTAACGGACACTGTCGCATCCTTTCATCATAAACTGGCCTGTCAATCATATTGTCACAGTTAAAATCCTCCACATTTCATTCCATTTCCTACCGTATCGGAGAGAAATGCATCTTTCATGTGGAAAACTCTCCTCATATTAATGAATAATGATGCATTTAAAAGTTCATGGCAAAACAGTCCACATTGTTATTGCAAATTAAATATACCACTGATAACATTAAATAATATTTTTATCAGGTAAAACCTTGATTATTAGTCACTCAAACCTTTATCTAAACCTCTCACCATTGGCCACACATATTCGCCATGTTTTGTAATTTTTTAACAATTTTTACTTGTGTTTGTAGTTTTGAACCAAATCTTCGTCCAACGCGCAATGGATTGTGGGCAGTGTTAGTCTTTATAGTGTTCATGGATCCACACTTCAAAAATCTACCGGAAGTAGTAGACCATACGGGGCTTCTGGCATACTCTTTTCAACATACTATGCTTTGGGATGCACTTGTAATCTCACATACTATTTAGGATAGATAGTATAGGCATTGGGACACAAAGTAAGTTTCCTGTGTTTCCTTTCAGTTTAGTTCCTGTCTCTTTAGTTACTGCTTCTTCCCTTGTTAGTTGCCTTGGTTACTGATTTGTTCCACCTGTGTCTTGTTAAGTTCACTCCCTGTTTTGTTCAGTTCTCTGCTGATTATTTAAATGTATGAATTGTGCTCTTATGAAAACTCAGAATTGCAAGATGTAAACTCAGAATTGTGATATTAAACCTAGGAATCACAAGAATTAGAGTATGAATTGCAAGATATAAACCTTTTTTTTATTTTAATTTTTTTTATTCCGTGGCAGAAACAAGCTTCCATACTTTTGAGATCCTTCTCTCTAACTACTTGGCATCATTCTGGGATGAAGAAAAAAAAAAAGCTCCACCCTACATTTATTCTCACAGAATAACTGTTTTACTGAGAAATATGTCAGAATATAGCAGAAGGATACAAATAGTGTTTCATGTAGACATTTGTTTGTATTATGGGCATCTGAATGAATATATGCATAGTTTGCAGTAGATAATATACTGTAAATATACATTTTTATTAATTGGAAAGTACTTTTGAAATATTTTCGTTATTTACTGTTTCAGAACAAGTATTTACTTACATAACCATATGCTTTATAACCTGAAAATTACACATTTTTAGTCTTTGAAAAGTGATACTGTATGTACAGCTGATTCAACCATCCATGAAACACAATCTTCTAAAGTTGCATTACTTTTTTTATGATATTCTTCTACATAATATTTACTAGATTATTCAGCACATTTGAGAAGACATCTATTACTGTTCGACCTTCAGAGGCAAAGGTTGCTCTGAAATATCCAGCATAAACAACATGGAGAAAGCTGCCTGTGAAGGGCAGGCTGTAAACTTCAAGATACAAAACCAACATTGCAGCCGGTATCTCTGTTGCCAAGGGGAGTGTGATAGCATCTCATGGATATTCATGTGGAGAAGGAGGAGATAACACTGGCAGATTTACAGTGCAGTCAGTGTTGTACACTCATTTGAGATGAGAGCATAATCCATCCACAGGGTTGGTTGCTATTCCTGTAGCATTCAGCTATGCTAATCCATACATCTATAGGCTATGTACTCAAACCTTGCCATATCTGCAGTGCTAATAGCAGTCCTGCTGTCACTAAGCCTTTCATGATTACAGACAAGCTGACGAGTCCAGGTTTCTGATGATCCACATAGGCTGATTCAAGCCCCACAACAAAACCACTATCTGCTATTTCAGAGTCAAACTCATGTTTGATTCATGAAGCAAGACTCTCCCAGAATATCAAGTGAATGTGGCTACGTCTTCGCTAATCTGGAAAACGCATCTTTTACTCTAGGTTTTGGTCTTTAGTCCACATTGAGATGGTGTTTTTGTCTTGGGCTTTTTGAAGAAGCTCTCCCAAGTAGATCAATCTGAAAAAGGCATTTTGTCATTGTTGTGTGGACTGTGAAAACGTACGCATTTGAAAACAATGACGCATGTTTAGATGTCCTGCAAAAAACTCTTTTTAAAAGACGCTTTCCAAAGTGGATACATTGAAAAAAAGAGTATCTGTCTAGTGTCTTCAAATTATCATATTAAACATTGACAGCTTTATTTACAGGATTTGTAGTATGACCTCAGACTTTTGAAGCCTGCTGTGTGTGTGTTGATCAAAGTATTGCACATTGTGAATTACATGAAATCAGGAACTGATCAATAACGGATTCAGTTCATAGAGTGTAAAGGGCCCTTAAGAGCTTGCTGTGCAGCACAATCTCATTCGACAATCTCAATGCTCTATGGTACACATCTTCACATATCATCTGACGGAGGAATGGGCAGAAATGCAATAAGATTGCACAGGCACATCTAATCATAGAGATAAAATCCAAGGCAGAATCTTACATTACTGTCAATATAGTGGAACTGAATGAATCACGCCCAAGTTCTCCCAAGAAAGTTTTACATTACAAATCTCAGTTTCTAAAACTACATTGCACATTCAGCTATACAAATTATACACTGATGAACCAAAAACATTATGGCCATACACAGGTGAAGCAAATATCATTGATCATATCCTAACAAGGCTACATATTAAGGTCTGGGTAGATTAGATGTTAAATTTTAATTTTTGGGTGAACTAACCCTTTATTACTTATTACTTACCCTCATATCGTTCCACAACCGTAAGACCTTCGTTCATCTTCAGAACACAAATTAAGATATTTTTTGATGGAATCCAATGGCTCAGTGAGGCCTGCATTGCCTCATAGCGACGAGAATACATTTTTGTGCACCAAAAAAACTAAGTAACAACTTTATTCCACAATATCTAGTGATGGGCGATCTCAAAACACTGCTTTATGAAGCTTTACGAATCTTTTGTTTCGAACCAGTGGTTCGGAGCGTGTATCAAACTGACAAAGTCACACCCCCCAGTGGTGAACCATTGACATTTCGAAACACTTAAGATGTAACGAAGCTTCGTTTACTGAAATCAAGTCACTTTGGCAGTTTGATACACACTCCTAACCACTGATTCAAAACAAAAGATTCGTAAAACTTCGAAGCTTCATGAAGTGCAGTGTTTTGAAATGGTCCATCACTAGACATTGTTGAATCAAGTCGTTATTTTGTTTTTTTGGCGCACAAAAAGTATTCTCCTCACTACATAACATTAAGGTTGAACCACTGTAGTCACATGAACTGTTTTAAATATGCTTTCTGGGAATCTGAAAGTGTTAATTGTCTTGCTGGCAATGGAGGCCTCACTGAGCCATCGGATTTTATCAAAAATATCTTAATTTGTGTTCTGAAGATGAACAAAGGTCTTACAGGAGTGGATCGACATGAGGGTGAGTAATTAATGACAGAATTTTCATTTTTGGGTGAACTAACCCTTTAAGCAGACAATCAGTTCTCGTAACCAACATGTTGTTTGCAGGAGAAATGGGCCAAGGCAAGGCAACTGGGTCAGAGTATCTCTGATACGGCAAGGCTTGTGTGTTGCTCCCGGTCAGCAATGGTGAGAATTTACCAGCAGTGTCAGAGGAGGAACAAACCACAGACCATCGACAAGATGTTGGGCACAAGGTCTACTGTGGCACAAGTCAGACAAAATTTTAATGATGGTTATGGGAGGAATGTGTCACAACACACAGTGCATTGCACTCTGCTGAAAATGGGGCTACATAGTCGCAGAACAATCAGAGAGCCTATGATGACCCCTGTCCACCGTCGAAAGTGCCTACAATGGGCATATGAGTGTCGGAACTAGACCTTAGAGCAGTGAAAGAAGGTCACCTAGTCCTGGTGGTGTTCTCTAGTCGAAGTGCCTCTTTCAGCAGGATCATGCACCCTGCCACACTGCACACACTGTTCAAGAATAATTTGAGGAACATGATGAAGAGTTCAAGGTGTTGCCCTGGCCTCTAAATTCCCCAGATCTCAATCCAATCGAGCATCTGTGGGATGTGCTGAACCAACAAGTTCAATCCATGGCGGTTCCACCTCACAGCCTACAGGACTTGAAGGATCTACTGTGAACATCTTGGTGCCACAGACCACAGGACACCTTCAGGGCTCTTGTAAAGTCCATGCCTCAGCAGGTCGGCTCTGTTTTGTCAGCACGTGGAGGACTAACAGAATATTACGCAGGTGGTCATAATGTTTTGGCTGATCAGTACTACAGGGTCTTATGAAACATGGATGGCAGTAAAACATGCAGATTAATCTTTTTTTTTTTCTTATAAATTGCTCTTGAATGGCAAAACCTGTAATTATTTGATGAAAAAAAAAAAAAAAAAAAAANAGTGTATGACATCATCTGCTCGAGGCATAAATTAGTTACAGCTTTTCCAGGCCTACATTAATATTTAAAAAATTAGGCTACTTCTGTTTCGTCATCAAAACTCTTGGAGTGTTTGGAAATGGATATGACAATTGAGTATGTTTGGTCTTGACAGAATAGATCTATACAGGTAGAGCCAGGGAAGGTCTCCACCTTCCCCATTTCCACCTGTATAGATCTGCTACGGTTTCTGAAAGCACGCTGCAACTGCTACAGCAAATGCTGACCAAGAACCAATCATCTGTGTCCTATATAGAATGATGTGATTGCAAGCAGACTGGGTTAAGGACCTATTATGTATATATCCAACTTAACTTTACAAACAGTTGTTGTCTTATTTTTTGTCATTTCAAGTCATCTTGGGTCCTCCTAGTTGAGAATCACTGAAATAGAAGGATCTTCTTTAAAAATCCATGGAAAGGACATGATTTATTGAAATGAAACAACTTAGCAACTCAAAAGCCATCTTTGATTCAGAAGATCAGCCACTATTAAAGGGTAAAACATTAAAAATGGTTAAACACATTGCTGTGAAGTCCAGCTTAAACTAGCCGCATGTGGTTTCCTGGTCAAACTGATCTGGCCCGGTTAAGCTTTTGTTTCACTGTGATATTTCCATAACATTTCTGAACTGTTGTACTCAACGAGGGAAATATAACCAGAAAGTAGTACTGATACAATGTGTAACAACATTTTTACAATGTGATCTAAACATGATTAAACATGATACTGTCCTTAAAATATGATAAATCCAAAAATATTTTCAAAGAAGGGAATGTCACAGCATTCAACAGCGTTAAACAGAAAGTTTCTCAGAAAACTACACATATTAAAGGATTAGTTCACTTTCAAATTAAAATTTTCCTGATAATTTACTCACCCCCATGTCATCCAAGATGTTCATGTCTTTCTTTCTTCAGTCGAAAAGAAATGAAGGTTTTTGATGAAAACATTCCTGGATTTTTCTCCATATAGTGGACTTCAATGGAGCCCAAACGGTTGAAGGTCAAAATTACAGTTTCAGTGCAGCTTCAAAGCGTTCTACACGATCCCAGACGAGTCATTTTCTAAAAAAAACAATAATAATATACGTTTTAACAATAAATGCTCATCTTGAATAGCTCTCTTCTTCTTCTCTATTAGAATTCCAGCAGTGTAGACAGTGCTAAGTGTATTACTGCCCTCCTCAGGTCAAAGTTTGAACTAATTGTTATATACCTGCACTAGCATATTGTATATGACAATTTAGCATTTATGGTTAAAAAGTATAATTTTTTTTTTTTTTTTAGAAAATGAGCGATGGTTTCTCTAGATAAGACCCTTATTTCTTTCTGGGATCGCTGTAAACTAATTTTGACCTTTAACCGTTTGGGCTCCATTAAAGTCCACTATATGGAAAAAAATTCTGGAATGTTTTCATCAAAAACAAAAAGACATGAACATCTTGAACATCTTGGATGACATGGGGTTGAGTAAATTATCAGGACATTTTAATTTGAAAGTGAACTAATCCTTTAAGATCAATTAACCTATTAATAATATAAAGGTGATGAATGAGGATATGCAAACTAGCTGATAACAATGATAAACATGTTAATATACATAATTAAAACTTTATTTTGCATTGCCTATGGAT